>OZ025290.1:240386816-240986816 GCA_964019185.1 Maratus speculifer | reverse complement strand
TTTAACGTACTTTGATTTAGCGAATTCTCCGATTTAGCGAATATTTTTTCTGCCCCGACAAAAAGGATGCTAAAATACTCTGATTTAACGAATTGTTAGCTTTGATTTAACGAACAACAATCGCTGAAAAGAAAAATTCGCTTCGCAGATAAAACTAAAACTGAATTTTTTGCACATAAAATTTTTAATCTTTCACATCCTAATCCAAGTGTTTCATTTTTTTTCTCATTTCTGGTAGATTCAAAAGGTAGTCCCTTTTCTACTAGAAACATGACAAAGATGTAGACAAATATGTAGAGCTAAGTATTTGCGATAGTGAACAGAAAGAGAATGAAGATTCTGAAAATAGTCAAGATGATGAAGAAACGGAAATTCATTTTAAAATAGGGACATTCCAAGAATCAATTTGCAGCTTGAACACTTAAAAAATAATTTTTTGTCTCACGAGATTGATGATGTTGTTCTTACAGATTTAGAAAATATCTTCAAAAAATTTGGAAAATCAAAACAAAGAACACAAAACAAAGCACTATCAAGGATTTCTTTCCAAAGTGCCAACAAAAATGTATGTATTAAGCTTTAAAAGCAAATAACATTAAAGAATTTAGATAATTTAAAAATTGATCTCCTAACATATAATTTTTAAGCAGTAATAGTTAACAATAATCATTCCTTTTTTAAAAAATCTGTATATATAAGGGTATTTTGAATTGTTATTTTTATACCATACTCTTTACAAAAACTGATATTCGATTTAACGAATTGCTTCGATTCAGCGAACGGATTTGTGGGTCCCAATCAATTCGTTAAATCGAGGTTCGACTGTATTTTACTTCATCGAATAAATTAGACCATCTATCGTCTTTAAAAAAAAAAAAAAAAAAAAAAAAAAAATATATATATATATTTATGTAATATAGTAATTTATCACAATTTGAATAGAAAAATTTAAAAGCAACTAATTAAAAATTCAAAAGTTTTCTGATAAAACATTCAAGTTATTAACCGTCAAATCTTGACGGGCATTATCTAGTGCAGTTTTATTCTTCTAATTTAAAAATGCAAAGATTATACTTGCTGTGGTTAACAAGCAAAGCTTTCTGCAAACTCGTAAAAAAAAAAAAAAAAAAAAAAAAAAAAAAAAAAAAAAAAAAAAAAAAGTGAGAGAGAGAGAAAGGGAAAAAGATAAAGAAAAAATAATAATGGGTCACTGGTGTGTGATGTGTTCCACATTTCTGCTGAAATCAGAGGAAATATCGAAGCGATTATATTCTTTTCGCAATCATTCTTTTTAGCAATTTTTCGCTTTTTTTTTTTTTTTTTTTTTTTTTTTTTTTTTTTTTTTTTTTTGTCATTAAAATAGATTTTAAGAAATGTATATCATTAGAAAATAATGAGAATCGAGTTAAAAATAAAATAAAATAAAAAACTTTCTCTTTAATAATCTGCTTAAAATAATAAGCAAAAATAAGAGTGATTGCTTCGGCTATTTTCCGAATTTACGATTTAAATTTTCAAAATTATGCAAATGAACAATAAATTATGACTGATAATTGAAGTTCACCTGAGTTTAAATTACGAATAAAAATATCGATTTGAAGAATAATCATCATTCAATATTTTAAATTTTAAACATTTTCTTGTTTTCGAAATACGAAATATTAAAATTCGTTATTTCGTGATCTACTTATTACGAGTAAGCAAACGAGCAATAAGTGAGTTTGGGCATTATTTCGTGTTATTGAGATTCATTTCTGAGCTGGTCATCATTAATTGCGTTCATATTCAACCGAGCCTTTTAAAGCTAAATTTCCATAGTTTTCTTCAAGATTGTTAAAGAAAATGCCCATTCACTTTTTTTGTGTGTTCACTGCAAACTCTCAAATACAAAAATAAACACATTTCGGAACGCCTTTTGTCCCCAAATTCACAACACATTAATGTGTTGTGAAGCTTTTTTTGTGTTGCGATTGTGTTTTTAATATGTTGTGAAAGTATTGCTCGCTAGAAATGTGTTCTTAATGTGTTGTAAAGTATTGCTATCTGGAAATGTGTTCTAAAAATAGTGCTATTTATTATGTTGAAATAGTGTTGATGAAAATAGCTTCTTAAAATGGTGTTGTACTGCACAACATTTTGACCCTAAATTAACAACACATTGTAAACTTTTATAATTTAGAACACATATAAATCATTTTCAAAATATTTTCCAGGTGGTGCCTTTAAAATTTCCAAATTTCAAAAATGAACACAACAATGCATATTCGAAACAGCACAATCGAAAACGATTTTAGTTAAATGTGTTGATTTTTATGTTCAGTTAGTGTTTCGTGCTTTTGCAGTGTTACTATATTCTAAATACACCATAGTATTATATATTCAATTTCCCCCTTTATGGCCAAAGGCGACAGACAGTTTGCAATTTTTGACTTTTTTTTTTCTTTTAATATCAAGAAAAATACATGAAGAATTTTTTTAAGGGTGTTCTTAAATCAAAAAGGGCAACTTTGTGACACATGCTTTAATTTATTTTTGTTCGGAAATGCATGAAAATTGCAGGTGCTGTTATTCAGAAACTGTCTGATTGCACTCAATTTTCTGTTTTTTAAAAAACACAATAGATGTTTCATAACAATCCTTCAAAGTGGACGTTTTTGAGCACATTTCCCGACAAAAGCAGAAAAACCGGTCGAAATGCAGGAGAAAAACGGGTGATCGATTGATCGAAATAGTTTAGAACTGGATAGGTAATTTAATTATCATAAAATGGAAAATTCAGTTCGATTCGAAATCGCTCCCACAGTCGGGCGTTAAAATTTTATATCTTTCTGTAAAAAAATGAATTTGTAAATGTGTCAAAACGTTTTGAGCTTGTTGAGCGGAGCAGTTGAGAACACCCTTAAACTCCAGATATGTGAACAGAATAGTATCACTTTGCTATCGCTTTTTGATGTAGAAATATACACCTTATACAGCAACAAATAAAATAGAATGCATTGCATTATTCTAAAAAAATGCAGCAATCAAGCAATCAAAATTACATATATATATATAAATTAAGCAGACTTCCAAAGCTGCAGCTAGCATAAAATATGGAAAAAATATTCTCAATGTTCAAACCTACAGAAAAAAAAAGTAAATAAATAAAATAAATAATAAATTTTGTGTACTTACTTAAATATTTAATTCGACTTTTTTATTTACGTTATTACAGAATAGGAAAGACTTCGGTAATACGGGAGTTTTTAAAGAGGAAAACAAGAAAATAAAATCTTAATTTAAATTATAAAAATCACGTGAAACAGTAGTTAGCTTGCAAAGTTGATCTAGTTTTACAACTTACCACAAGGAAAATGGTGCTAATGTAAGCTAACAAATTTAACATTAACCGCGCACGCTTTCAGAATAGCTTTATAAATAAATAAAAATAAGATTTAAAAAAAAAAAAAAAAGAATTATACATAATAGCAATATTTGATATTATTTAGGCTTCATTTCGAGAACTTTTATGGTATACACAATCAAACATTTCTAATGTATACAGCTGTAACAAAATCTACTTTGTATAATTTTTTACAAAGTCTTCTTATTCTTTTAGCAACGATTTTCTTTTAATAATATAGTTAACTCTTTCGCGAAGAGAGCACTTTGTTTAATTTTTAATCTTTCAACACTGGTTTTTCAAAGCAGAAATTTTTGTGTACTTGAATCGCGAAAAGGCTCCAATTAAATAAGGTAAACATTACAATAAAAAATAACTGGTGTGGAAAAGATGAAGGATTCTGAGAATTTTAAGGATGTATTTCGATTCAAACTGCTTACTTTCCGATTTATTTTTAAATTCACACTGCAAACGCACTGAAACACTTTTGCAACACTAACTGAACATAAAATCAACACTTCTGACTAGAATCGTATTCGATTGTGCTGTTTCGATTATGCTTGGTTCTGTTCATTTTTAAAATTGTGTAATTTTAAAGGCACCATCTTGAAAATATCTTGAAGATTTGTTGCATATGTTGTTTTATAGTGTACCAAATTGTAAAAGTTTACGATGTGTTGTTAATTTGGGGACAAAGTGTTGTGCTGCACAACACTATTTTAAGAAACTATTTTCATCAACACTATTTACAACACTATTTCAACGCAATTAACAACATTATTTTTAGAACACATTTCTGAATAGCAATACTTTTGCAACATATTAAGAAGTTATTTCTAGAGAGCAGCACTTTTACAATATATTAAGAACACAATCACAACACAAAACACATTTCGCAACATAATAATGTGTTGTGAATTTGAGGACAAAAGTGTTCCAAAATGTGTTTATTTTTGCGTTTTGAGCTTTTGCAGTGCATTTTTGCTCTCATATGCATCAAACTGGCAAATTGTCTTACTTAGAAAGTACACAAAGTGCCGTAATTGCCGTTTCTTTGATAAATGCAGAAAATATTGCAAAAAAAAAAAAAAAAAAAAAAAAAAAAAGCAATCAAAAACGGCATTTTGAACTGATTTTTTCGAAGTGGGAGATCTGTGAACGAAAAAAAGGGCCATATTGAGAAGATAATTGTTTATAAATAAAATTCTAATGAATTGAACGTAAAATGACTTCACACGGCACCTTATAGGTCTCTTCAAAAATCCCCTAAGCAAGTTTCATGTTTCTACTTTTAAAAATGTGTCTGAAATTGTATCAGAAAATTTCGAGCTGTTGAAGGTAGAAAAGCGTTTTTTCGAATACACCCTTAAGTGTCACATTTTTCCAGTCACTTACAATGCTGAATCAAAATTAAAGCTTATATCTTTTGGTCCCTTTATATGGGAAAAAAAATGAAATTCTACAAATAATATTTAAAGTTATAATAATTTTAATTTACCCCACTTTTTTAATAAATTTTAAATTTCAATCTTAAAAAAAATTATGATAAGTTTTATCATGTTATTTTATTTACTAATGATGTGATTAACTATTTCAAAGAATTTCAAAATTCTAACTCAATAAATAAAAATTACTTTAAAATGTGTCCCGGAGCCCCTATAAAAAGAAAGAAAATATTCTTTTATAATATAATAAATTTTGTATAATATTTCATTGGCAGTTTTCCAAACTTTGTGATATAAAATGCAAATGATAAATGAAATGATAGTGACTGAAAATTTTTTTATGTTTGTTTGCATTAAAAAAAAAATGATAAGAGAAGCGGTTAAATGGTTTATTATTTTCTCAAATTAAGTTCTACCACAAAATGCGTACCAAATCCTTTTCATTACTCTATCATCATAAAAGTATTTTCTTCAGAAGCAGTTTAGGAAAGAAGTGATATAGTTTAAATTAAATCGAATTTAGAAACAATAACACTCATTTCCATGTGCAACAAATAACTCACTTTCAACTGGAATGGAAAAATGTTTTCCGACACCGAATTAATATTTGATTTATTATCGTTTCGTTAATTAAAAATGCATATATGAAATTATCATCTGAGGATGCATTCTTCTTTAAGTAAAATTAAGAGAATTAATTATGCGAGTTAATAAGGCTACCACTTTAATATTCCGAGCGGACTTAACTATTTTCCCCGTTTTCCCGGGAAAATTTTCATTAAAATTCCTTTCCGCCCTCTTAGGTCGCTAGATCAGCTTTCTCATTTGTGCAGCTAAATAGGCAATCTTCACTCAGCTCCGAAACGGAGGCCTACAAATATTCCGGGGACGGTTTTATAATGGGATGCTTTCCGAGTAAAGAGCATGCTGCGATCTTAGAGTTTCGAGAGAGAGGAATACTTGGAGAAGTGGAAGATCAGAGAGCAAGAGAATGCTTCGGTTAATATCTTTTAATGTTTGCTTGAATATTTCTTCCATAGTTTCAGAACAAAGTTGTAATTTAGGGAGAAATATTTTTTTTCGGTACTTCATAAAGCTGAATTTAAACTGAGATAGGCTTTGTTTCAATTATCGATTTTGTAATTGTTTGGCCGTCATTTCAAAATTATTGTTGACTATTTTTTTTTCCTTTGAAATTATAGATTAATTTATATCTAATCAAACGAAAATATCTAATCTAACAATTGTAGTTCAGGATTCTAAATAATATATATATTTTTTTTAAATACAGAGAACACAATAAGCTACATAATCATATCATATATATTATAAAGCAGAAGTTCTGAAACTTCCAAACGGGTTTTTTCAAAAACTACCCGATGAATCTTTTTGCAGATTATATCATTCGATAGGAAATATTTTTGCGGAGGTTTATAATACAAATATACAGGGATAACTCTGATTTTTCGTACTAAATTTCGTATTTTTCGGTTATTTTTGACGGAAGGGTTGCAACAACTAATTTTTTGGCGATAATTATATTTCAAAAAAGAAATTAAATGCTTTCTCTAATGGAAAATAATATAAACATTTCGAAAAAAAAAACCCTGTTAATTCATTGATTTAAAATAAATAATGATAAAAAGAAAAATATCCGTTTAATGCAAAATAATATTATGAAAGGCAAATATTTATCTTTAACGAAAAAAAGAATATTTATAATATTTAAAAAGTATCTCAATGTGAAAGAAAGTTTTGAAGTGACACAATATTTGGCTATTTATTTCTTTCGAGCCAGATTAAAAGAAAACAACATATCAAAAATTTCATTAGGTAAAACATAAGTATTTTTTTTCTTTCTTTTTTTTAAAAATATTTTTAAATCTAATTTTCCCTATATGTGTTTTACATAAAAAACTCGCAGAATTATTTTTTTTTTTTTTTTTTTTTCTTTAAGGCTCTAATTGTTATTTGTATGTTGTTTGTTCAATCGGGTGTTTCAATCTACTTTTGTCGCCAATCAATGCGATTCTAAACCAAAAAAAACCACTAGACGGAGCGATGTTCACAAGAACTATTTTTTTCTCTCTCTCTTTGAGTAAGAGCATTTTTAGGAAAGCATTTTAACTTAAATACATATATAGCAGTTAATACCACAAAAATGAATAATATTTAAATTTTAGTGTAAATGTTTTTCCACATACATAGATATTGTAAAATAATTTAACTGCAACTTTTAAAATCTCATACGCACTACGTTGGTGCGATTTGTCTCTTACGCCAATACCATATATACATCTGGGTAATTAATTGACGCCAAAGTGTCATTTTTTTGCTTGATATGGAAACCCGGATGTTATTGTCTATTTATTAAAAAATTGTCTATTTACAATTTTTTTCTTTTTTTTTCCAATTATATAAACTATTTTAATCTAGGCAAATTTGTCAAACATGCGCCACATTTGCGCGACTGCAATAAAATGGCGATTTTATGCCTCACTTGGTAACCTGGCTGTTGTTTATTTATTAATAAATTTTATTTTATTTTAATTTATTTTTTAAAGGATATAAATAGTTTTGTTTTATAATTATTAACTAAACTTTTTAAAATTTATTGTTATTTTCTATTTAAAATAACAGAAAATAATTGTAAACTCTATATGTAACTGGTATTTGAAAACAAAATTTTCTCCAAATCGGCATGAGAAGAAAAAAAAAAACTCGCCAATGTGGTGCGTATATATGTCATGTATACATTTTTTTCACTATACTACAGTATTTAAACATGCTGTATAAATAACGATTATTGTTTTTTCCAAACATGTTTGGCACAGATATTATATACACATTGAGGTATCTGACTATCGCCAAAACGGTGTAATTTTGCCTGATATGGTAACCCAGCAATAGGGTTTTCTGTATTAATAAATTATTTATTCACTATCAATTTCTTTTTAGAAATTCTATAAATTGTTTTATGCTATAGTAACTTTTTTATTTATTAATATTTTCGTTTTAAAATAACGAAAATAATTTTTAAAAATGCACATTTCTTCGCTATTTCAAAACGAGGATTTTGCCGCATTGGTATTGGAAGGAAATCTTGCAAATCCGAGTTTGTGCCGGAGTTTTTTTGTGAAATATGATATTTTCAAATGTAAATTGAGTGCTACTTAATTAACACGTCGGCCAGTTTCGCCAAACTATTCAAATTTACATACATTGATTTTAAATAACGAAAGAACAATAAACATAAATAAAAAATACAAATTAAAAGTAGAATTAAAAAGCACTTATGACGTAAAAAAAATACGTGTATCACGTGTAATATCAATTGCTATCATACTTACGATCATCGATTATTGACATTTATTCCTATAATCTGCTATTAATTTTTTTCTCGATAGAATAATCAAGTAGTACCGTCGTACATTGTACAAACTCCAGTTAATATTACAAAAATAGAGCTAAATAACTAAATTTAGGTGCAAATGCACACACCCATGTTGTAAGAAAGAGGCACAAATGTTATATATGCACCACGTTGGGGTGATACATTTCTGGCGCCACTTTAAGGGAGACCCGAACCCCATTTTCGGCCAAAAATCATCAAAAGTTCAAAATTTTTTTTATCTCAGAAAACGATAAAATACATATTTTCGAATATCCATGCAAAATTTCAGAACTCGGGGACACTTGGAGCAGGTAGAAAATGAGCTTTTTTAATTGTACGCACTATAAAGTTTAAAGGACTAGCGGCCATTTAAAACGTGATTTCCTGAAAATGACTTTTTTCATATTTTGCCTAAGTTCAAAGTACTAAGGCTCAGTGGTAAAATGATTTAGAAACAAAGTGTTTATGTTTTTAGAATCTTAAAAAAATTTTCAACAAAAGTAAGGAGCGATATTTTTTAAAACTACTTCTGAAAATTTTACATAAATTGGTAAACATGAAAATTATAACGAATTTAAAGAAATTTACCATGCTTTTTTTTTTTTTTTAAGCCGATTAAAATAGAAAATTAAAAATATCTCTCCTTAGTTTTTTTCTATATACTATAACACTATTTAAGAAATTTTAGTAATACCAAAATATTGAAAATTGAATGAGGAGTAGTAATTTTAAAAAGTGTATTTTTCGACAAAAAAATCATAAAAATCCCCCAAAAATGTACTTTTTAATAAAAAGTGAATTTTTTTTTTTGCTAATTATTCCTTACAAAAAGATTCTTTAATAGTACACTAAAATTCATTACTTTAAAATCAATAATAAAAATTTTGGGTTTTTTCTTACGGGTCTCCCTTAACGGAAACTTCGTTTTCAAATGACAAATACATTTCTATTTTCTATTTTACTTTTCTATGTATAGACATTAACATTTTGTATCATTTTAAAATGCAACTTAAAGTAGATAAATAGTTCATTAATAAATTAAAAACAAAGTTGGATTACCATAAGAGGCATAAAATGTTCATTTTATTTCAACCACGCCAAAGTAATGCGTATATGACATCTATATCAAAAAATGAATTTCACACATTCAAAAAACATTCACCTTATTTTTCCAAGGAAAACTTTATTTAATTTTATTTATTTTGCTGCATTCCAAAAACGGAACACTGTAATAGATTTGACAAGAGCAGATGTACGTTGCGAAATATAATATAATATTGATAGAGGATGTATTAAGGCTTCCACAGGTACCCATATTCTCAAGTTGAGAGGTTTAGAATTCAAAAACTATCAAATGAAAATGAATCACTTGAAAATTATTTAAATTCAATGGTCAATCTCTGCGATCATAATGCTCGCTATTTTAGAAGTATGGTGAATAGACAATATTTAAATTGCTCTTTTCATAATTGCCTCATTTATCTATCAAACTCTACAATAAATGGTCAACTGCAATATTTTTTTCTTAAAAGCCCAAACTTTATCGAATGCATAAGCTGATACAACAACATAATATTTTATTATTATTTTAATATATTTTGGCGTCAACGGGCCTTGATTCCATTATTGTTGTTTTTATTTTTGGCTCAGTTTTGTTTCTTCTAGCTCGCTGAGTGTTGCACTGATGAAGAATCTC
The DNA here is from genome assembly GCA_964019185.1 of Maratus speculifer. Classification (NCBI taxonomy): domain Eukaryota; kingdom Metazoa; phylum Arthropoda; class Arachnida; order Araneae; family Salticidae; genus Maratus; species Maratus speculifer. The sequence goes on along the minus strand of OZ025290.1, from coordinate 240,976,899 downwards.
GACAGTAGATTCGAAACAGCTGTTTGCTAACTTTTAATGCATTTTTGGTGCATTTATAATCGTTGGTTTTCCATCTTTAAATACAATGGCGTTTTGTATGATTTTCATAAATGTGAAAGAGCATTCGAGGTGAAGTTGCTTTAAAAAACTCAATCATATTCAATATTTTGTTTGATTCATGTTTTGTTTTCAAAAATAGACCAGCGCAGCGGGCTTAGCCTGCTAGTATAAAATAATAACAATATTTTTTAATAATTGCACAAACTGGAACGCGATGTTTACCAAAATTTCACTAACCGGAACAATATTTATCATAATTTCGCTAACCAGAATATTATTTTGGTATATCTCAAGACTTGCAAGTAATTTTTATTTTTTAAAACTGTTAAATCATTGGGAGTTTACTGCAGATTTTTAACAGCGTAGTGTACACAAGTTCTAACTGATTCTCCCCCCCCCATATATATATATATATATATATATATATATATATATGAATTTGCGGATTCTCTACATTATTGATCGTTTGCTTCTCGATGACAGTGAATGACTTCTATTACCTAAAGCCTGTTTAAGGACGGTTTTATGATGATGTGCTGCATCGAGTGGCAACAGACTTGGATTGATTTTTGGATTGGTTTTGGAAGATGGTTTCTACTTTGTTCAGTTTTATTTTGTTTTCGGTTGTGGCAATGTGGCTAAGTCGAGGATGTGAGTTTTTATTCAACGAACATATTTTTGCATCGTTTACTATGTTCCAGGTGAGACATTCATTTAATACTGTGGAGTCGAGTCCGGTGGGGGAGCGTGTGAAATATAGCCATCGAATGTTTTAACGTTTGATTTTTGCTATTCACCTTTCTGGCCGAAACCCACTGCCTTTTTAAATTCATTTCGTTTATAAATTTGAATACTCGGCTGCTTTTTTTGCAATAAAACCCATCGCTGACGAGACTGCAGCCTGTTTGTTTTGTAATTTTGTTGATTTTTAGCACTTTCCAGCAAAGTTGAAAAGTGCTTATGCATTCGGTTTGTCTGACCGTCTGGCCGTATGTCCGGATGGCCGTCTGGCCGTCTGTCCGCGCTGTAACTCCCGTAAATATACTCGGATTGCAATGAAATTTTTATATGTTATTGATGTTTACTCCAGCACGAACCCTATTGAAAATAAATTTTTTCTACCATGATTAGTTTATCTACAGAGAGAATCAAAAGTTTCCCATTACATTACGGCCTATGGGGAAAAATCGTTAATATACTCGGATTGCCATGAAATTTTAGGACGTTATTGAGATTTACCCTAGCACGAACCCTATTGAAAATGAAGTTTCTACCATGATTAGTTTATCTACAGGGCGAATCAAAAGTTTTCCATTACATTACGGTCCATGGGGAAAAATCGTTAATATACTCGGATTGCCATGAAATATTAAGGACGTTATTGACATTTACCCTAGCACAAGTCCTATTGAAAATGAAGTTTCTACCATGATTAGTTTATCTACAGGGCGAATCAAAAGTTTTCCATTACATTACGGTCCATGGGGAAAAATCGTTAATATACTCGGATTGCCATGAAATATTAAGGACGTTATTGACATTTACCCTAGCACAAGTCCTATCGAAAATGAAGTTTCTACCATGATTAGTTTATTTACAGGCCGAATCAAAAGTTTCACATTACATTACAGCCTATGGAGAAAAATCGTTTCAAAGGAATTTTAAAGATGTTATACCCTGTCAAACATATTAAAATATGCACTCTATAAAATATAAGGTGAAAATGTAGCTATTATTCATTTACAGGGCCGTACAAAAGAATTCCATTAGATAATGGTAAAAGGGGGAATTGTGTGTGACATATTTTAAATATATTAAGCTTTTTCATGTATAATAAAATTGATATATGTCACTGAAGCTTAATATAAATTATACGCTACTGCCTTGCATAATATGAAGTACATAGCATTTACAGGGCCACACAAAAGATTTCAAATAGTATATTTTTTTCGAAGTACCGTATATGTGTCCGATGATGGCTGATGGAGGGATGAAATGCACACTGTAAAAAATATCCGTTAATATACACAATTTTTTCCGTAAAATTTTACGGAATTGTTTAATTTTTCCGAAAAAACAGAAGAATTTCCGTTATTGACATTTTGAGATTAGAATTACAGTAAGATTTCCGTAAATTATCTGGAAACAGAGAAGTTCCGTATTAAAACAGCATAAATTCCATAAATAACTCTAGTGTCGCCATCTATATCTCGGATAGAAAAACATTATAGAGTTGGTTTAAGACCAACATTCTAAAATAATTTTCTTTATTTCTTTCTGTTATAATAATATAAAGCTAACATATTTTTACAATACTAAAAAAATAATAAAAATTATAAAATTTTATTAATCCTTTAAGTTTGAGATTAGTTAGTTTTTTTTTTTTTTTCAGTTAGTTTATTTCTATTAGGATTTTTAAATGGAAAAAATTTCTACTTTTCATTTTAATATATTTTTTTAATCTATCCACTTTAAGAAATTTGCACATAAAATTTAAAACATCTTAATTATATTAAAGAAATTATTATAATGTGGACGATTATCTAATTTATAAAAAACAATAAAATAAATTTATTTTAATAACCCGTATTAACTATCTTTATTCAGATTAAAATCGATCGTCTTACAAATACCTTGTTAAAACAGATGTTGTTTTTTTTAAAGTATGTTAGTGGCCTTTCAAAAACAAATAACTAAATAAATATGAATAATATTACAATAAACTTTTAAAAATCTCCTTAAAAATGAAAAAACAAAACTTTTTAATGCATTCAACTCTTAATACATGTAATATTTTAAAGTCTAAAATTTATTTCTTATGGAACTGAAATTAAAAACTAAATATTCGAAATTATGGAAATAAAATCTGTGAAACATTTAGAACTGTACACTCAATAACATATAAATAAATAATTAATAAATAAATAAGCAAGTAATAATAATTAATAAGTAAGTAATAATAATTAATAAGTAAGTAATAAATAATTCTCTATACAAAAATTAATGCCGAGTTCAACATAAAGCCTTTGCTTCATAAAATCATTCGAAATAAGTAAAGATATTTGCAAGTTCTGTATGTATAACTCTGGCGTAATGGTATTACACTATTGCAAACTGCAATAGGACAGGTGCTTGGTTCGATCCCCATCGAGGGTAAGTAACATTTCTCCACTGTTGTTTAAATTAAATGTATGTAACCTGATGTGTCTTTGTCTAAACAATAAAAGTCATAAACCTGCAAGTTTGTCCTTGAAAATTCTTTTTTGGCTTTCAAGCTAAAATTTTTATATAAACAAAATGTAAAAAAAAAACGGAAATAGTTCTGGAAAAAACGGAATTTTTTTTCCGTTAAAAAACGGAAATAGTACTGGCGTTTAGATTACCAGTACTATTTCCGTTATTTAACGGAATTTTTTTTACAGTGCATTTTAATTATGATTTGCGCGTTTATATTTCGCTAAATATATGCACATTATATAGTGTGTAAAAATGTTATAGTTGGTATACAGGGCTACTCAAAAGAGCTCACCAACGTTACTGAATATGAGCGTAAATTATTTAAACGTGGTTCTTAAATAAGCTATGCATTTTTACGCTGAGCTTCACTCAGTTTACTGAGAAATGTTTCCAGAATATAGATAAAAGGATATACAGGAACACGCAAAGAAAATTCGGTACATGGACGCTTATGAATGATGGTTTATGAGAATGTGATTTCAGTTGTTTTAAAAGTGTTTTAGTTTACAATAAATTTTAGCCTAATGCTGAAGTGTAATAAAGGTACAATGTAAACTACAGGGCTGAACAAAAGTATTCAAGTATGTTTCCATCTAATAGTATGAATTGCTGAAAAAGAAATTTCAAGCTACTGGGTATTTTCTTGCTAAACTAAATTTTCCCATTATATCAACTGACATATGAAATACAGCGCTGTTCAAAAGTACTGGAACACATATTTGGGTACATTTGGCTATACACTATTATTTCCCTAAATAACAAAGTTTTGTTAAAGATTTCATTAAGTGTTGGAAAGTGTTTCATAATCTATGCTTAACGCATGATTTTTCTTACTTGTTTAATTTTTAAAGGAGTTTTTGTTTTGTGAGGGGGTTGCTAGTTCTTGCTAAATTAATTATTTTGATGGTGCATTTTCAGTTTATATGTTTTACTGCAACGGTTCAGCGCAATTCACATGAATGTATTTTGTTTTTGTTGATATTTTACATATAGGATATATATATACATAATATTGCTAAAAAAATTTTAGCAATATATATAGCATTATATATATATATATATATATATATATATATATATATATATATATATATATATATATTAGATAGTACTACAAATCAACATCCAAAATATGGAAAAACTCGTTAAATAACAAACTATATGAAACATAGGACTTGGCAAAAATTGGAACAAAATTGAAAATGTGGTATTTAGCTCGTTCTCAAGGGCAATGCTAAATAGACATTATCTACAGATATTTTTTAAAAATTCTATGTTGGTTTTTTTTTCAAAAGGAGATGATCTACATTTTAAAGATAAGCCAAACTTTAAAAAGTAACACCATATTGCTGTTACTGTTTTTTATAATTTTTAAATTCAACATTTAAAAATACGGAACTACATTACTTTAAAGACTAGCAAAAGCCATACTTTGTTTGGATTCGCGAAGCATTATTTTACAAAACAGATATTTGAAAATAACAATATTTTTTAATATAATTTTTGCATCTTTATTAAACAAAAACGTTATTTTATGTTTTGGCGCATTTTAATTTTTTATTTATGATGTAAGACTGCCATAATAAAATATTTTCGAAGAAAACCTTTACAAAATATTTTTAAATTTTCAACTAAAAGCTCTTTTAAATATGTTTTTACTATTTCCAGTAGCCACTGGTGTTTTTTAAAGTTGTTTGAAATATGCATGTTTCCAATCTTTGTAATTAACATCAAATAATCTTTGATAGCTATTTTAGAATAATATATTTAAAGGGAGCTTGAAGAAAGTTACTTCTTCAAAATCCTATTTTCTGGAAAAGCATTTGAAATCTGCTCTCGTTGATACTATGAATTTTTAACTGTAAAACTTTTTATTCTTATTTCTTCTTTTATATACATGTTAGACTACGAGAATTTTTGATATTGTAGAATTTTTCGTAAGGAAAATTTCTATTGAATGCTTAATTTTGAAGGATTTTCACTCTCGACAACATTACGTACGTTTTTAAGCCAACTGGTGTCTATATATCCTCAATATCTACAACTGCTTCATCTAATGTTAAACCTTCGGATTTATGAATTGTAACAGCAAAAGCTAACTGCAGAAGAAATTCTTTCCTTGAGCAATTTATGCTTCCAATTTTCCAGAATTTAATTATTGGGGGACTTGGTACGCACCAATTCTTATAAGTTAAATTACTGTAGTATTCAAATTTATCCATGATTAGTCGCGATATCTGGTCTGGTGGCTTGTGATTTTCTTTAATACGTGCAACAAAGTCTAAAGTCCCGTTTACTAAATCTTTTTCGGTCCAGAAATAAGAACGTAACATTATTTTAGATCCAAATGGTAAAGTAAGAAATGGTTAAAGTCCATTTGTCGTTTCTGAATCGGCCAACTTTGCTTTAATACATTTATAAAGAGCTTGAATCGAGGCAATAACTTCAGGCAGTTCTTTTAATTTTTCATTTATGTAACAAATTTAACAATTAATTTTATTGGTTTACAATTCTTTTGTTGCCACTTTACAATATATATATATATATATATATATATATATATAATACAATTCTTTTAAAATATTTAAGTGCCATCTGTGCAAACGATTTTGCGGAATAATGAAAATATGTTTTATTTATTAAATTAATCATGATTCTATCTATAACTACTTACTCCATGATATATATTTTTTTCTGAAAATATACGCGTTTCATTTTTTATTTATTTGCTAAAATGCGTCCGTATTGGAAATGCATATAAAATAAATTAATTAAAAAAAAAAAAAAATTAACGTTTTACTGTAAAAAAAATTATATTGTGCAAATCTACAGATCATAATTTATTTTTGTGTTTAATTTGAAGTCAAAATATTGAATAGTTTTTTTGTAAAGTGTACGACAAAATGTAATTTGAGTGGACTAGTAGAGGATTCGCTTCGCTCATCCTAATTAATTGATGTATTTAATTGTTTTTTGCGGTATGTGAAACGCTGTGAAAACATGATAACGCATTGTCTAGTATTAATTTGCACTTAAAACATTAACTAATACTCAATAATTCAATAATAAAAACTTACATAGATACAGCCGAACTTTGTTAACGTGGACACTAAAAGAATTTTTTTTTTTCTTTTTAGTTTGTGTTAAAAATAGTTCGTATGTAATCCGAAGATTGCGCATACAACTGACAGGGCAATTGGAAACAGTTCGTGCTAAAAGCAATTCGCTTTAAGCGTGTTCGTGTTAAGGGGGTTTGACTGTTTAAATATTTCTGTTTATATTGTAATCAACATAGGCAAAAATCATCCAGATGAAATTTCGGTTCCCCATTCTTTATTGGTTACCAAAACTTGAGCAAATATGTAAAATTATAATTAAAGATGAAAATCTACATATTTTCATTTAAGTTAATAAAGCAAATTTTGGTCATAATGGGAATTTTCTAAAGTTCTGGTAAGTTAGAAGATGTATACTTCCACTAACTTAAAACTTTACTCCGCATTGCAATCAAAACCAGCAACAGAAGAGATCTTTACAGCTGCAATCTTGTTCTCGAGCCGTGTTCGAGTCTGTTTTCATTTACAAGAGTCGGGTCCGACGATGCTGAATAATTAAAAATTACAGCAGAAGATAAAGCAGTAAAAACCCGAACCATATAGCAATAAAAAAAAAAATAAATAAATAAATAAAATAAATAAATAAAATAAAATAAAATATATATTGTTTCTTGTTTTTAAGCTATGAAGACAATATGATTATCTTAAATCTAAAGTACCAAATCTTTTTAAGGAAATTTTCAAGTTAAAATATGATTAAATAACACAATTATCTAATTATATGTACGATAGTATCATATCTATAATGTACAAATAAATAGGTAGAAAAGATTTCCTTTTCATCAAAAATTACAATCATAATAATCACAGATGTTGCATAACTATCTTGATAAATTTTAATAAAAAGTAAATTACACAACAATTCACAATGCTTTTCATAAATTATTTCTTAAGCGCTGATAAACATCTATAATATTTTTAAAAAGGATTTATAATGCGAGACACCATAAATTTCAAGACATGTGTTCATTTGCCTCATACTTTCACTACAACTTCCGGTTTTAGAATAAGAAATGAAATAGAAAACACTATTGAAAAAAAAAAAAAAAAAAAAAAAAAAAAAAAAAAAAAAGATTTTACGGAAATTATACTGGTAATAGAGATGGCAGTACAGTTTACTGTTTTTTAAGGGAAAAATTTCCTTAAATTACAGAAAATGTTCCGTTTTTAAGAAAAGTTTCCGGGTATTTTTACGAGAATATTTTCATTAAAAAACACCGAATTGTACTGGCGTCCCAATTACCATTACAATTTCCGTAAAATCATCTTTTTTTTTAAACTTTTCTACCTAATTAAATATATCTAATTAAGTATACTTTATTAAAAATGACCAAACGTTATGTACAATTCTCTGTAATTCCCCGAATTTAATTTACTTCACAGAGAACTAAACAACTACTTACAGAGATAGAAGAATTTTTCTTTTTCCTTTCATCAAAAATGTGATCATAATGCCCATCATTCTTCTATCATATATCGAGTAAATTTCAGTCAGTTGTTTTAAATTAGTTCCCAATCCCTTTAATTAACCATTTCTAAAGTGCTGATTAACATTTATATATTTTTTTTAAAGGATTTTATAAAGAGATATTACTAGAAACACTTCAAATGCTAAAAAAAAAACCACACACACACAGAGAAAAAAAACATTTTGCAAAATTTTTTGTCCTCAAATTCACAAAACATTAATCTATTGTGAAGCGTTTTTTATGTTGTGATTGTGTTCTTAATATATTGCGAAAGTATTGCTCTCTAGAAAATCGTTCTTAATGTGTTCGAAAGTATTGCTATTTGTAAATTTGTTCTAAAAATAGTGTTGTTAATTGTGTTGAAATAGTGTTGATGAAAATAGTTTCTAAAAATAGTGTTGTGCTGCACAACACTTTGTCCCCAAACTAACAACACATTGTAAACTTTTACAATTTAGAACATTTATATAAAACAACATATGTAAAACATTTTCAAAATATTTTCAAGATGGCGCCTTTAAAATTACACAATTTTAAAAATGAACACAACCTTACATAATCGAAGTATAGCACAAACGAAAACGATTTTAGTTAAGTGTTCATTTTTATGTTCAGTTAGTGTTGCAAAAGTATTTCGTGCGTTTGCAGTGAATTCAAAGAAGAGTGTTTATTTACTTTATACTTTCACTATGCAATTTTCATTTTTAAAATAAGAAATGAGACAGAAAAGACTTTTTTTCTGAATTAATATAAACATGTGCGAAAGTTATGTATGATTCCCTGTAATTCTCTGAATTTAATCTGTATCACAGAGTAGCAACCTATTACTCATACAGAAATAGAATTTTTTGTCTTTTCATCAAAAAATAATAATAATGGTCACAGAATCATCCAAATAATAATAATAATGGCAATCATCCTTCTATCATATGTCAACTGTGAATAAATTCCACTCAGTGATAAATATATTGATATTAATAAACAGTAAAATTATGCAACAGTCCCTAATCTCTTTCATTAATCATTTATAAAGTACTAATTAACCTTCATAATATTTTTGTTAAAGGGTTTATGAAGAGAAATACTAGAAATTCAAAGAAGAGTGTTTATTTTTTTCATACTTTCATTACAATTTCCATTTTTAGAATAAAAAATGTAGCAGAAAAAAAAAACTTTTCTCCTGAATTAAATGTATGGATGCGCGTAAGTTATACACCATTCGCTGTAGTTCTCTGAATTTAATTTATATCTCTGAAAACCAATACTATTTACAAATATCGACGTTTTTTTTTTTTTTCTTTTCATCAAAAATATGATCGTAAATATCATCATACTTTTATCATATATCAACTAGGAGTAAATTTCAGTTAATGATAAATATCTCGATATTAATAAACAATAAAACTCGGCCACATTTCTCAATCCCTTTGATTAATCACTTCTAAAGTGTTGTTTAACCTCAATAACTTTTTTGGTAAAGGATTTATAAAGAGAGAGACCAGAAATTCCAAGAAAAGTGTTCACTTGCTTCCTACTTTCATTACAATTTCTATTTTTAGATTAAGAAATGTGACAGAAAACACTTTTCTCCTGAAATAAATACACATGCGCGAAAGTTATGCACGATTTTCTGTAATTCTCCAAATTCAATCTATATCACAAGAGGAACAACCTACTATTTACAAAAATCGATTTTTTTTTTCTTTTCATCAAAAATGTTATAATAATGGTCACCATTCTTCTATCATATCAATTATGAGTAAATTTCAGTCAATGATTAATATCTCGATATTAATGCAATTTCCAATCTCTTTTATTAAAAATTTATTAATTTCAAAATTTATTAATTTCAAAATTCATTAATTTCTAAAGTGATTAATAAAATTTATATATATATTCAGGATTTTGGAAGAAAGATACCAAAAGTTCCAATCAGAGAGTTCATTTGTCTCGTACTTTCACAACAATTTCCCTTTTTAGACTAATAAATGTGATAGAAAATCAACCTACTTCTTACAGAAAAAGAATTTTTTTCTTTTCACCAAAATTATAACCATAATGGTTACAAAACATCCAAAATATAATCATAATTTCCATCATAATTCTATCATATCAACTATGCATATCATTAATAAATATCTCGATATTAACATACCGTAAAACTATACAAGAGTTCACAATCCCTTTCATTAATCACTTCTTAACTGTCTATCAACATCAATAACATTTTTGGTAAAGGATTTATAAAAAGAGAAACCAAAAATTCCAAGAAAAATGTTCACTTGCCTCCTACTTTCATTACAATTTCCATTTTTAGATTAAGAAATGTGACAGAAAACACTTTTCTCCTGGAATTAAATACACATGCGCGAAAGTTATGCACGATTCTCTGTAATTCTCCGAATTTAATCTATATCACAAGAGGACCAACCGCATTAAAGAAGCCGTCCTCTGAACTTATGACGAAGAATCTCTCAGCACGTCCTTGCATTCCTTAAAAGAATCAACTTTTCAACCCTATCCTACTTTCTCTCTATCTCCCTCTTCCAATGAAGGAACCGCCTTCGCTCTTGTCACAAACTCTTTAAACCATCACGGAATTTTAATGAAAACTTTCTGCTGCTTGCGGAACAGTTAGAATGTCAGGGGTATCATTTAACCGCCTGACCGGGCAATTAATTCTGGGCGATATTGCCGCTTTTATGCATTTTAAATGCCCCATCTTGATATTTACGCGACAGTATATGCCTTGGCAAGTTGTTATTTTGCAAGGCGCGCAGTCTTTAACTATGATCCTTGATGTTGCTCAGAATAACGCTACACGTCATATTAAGGGTGTTGTAAATTGTCTCTCGCCATGATGCTGTGAATGCATTGTTGGGGCAATGCATATGAAATAATAGTGTGGTGATTATGATAATGCGTTGATGGAAACTTTGTGATGTCAAGGCGTTTTGGTTAAAAGGAAGTTAGAATAAATTTTGGTATACACTTCTATGATGTGAATAAAAAATATATCACATGAAAAGATTTTTTTTACCATGTGCTTCATTTTTTCGATGGGTTTTTGGTTTGTCCACTCCTTTAATTAAACTTAATGTAATCAAATGATTTGACATTTTTTCCAACTGAATGAAAAAGACTAGAAGTCTAGACTAGAAGTTGATTCCAAAACTTTTGGCTTAAATTGCCCACTCCTATTGAGCTATCTGGACCAACACCAAGCCAGAACAGTTCACTTAATCTTCTCCCCTCCCCCCCATACACACAATAATGTATGGTCTGTCATGTAGACAGATAAACATAATTATAGATCAATTGGCACATCAATGGCAATTTAAATTAAATCACATGGTATATTTACTTATCATTGCAATTGCTTTAAACCTTCACATTTTAATGAAAACTTTCTGCTGCCTGCGGAACAGTTAGAATGTCAGGGGTATCATTTAACCGCCTGATTGGCCAATTAATTCTGAGCGGTATTGCCGCTTTTATGCACTTTAATTGCCCTTCTTAATACTTATCGACAACATGTGCCTTGGCAAGTTGCTTTTTTGTTTTTTTGCAAGGCGCGCAATCTTTAACTATGATCCTTAATGTTCCTCAAAATAACAAAAACTTTTTTTTTTTTTTTTTTTTTTTTTTTTTTTTTTTTTTTAATGAAAATGCGTGTTTATTTCTTTGAAATTAATATATTTTGAATGACATCAATCATCTCATTCGCATAATACAAGATCTTCCAATTGTTATTGTATGACTGATGTTTGAAATGTTTTAAATTATACTTGGGAAGGTAAGTCAAAGCACCGAATTTTTCGCAAAAAGAAAAGTATAATGTTTAAAGGAATATTTAATGTTTGGCATCAAATAATTTTTTTGACAAATAAATTGCAAAATAGGAATAGTATATCACAAAGTAAGCATTTTTTAAAAACATAATAGTTTGTTACTAAGAATTTCCGCAATTTGAAATAATTAATATTTTGTGCATCCTTTCAATTTCTTAAAGTCTTCCTATATTTACATAAATATCATTTCATTGTTTTAATTATGCTTTTGATTAGTCGAAATACATTTATCGCATTTAACAATACAAGATGATATATATTTCGACTGATAATCCAATTTCAACCAAGGAGAAACAAAAATACAAAAATTATTATTTTTTTTAATTTGAATATGATATTGCGATACTTTCTAATAGAGTATAAAAATCTATATATATAAAAGGAATTCCGAGGATAATTAATTGAGGCACAGATAGGCTCTCATCCTCTATACCTTTTATTTATAGAGATTTTACACAGCTTAGGTAAACGCAGAAGAAATATAAAACAGATAATGTATTTATCACAAAAAATCGTCTGCTAAGAAAATCTTTTTTCATTTTGAACTCTATAAATAAAAGGAATAAAGCAGAAGAAATATAAAACAGATAATGTATTTATCACAAAAAATCGTCTGCTAAGAAAATCTTTTTTCATTTTGAACTTCTATAAATAAAAGGACAGATAGGCTCTCAAACAGTGAATCGTCGAATATAATTGAAGAACAAATGGAAGAACAAATGGAAGAACAAATGGAAGAACAAATGGAAGAACAGATGGAAGAACAGAAAGAAGAACAGATGGAAGAACAAATGGAAGACCTCTTCATTAACAATAAAAAAAGATATGCAAACGAAACCCCAGAACACCGAGAAGAAATTGTGGGGTTGTAGAACTGGCATTCAGATAGTCTTCGGGCTACTGAGGGCGGGCAACCGTCTAGTAGGTATAAAAATAGTTTTCGTATCAATAATTTAGTTGTTGGATAAATCAAACCCATAACCAAAATAAATAAATAAATAAATAAATAAATAAATAAAAATAAAAAAGCTGGTGTGGTGAGTGGGAAATTTGAAGTTGAAAAATTCGGAAAGCTCTCCACAACTATACACAGATTCAAAGATTAAAGATCATCATTTGAATGACTCTTATGGATTTTTTCACCGAAAAATTTTAAGCGGTTCCTTTTTTTTTTCTCTCTCTCTCTCTCTCTTTCTTTCTTTTTTTTTTTTTTTTTTTTTTCGCGGTAAATTTCTGTTTATTTAATGGATTTCTGGTAACTCATCAAGCCAAATATCAGAAAAACAATTCGATTGTTTATTCATACCATTTCATTGAAAGAGATCTAACTATACTATTCACAGTTATTTTGGAAAAGGGAATGACTAAGATAAAAGCGGGAAATAGATTGTGGGAAAAAAACAAAAAATAACCAGTGGATGGACACTCCCTGGTGGCTAAATAACAAGTTTATCTGTGTAATAACAGCTATTTGCGGTAACACGTTACGTTCGGATGCTTTAAACACGGGTAAAAATAAAGGCTACCTTTTCGTAAATTTCAATTGGGGTGGTCTGAAACAGTACGGTTGAGGAACTTTAAGAAAATAAGGTTTTATTAAATGACACATTGGGTGGTACGAGGGCTGTAAAGGCGGACAGCTACAGCTGTGTGGTCACTCATTTGAGTGCGGAAACGAAATGTTTTCTTTTGCAAGCTCTCGTTCAATTAAGACCTCCGATATAGGATGTAAACAGGAGTCTATAAATTATTTTATTTGGATTTAGATGATTTGTTTTTTCGATGAATCGCTAGAATCAAATGAACCAAGAAGTGAAAAGAAAATATTTAGGAGAAATGTCTACAAAAACAATCTCTACAAAAAAGTTTAATCGGAAATATGTCAGAGGTGGATCCAAAGGGAGGTCATGGTGGTCATGACCCTCCCCCCCCCCCTTCCTGAAGGAAGGAAATTTCAAAAGAGCAATAAATGAAATATTAAATAAAATGAAATATACATTAAATTCTTTTAAATTTATCCTTTACACAACAATTACAATCTTTATGGCTCTTTAAAGTTCGATTTAGGTCCAAGGAGGGATCCAAGAGGGTTGTCACGGGGATCATAACCCCTCCCCTCTTGAACGAAGGAAATTTCTAAAGACAATAAATGAAATAATAATAATAAAAAATGAAATACATATTAGGTTCTTTCAAGTTTCCTCTTTGCTCAACAATGATAACCTTTGCATTTATAATTGCACATATTCAGAACAAATGTGATTGATTAGCGTTTTCCATTTATCGATATAAGGTAAATCTTTCGGGAAATTTCTTTTAAATGTGAAGTTTCAAATTTAATTTCAGGCTCCTCACAACGGCATTTCTGTAACTGCCAAGTCTTAAAAATTGTTTTAAAGTGCTCAATTTGTGAATAAGTCTTCGCCTTTATAAGAAAATGGGAAATTCTTCAATTTCTTAATATCTGAATAAAATGTAAAAATTTTATATTTCTACGAATATTAATGCAATTTTTTGTATTGACGAATGAAAATGATTTCCCGAAATGATCAGAAAAGTAGACATTTTGGATATGGTAATACTTTTCAATATAGAAATTGTTTATTAAGACTCACTCCTCAAAAAAGGTAACCATACCCCCCCCCCCCCCTCTAAATTGAGTGCTGGATCTGCCCTTGAAATATGTGCAGTTGAAAACTGTCATTAATGCATGTAAACAATCACACATGTATGTCTCATTAACACACTTAAACTAATTTCATGCTATAAACGGAAGCATTGGGAAACAAGAATTTACTAACAACCATCATGCTCTTTAGAAAGAAAAAAAATCATGCTTAATGTGAACACAAAACAGATGTTATTTGAATTGATAGTTGATTAAAAAAAATATTCTTAATTTAATTTAATTCAAGTCATTGAAATACTTTTAATTATTTTGTTATAATCATACTGAATGAATAAAAAAATGATATGAGTTGAAATATTTTCAAATAAGTATTTCCAGGACATCTGTCTTAAAATTTCTAATGCTCTATCGATTGAGTTACCTGGATGACACCTAGCCGTCACAGTTTACTCAGGCAATTTATTGTAATAGCTCTGCTATGTCCTGTAAGTCATCTCAACAAAATAAACCGTAAGTAAAGGCGCTCCAATAAACTATAGCTATGCAATTAACTTGCCATAATAATAATAATAATCATTATTATTATTATTTGATATTATATATTTAACATTCATTAAATTGCCCTTATAAAATGTAAACAATAAGTCATTTGTTTTATTTGCACGTACTTAATAACATTTATCATCATAACCAAAATCAAAAGGAAATAAGAATTTATATCTTAAAGAAAAAGTTTTACATAAAACCACCTATGTAGTGGAATGTTATTTCAATTAAATACACTAGTTTCCACGGTTTGTATACTTTCACCGAAATGCGTATTTTTCCGTAGATTCTAGTGCGGATTCAGCAGTACAGAATACATAAGAATCAATTATTAAAAACTAAAAATCTTGACATAATCCAAATTTTGCAGACTAGAGTAATCTAGTAACATTTTAAAATATGTATTATTTTATAAAGAATTGAAGCTGTTAATTTTCATTATTTTATTTTATTTTTGTAATATATTTTTTTCCTTATTATATGTTTATTACAAGTTGTATATTTTGCATTAATGTGTCAAAATGATTAAAGATTTTAAATTTATATTGCAATATTACTTTTCCTCTCAACCATTTTTTAAATATATCTGACAAAATTATTATTATTTTTTTTTTTTAATTAAATATCTGAATGACCTCTAATTTGCAGCAAAAAATATGCTCTAACTTCAAACAGTTATTATTCATCATGTTTCATCGTAGAATAACAGGACTTTTTTTTTGTCTGACTTGCCAGTATAACTGAAAAATTTTACTAAATATAACTTATAAAACCGGGGAAATGTATGAAAATTTAAATTTCGTATTTTATAAATAAATGTTGTTATTGACCCAAATTGAATGTTAAATTTCTCTTTATTTCAGCCATATTATTTGCATTAAATATATTAAAAAATAAAATAAAAAGTTCTAATTTCTAAAAGTAATATAGTAAAACACTCCTTTGGTAATTGTGATTCAATTAAAAAGGTGTAAAGTTACTTCTTCTGTCGATTAATTTAGTCCAAAAAAGACTGAAAACAGCTTATCAGAAAAGGATGAAATTAAACACTCCGCAAGAATGAAATTCACTCCTATAGGACAAGTGCATCTTCAATAGCGGAAAGGAGCGAAAATTAGCTCCGTTGGAGTTAAAAACGCTGGATTTTTTTTTTTAGAGAGTACACCTTTGAGAGTTCTAATTTAAAAATAGATGTTTCATCAAATGTATATAAAAAATGTGTAAATTTGTAAATCAGTGATATTAATAAAAAATTAATTATAAGATTATTGAAATATTTATTTATTTGTTTAAGTTTTAAGAATGATTTATTTATTAATGAGTTATATTAAAGAAGTTCAACCTACTAAAATCTATTTAAAAGTCTATCATACATTGAATCCTTCCTCCCCTACCCCCTACAAGTCACCAAAACCGATGTGCAAAATGTTTAGAACATTAAAGTAGACACTTACGTAGTCTCTTTTTTATATACGTCATTTTAAAATTAATATACAGAGTGTCCCAAAAACATTGACCACGGTTTTATTCCTTAAATATTGTTCATAGACGTATAATATAAATTACAAAATTACGTAAAATAAGGTATAAAATTTTATGAAATTAATTAAAAATTTCATATGGTTCTAATTGGAGAAATATAAAACTAAAATTTTTATATGATCCCCGTACAAAAAATATTTCCAGTGATTAAAGTGTGTGCCATGCACTATACCATTTTTCGTAAAAACATCTGAATCAGTTGAAGACATTTTCCATACTTCATTTGAGATTTTTCATAGCTTTTATAGTCAAGAATGAAAAGAATGTGGAAAATGAGTTCTATGATATTTCAATGCAAACAAGTGAAAAGTGACAATGAAAATAATTATAATAGAGTCATGTTATAAAATTTCAACATTTTATCACAGAAAGTCGCAGAGATATGTTTAAATAAGTTGATGACAAGCTAATAATAAATTAATAAGTAAATGTTTGCAGACAGAATAGCAAACATTGTTTTCTTTTTTAATTTGTGTTCGATGCCTAAAACTGGATCATGATTTTTCTCCTTTGCAAACTCATATTCAGAGATGAAAATTTGGCTTCAGTCAGCATTTAAGTTATTTTTTATTAGAAAACAAAGGCTTCAGAAAAGAAGAGATCTTAGCAATTATGTGTACGGCGATAATTCAAAAAATCGAAGTAATGATAATAATAAACACTCATAATTTGAAAATGTCACATACATAAAACAAAAAACAAAATACCTCTTTTCCAATTACCAAAATTATAATATGAAATAAAACCTTGAAATGCAATTTTTAGGCGGAGAAGAAAAAAAAGTGCTAATCACGACTAAAAATAAAAATTAGATGACCGATAATGTCCTTTTAAGTGGAAAAACACAGGCTGATAAATCAAACATTTATTTCAACATTTAATGGGAAATTTATCTCAGATTCACTTTCGTGGTTCTCGCTCGCAATTGATTTATGGCTTCAGAGAAACCACCATTTTAGGGCTGACGTCCGAAATGTTTATGTGTCATTTTTTATTATCTTTTTATAGCTCTCCTAATTCTTCGTTTCAAGTCTAATCTAAAGTGAACGTAACAACTAAAAAAGTCAGCTATATGTTACATTTCATTTTTTTATGTAGCGGTACGGTACAATAACTTAATATATTGAAGATATAAAAAATTGGCTATAAATATTTTCATTAAAACTTAAGAGGTTATTATTTGGGAATTTTTTTAATTCTTTTGGAATTTTAAAATGTGATCGTCTTTACATATAAATATGTAATGTAGTCATATGTGTATATGTAGTCATACTTTTTGAATTTATAGACCATTTTAACAGATGGAAAATTAACCACACACTCTTTGATATTTTGTGATACGTTGAACCAAATTTTTGTGTTCCAGCAGCTGTAACCATAAAATGGTGAAATCATCAACCAAGATTTTATCATTTTATGGGTGTAGCTAAGCTATTGCAGCATAAAAAATTGTTTCAATCCACTACAAAATTTTTAACAGTGTAAAAAAGAAATTAATTGTGATACGATATGACTGATTATCGAATATGTTATGTATTAAATTGTGTATAAATGAAAGTGCAATAGGAAAAAATAAAAAAGGAATGTAAAAAATAAAAATTATATTGTGAAACGTCAAAGGCATTATTTCCTTATATATATAAGTAAAACACAGTTAATTTCTTGTTGACGAATGCAATGATTGAAAATAGCAAGCTTAGCTTATATATATATACATTCACAATTCAATGCAATTAATAACTATTAAATCACAGGAAATCGGCAAAATATAAATGAACCAATAACTATAATACTCTCAAAAAAATTTGGAAAATTACAAAAAGTTTTCTAATAGAGCTATATTCCAAGAACTTTTTATGCAATGGCAACAATAAAAATTCATGTAACCGATACAAATTTGCACTTTGAATCAAAAGTTTTTTTAAGTTACTAAGAATTTTTTTTTTTTTTTTTTTTTTTTTTTTTTTTTTTTTTTTTTTTTTTGGAAAATTGGATTTCCAGAACTTTTTAAGTAACGGTAACGAGGATTACAGATAAAATTTTAGTAAAATTACCAATTTATTATTAGATTATTTTGTAAAGTTACAGATGTCTCTAATTTTGCTTACAAATTTCGTAGATTGACATCATTTTCTTGTACAGTCTACATATAAAATGTTAGTAAGCATAACAGATTTCGGTAAATTTAGATTACTAAGGTTACAGATTTTTTTTACAGTGTACAATAGAAATATTTATATTCAAGACTGCACAAGTTGATAAAAAGTATAAAGAGAAAAAAAAATTAAAAATTTTAAAAATATTATAAGAAGGCATAATCTCCTGTGATGCCCGATGTATAAACAAGTAGAAGAAAGAGTGCGTAGATTGTATATGATTTTACAAAAGATAATCCCTTGTTTTTATTTTTTAATTTTTTTTTATTTATTTATTTATTTTATAAGTGATAACGAAAAATTAATTTACTTACAATAAAGAAAGAAAGTTCAAAAAAAATTCACAGACATACCTGCAAAGAAAGAGAAATATATTTTTAGATTATACATGAGAATATTAATAAAAAATAGTTAATTTTCCAATGTATCATAATACAAACATAAAAATTCTCTATAAATGAATGATTTCTATTATCATTATTTTTTTGGTATTTTGTTGAAAAACATAAATGTTACATAATTAAATAAGAAATTTTCATATGATTTCTTTTATGCTTCATTCTTTTTTTTTCTCCTACCCCAAAACACGAATGTTATAAATTATAAAATGATAACTATTGACAATGTAGTTAAGAAATTTATTAGAGTACATCTTTTATATCTCGTGTATATACATAAATATCAATAGTTGTAAGAAGCAACATTAATATCGTAAACATTGTTGATAAACAATAACAGTTCATTAATCTATTTGGCAAGAAATAAAGTAACAGTAAAGACGGGAAAAGCAATAATAGTAACAATTCAGATATCCAGGATCCGACTTGGGAGTCTGCATGGGCCGGAATTTCCAAGTCTTACTATATGTAAAACACTGTGTGTTTTATGGTATAATATAGTATTTGTAGTTTTTATTCTGATGATGATTGAATGAATCAATCGAAATATGCAATTTTAATATCGCGTTCTATGCGTAATGCATTTGTGGTTTTTATTCTGATGATGATTCAGTGAATCAATTGAAATATGTAATTTTAATATCGTGTTTTATGTGTAATGTATTTGTAGTTTTTATTCTGATGATGATTCAGTGAATCAATTGAAATATGTAATTTTAATATTGCGTTTTATGTGTAATGTACTTGTGGTTTTTATTTTGGTGCTGATTGAGTGAATCAATTGAAACATGTAATTTTAATGTTGTGTTTTATGTGTAATTTAACTTATGGTTTTTATTCTGATGATGATAGAGTGAATCAATCGAAACATGTAATTCTAATGCTGTGTTTTGCATGTAATTTACTTCTGATTTTTATTCTGCGATGATCATTGACTAGTCAATGGAAATATGTGATTTCAATGTGTTTCTTATAATTATTTATATATGACGTCTTTTAAAGAATTGAAATACTTTTAATATATATCTTTACACACTATTCTGCAGTATCTAATGTTCCATTTTTCCACTCGGTCCTAATAATATATACGAATAAAATTTTTTGCGAATTAATCTTTAAGTATATTTTTTTGTCAATCTGAAAATATGCAATAAAATTACTTCGAAACTGAACAAACTATTAGAATACTATGGGGAAAAAACACTTATATATATTAGCTTCTAAAATATGAAAAATCATAACTAAAAAATACAATTAAATCCTTACATTAAATTTCTTTATTTTGATTATCTGTCAATCTCAAATTAAGCGAAAGTACCTTTGATGTTTAGCGAGAATTAAAATAGATAATGAAATCTGTCTAAAATAACGGCTCGTTACGCATTTATGAAAATGATCGAATAAAAAATAAAAAAAATACGTCACACATTCGCAGGAAGCAATGCAAAGTGATATCTATATATCGTATTATTCTAAATTTCCCCAGTTAAAAAGAAACGAAATCCCTCTTTAGCGATATTTATAAAATCATCCACAATCATGCAACAATAATGTTTTATTACCGAGACAGAATTACAAAATAGGATTTCCGAGAGATGAGTAAAAAATATATTAATCCTTTTTTTTCTCTTTTAGCACTTCCTATACGGACATTGCTCCCTTTCCGAAAAAAAAGTTATGCGTAAATCATGCTTTATGATTTCCATTTAATACCGATTTTTTATGAGATAAAAAAATATGTATTATTTTACTTGGAATAAGGCTGATAAAAAGCTTGATTTCAGAAGCATTATTTTACTGCAAATAGAAGCAAATAATTTTTCGTTATTGTTGTTTGTAGAACAGTAATACAAAGAGATAAAATAGTGGTACAATGTAAAATGTAGAAAAAGTTTAACGTTAATGGCAGCTATAGATACATGTCTAATTGATTGAAGAAAATAAACAAAAGTGTCATTTTAATTCGTAAAAAAGTCCATCATAATTGTATATGATTTGCTTTGGCAGGAAGGGTCATCTAGAGATTAAAAGTGAACACAACTTAAAAAAATTCTACAATAATAACCTACTTTTACTAAAAAGTGAAGTTCGGGATCACAAGTAAATAAATAAAGTGGAAATATAAAACTTTATCAATTTTTAATGAGTAGTTTTTGAGGTATAGATTTATAAAAAATCATATAATAAATGTTGAATAAGACTTTACTTATTTATTTATTTCGGTGAGTAAATGCATTATTCTAAACATTGGATGTACGATTAGTGCTCTTATTAAAGATGTTACTTAAGGGTGTATTTCGATTCAATCTGCTTATTTTCCGATTTATTTTTAAATTCATTTTTTGCTCTCAAATGCATCAAACTGGCAAATTGTCTTATTTAGAAAGTATACAAGGTGCCGTACTTGTCAATTCTTTGATAAATGTAGAAAATATTCCAAAAAAGCAATCAAAAACGGCATTTTGAACCGATTTTTTCGAAGCGGGAAATCCGGGGACGAAAAAAAAGGGTCATATTGAGAAGGTAATTGTTTATAAATCAAATTGTAATGAATCGAGCGCAAAAAGATATCACACGGCACCTTATACGTCTCTTCAAAAAATCCCTCAGCAAGTTTCACGTTTCTACTTTTGAAAATGTGTCTGAAATTGTATCGAAAATTTTCAAGCTGTCGAAGGTTGAAAAGCGTTTTTCCGCATACACTCTTAAGGGGGCTCTTCATTTACTTGAAAACACCAACTTCGTAATGTTAAGTCTATACGGGCAAGTTTTTTACGAATTTCTCGTTCAAATTTTTAAATTTTTAAACGATTTTTTTCGGGAGGGGGGGGGGTTAGATAGATGAGGTCACTCACTTTTCGAATTCCCCTCCTTAATGTTAAGTCTATGGACGTTTGATGCATTTTTATATTGAAAATATCTTCTCAAGAAAATAATTTTTTTAACTTCTTTTTCCAGTGATCGCTTCAAGAATGTCTATTTTTTTTCTTAGTTTTCAAAATATCTCTAAAAGCTAAGCTTGATTTTGTATGAAGTTTTATAATTGTACTCCCTTTTTGTCAGTTTTTAAAACATAAAATATTAAATTAAACAAAGATTTAAAAAATATTTTGAGAACAAAAAAAAAAAAGTCATCCTTTAAAAAGAGAACACTGGAAAAAAATAATTAAATTAAAATATTCATTTCCTGAGATGATATTCTGATTATAAAAATGCATGAAAAGCCCATACACTGTAAAAAATAAATGTGTAAATTGGCTAATTTTACACACATATATGTGTAATTTTGTAAAATTACACACCTGTAATAAAAATTACACATTTTTTTCGGAAATTTACCTGTTTTTGTGTGTATTTAGCGTCTGAAAGTAAGTGTGTAATTTGTTATCACTTGATAAACTCAGACAAGTGTGTAAATTCCGAAAAATGCCCGAATTTACACGAATTGGAGTGTTATTCTAATTTAAGCATAATGATGTTTACTCAGAGAAGTGTGTAAATTTCTGAAATCACCCACTTGTTTTAAAATTTACACATTTCGTACAAAAAATTGCTTGTTTTTATGTGTATTTTGTTTATTAGAATGGGTATGTAAGTTTTTATCAATTAATAGACACACAGAAGTGTGTAAATGTTAAAGATTACGTGTATTTACGCGAATTGGAGTGTTTTACATAATTATAAATATGTAAATTTTAAAAGACAGTTTCTAAATGTATTAGAAGACTTTCTGACAAAATTGAAAAGTGCATTCGTTTTGTCTGTCCATCTGTCCGTGCTCTAACTCTCCTAAATATACTCAAATTTCCATGAAAATTTTAGATGTTATTGATGTTTACGTTAGCACAAACCCTACTGAAAATGGAGTTTCTATCATGATTAATTTATTTACAGGGATAGCCAAAATTTACCATTACATTACGGCCTATGGGAAAAAATAGTTTCGAATGAGTTTTAAAGGTGTAACACCCTGCCAAACATATTTAAATTTATATGCATTTGGAAAGTACGTTAAAATATGTATTTAAAAATGCAGTATAAATGATAGTTATTATTTATTTACAGGGCCACACGAAAGAATTCCATTATGCAAGAACAAAAGGGCGGGGGATTATTTGCGAGATATTTTAGAAATGTTAAACGACTTCGTGTACAATAAATTTGATATGGTGATACGCTGAGTCATAATATGAAGTGCATAGCATTTACAGGGAGATACAAAAGATTTCAAATAGTATATTCTATTTGAAGTACTGTGTATTATCGATGATGGTTGATGGATGGATGAAACGCATTTTTAATTATGATATGCGTTTTTAAGTTTCACTAAATATATGCATATAACATAGTGTGTATAAATTCTATAGTTTATATACAAGATTACACAAAAGAACTCGTAAAGGTTACTGAATACGAGCGTAATTTATTAAAAGGTGGTTTTTAAATAAGTTATACATTTTTATGTTGAACCGCTTACTCAGAAATGTTTGTAGAATATAGATAAAATGATATACAGGATCATGTAAAGTACTGGATACGTGGTCACAATTCGATGATAACTTCTGGAAATGTTATTTAAGAAGTTTTAAGAGTGTTTTAGTTTAAAATAGATTTTAGGTAAATATTGGACTGTAATACAGGTACTAGGTAAACTACAGAGCTGATCAAAAGTATTCAAGTACGTTTTTATCCATTAGTATGAATTACTAATAAATAAATTTAACGAAAATTTAGCGTTTTCTTGCTTAACTAAATTTCTTATTATATAGTATATATATCAACAGACAGATTAAATACAGGGCTGTTCAAAAGTATTGAAATACATATTTGGCTATGGACATTAACACGTTATTTTCCTAAATAATGAAGTTTTGTTAAAGATTTCAGGAAGTGTTGGAAAGTGTTTCGTAATCTATCCTTAACGCATAATTTTTCTTTCTTGTTCATTGAGATATGAGTTTTTATATTGATTTTTGCATATTGCGTTCTGTGTACAAATGCTGTAGATCATGTACAGTGTAACACAGCAGAAAGTGCACAGATTACAGTACATGAACGGAAGTAGCTTAAAGGTGGTTTTAAAATAAATTCTACATTTTTACACAGAATTGCATTTAATAAGCTAAGATATATATGCAGAAAAATGATATACAGGACCACCGAAAGAATTTGATACATGGCTGCCTATGTATGATAACCTCTGGAAATGTAAGTTCACTAGATTTAAACGTGTTTTTGTTTTAATTAAATCATAGTTAAATAGTGGCATAACCTTATGCAAAAATAGTAGACAAAATACAGGGCTGTACAAAAGAATTAAAATTTGCTATCGTCTTTTGGGTATAAAATTCTAAAAGTCAAATTTCAACCTATTAGTCGTTTTAATACTTTACAACTTTGTTGAAAATGCTTAAGAATACGGTTTGTTTGTCCGTATTCTAACTTGCGTTAATAGTTGGATTGCTCTGTAATTGATACATGTATTAAGGCAATATTTTAATTCACAACCCAAATTATGACTAATACAATATAATAATTTATAAAAAAGAAACTCTACAATTCATTTTAACAGGAAACTTTTTGAAATTGAATAGAAACAAAAGTGAAATGCATAAAAAAAAATTTGTAACCGAAAATTTTAATTAGAGCCACTTTTATGAAAATAACGTGCGTTTAACTTCCAAATCTAGCATTGAATAAATAAAAGGAAAACAACATCTGCTCTGCGTTTCGCAGCAATAAATTCACACGCAGACGATCACAACAGTTAGTCTTTGGAATAAAAAACGTTCAGTTTGCTCGTATATATTGTTCTTTTATAAACGTATATAGTTCGCATGAATTTTAAAACTTTTAGGAAAATGTTACAAGAATGCGGCCAAAGGATACTTTACATGACAGTCCGAAAAGGTACAGTGTCAGTAATGTAGTTAAAAAAGAGCTCATTAATGTCATTGTACTGTATTCGGACATAATTCTACGAAAGAATCTACGTATTTCTATTTGGATTATCCTAATTTAACACAGAGGAAGGTCATTCATAAGAAATAGGTAAGGGAAAAGTATTTTCTCAGCTTTCTCTTTTAGTTAATAGTTTTAGTTTTAGTTAATTTAACATAAACATTTTATAAAAGCAATGATTAACATTAATTTAACTTTTATCAATTCAATAAACTTTACTAAATTTAATTTTTATTTTGTTGAAATAAAAGGCCGCATGCCAACGATTTATTCATTTAAATAGTATTTAAATCAGATTTTTTTTTTTCCTTTTTAAAACTATGCGGTTAAAATTACGTTTCTTTAAATTTTAAAAGTTTTGGGTTTTAAAAGTAATTTAACCAATAGTTAACATAATTACTATACATGTATTATCACATCCCAATAGTTTCTACTTTAAACAGAGATTTAACTCATATATGAATCATAATCGCATTATAAAATGTATGAATATGAAATGTATGATATGTACAACATGCATATGAGGTATATATAGGCTAGATGGGAAGGTAATGGACAAGCTTCAATATTTTTGGTTAATAAAAAATAATTAACAATTTAATTTATGTATATATATTTCATTAACTCCTCTCTACATGATTTAAAGTCTAAATTATTTTTTATGCTCCTAATCAAGACACAGAAAATAATATTTTAAAGTTCCATCGATTTTCAGGAAAATTTGAATGAATTTGCTAAGAGTTGTCTCCATTTAAAAAACTAATACGGTCATTTTCCTTTCCTTGCAAAATTTGCATGTGTTTATGTTTCGTTAGAAAGAAAATTTTGAATTTTATGTACTTATGACTATTTGCAAAATTTCATTTATTTTTAAGAATTTAAGAAGCGTGTGTTACTGTTACTGAGGGCGGGGGGCGCTCAATTAAATCTAATAATTCCCATTTAAATAAAAACAATTAAGTTACAGAAATTGTTAAAAATCAATTGTATTCTGAAAAATTAACTGCATCTATTGTGTCACATCTCTCGCCGGAGATTGAGTGGCGCTCAACTTGTTAATTGTTAAAAATAGAGGGAAGTAAACGAATTTGTGCTAAAATAACTTTTTTTTCATATTTTCTTTTATCCATCTAAACCTTCCAATGTATAAATAATTTGATAACTGTAATTCCCTGACATTTAGAATTTTAAACAATGTATCTAAAATAATTAAAATTTTGATATTGTGATAGTTACAATGATTTATTTAAACAGTGAACAATTCTCAAAATATTTCATTAATTATTGCTATGCTAATTTGTTAAATTTATTTGAAGCAAATATTTTGTTTTATTAGCATGCCTTCATTAAATTCTGGCTCTAATTATTGTTATAAAATCTATTACTTTTGTGAGGTTCCATTACTGGATTCACATTCCTTATTCTTTTTTTATTGTGTCTTATAAAAAATAACTTGTATTTTTAATACACTGATAAAAATAATTTTTTCACCCCATTTTATTCTAAAAATTGCATAGTAATAATTCTAATCCCTTGTACTATTTATGATAGTATCAGTGTTATAATGGCTTTGGCAACAGAATCCAGCCAAAAATTACATTTTTGAAAAAAAAAAAAAAAAAAAAAAAAAAAAAAAAAAAAAAAAAAACGAACATAAAAATTTTACATTATAGGCAAAATAGAGTACAGCATTCAGTTGCTGTAAGATATAAACAATTAATGACCGTTTTTAAAAATCATGTATCAAGAGTTATTATTGATTTAAATGTATAATTTCATAAATAAGAATGTAATATCTACATTCTATTATTAAAGTTATTTTTTTAATAATCAAAAAATTGTTTTTAAGTTTTCTTTTACTGCTTGCAAACCCTTATGTAAAATGAATTAATTCTTTCTGTCATCACGTTGTATATATGCAAACAGAAGGAGATAATATATTATAATTTCAGAAAGAAAACAGATTAATAAAAATAAAGAAAATAGATTATAATATCAGAAAGATAATAGATTACAATTTGAGACGACCCTGTTTCTTGATTGAGCGTAAATAATTCTTGTTTTAAGATTACAAATCTGTTAGAAAGAAACAAGTTGGAAAATGCGCGTTAAACAAGGCAAATCAGGTGCATTTCGTACTATAAAGAAGTTAAAAAAAATTCAGATCTAGGTGTAATAGTAGACAGTACTTCGGATAACGTTTAAGTATCCGAAATTTTTTCTTTCTCTTTGTAAACACTATATATCTGCTTTCTATTATAAAATAAGTAATTTTTAACGAATCTCAGCAACATAAGCATCAATTTCATAAAATGTGAAATATTTTAATATAATTAAAACGCGTCCCAAACAATATTTCCTTCTTTATTATAATGTAATGGGATTTTTTAGTTTAGCCTTGTAAATTAATAAAAACTATTCTTTGCACTACAGATTATACAGAATTTATATTGTAGTATGTACTTCCTAGACGCATATCAATTTTATTATGTTCAAAAGTGTGTAACATTATTAAGATGCACTTGAAACTATTTTTTCCCATTGGTCATAATGCAAGGGAACACTTTTGATTGTCTCTATAATTGAATTATGCATCTCATTTTCATAAAAATTTAAATGACTCAATAAAATTATGCAACGGTTATGTATTTTAAATTTCAAACGATTCGGTTGTGTAGTTTTTGCGTTCTTATATGTGAACGGACAGGTAGACAGACGGACGGATTGAATAACAACTATAGGTGCTACCAATGTACATAATTACGAACGCGTACTTAGAAACACATGAAGCAAATACGAATTTGTTCTTCATGTAATTTTATTTTGCGATTTTGAAAACCTTTTTTCGCAGTTTACACATCAAAGAATAAGGTAAATATCTATGTACACAAAAACCTATATATTTTAAATATTACACAAAAATGTGTATTTTCCATTTTACGTAGACATATGTGTAAAAACAGAATATTACACAAAAATCTGTGCATTCTATACATAACACAAAAACATGTGTATTTTGCATATTACACAACATTGTAGGTATTTTCCTATTGCACAAAAATATATGTAAAAAAAGAATATTACACATATGTATGTGTAAAATTAGTGCTCAGAAATATGTGTATTTCAGTGCAATTCACACATTAAAGTGTGTATTTCAAGAGTTATCAGATAACTTTTACACATTTGGACTTATCATCAAATTACACATTAAAATGTGTATTCTGAAATTTACACATTTGGCGCAATTTACACACAAATTTACACATATAGACATGTCGTTTTTGTATCATCGATTTACACATTTTTGTGTGTAAATTTACACATTTTTTTTTTTTAGAGTGTAGACATAACATTACGGAGGGGAATTCGGAAAGTGGGTGACTTACAACCTTCTCACAAACAGCATATGCAGCAGTCACAATTTACAATGCAATTAGAAATATAAAGTTTCTAATTCCATTCTAATTCCCACCCCCAACCCTTTTTGGAAGAGGAACGCTGCAAGCTGGCTAGTAGGAAGATTTTCATATTAATCCCAGTTTCATATTCACTCAATTCGCACAATAATCAAGTTTCCGCAATATATGACCTAATTAGTAGAGCCCGATTAAAGTTGTGCAGAGCCCAAGGTCCAGCAGTTTTTAGGGGACCCTTCGCAATAAAATAGTTGCAATAATTTTTCAGGGGAGGGGGGGTATAGTATTACACATTACGATACAATTGCAAAATTAACCAAAACTTATTTTGATTTTTGAGAAAATAATTGCCGAAACTGTAATTTTAAGATTTCTTTTTCTAAATCATTTTATTCAGTTTGGGGCCCCCAGCAACAGTGGGCCCAAAGCCATGGCCTAGTTGGTCTGTGCGATAATCAGGCTCTGCTTTAGTAATATTTAAATTATCAATTATCCATAGCAGCACAATTTTCTCCTACCAATATGATTTGGCATTAAAAAAAAAAAAAAGATGCGCACAAAGTCGAGGATTTTGATGGTATTAATAGCAGTAATTTAATTATAGATGTTAGTTGGTAGTTAAATGTACATTGCAGGCACATGAAATACTTTTGTAACACTGTCTGAGCATAAAAATCAACACCTCTAACTAAAATCATTTTCGATTTTGTTGTGAATGTGTTGCAAATGTATTGTACGAAATAAATAAAAAAAAATTGTGCAAAAAGTACTGTTAAAAATTACACAGGAGAAAATGTGTTTTCAAAACATATTTCAAGGCATTCATTTTTAAAATTGTGTAATTTTAAAGGTACCGTGTAAAAAGTATTTTATATGTGTTGTTTTAGAGTATTCTAAATTGCGTGGTGTTTATAATAAGTTGTTAATTTGGGGGCAAAGTGTTGTGCAACATAATATTATTTTAAGAAACTATTTTTATCAACGCTATTTACAACACAATTAACAATACTATTTTTGGAACACATTTCTAGAAAATAATATACTTTGCAGTATATCAAGAACACATTTCTAGAGAAGACTTTTGCAATATGTTAAGAACACAATCACAACACAAAAAAATGTTCACAACATATTAATGTGTTCTGAAATTTGGGACAAAAAATGTTCCAAAAGGAATTATCAGAAATGATTGAGAAGTTGCTGTGTAAAAAAATAAATAAATGTTAAGAACTTCTGGTTCTTATTGTTGTTGTTATTATTTAAATATCAGTGTTCAAAAGATTTCCGTTGTAGGTCGGGTTTTTTTTTCCCCCTTTTACTACATAGTATCTACTTTGTGAGAGGAAAAAAAGAAAAAGAAGAGTGGTAAAGAAAAAAAAATGAGGTTTTGATTTATCGAGGTCATAGTAAAATTTTAACAATTAGGTTGTTCGGTAACAAAAACGAATTCACAAAACACAAAAATCTCACTTCTCATGTGACAGATCGCATAATAGCTCTTTAGTTACCATTTAGCTTTTATTCTTTTGCTATGTCGCATGTTACTAGTTCGTCAGTAAATGTTTTTTTTTTTTTTTTTTTTTTTTTTTTTTTTTTTCCATTGTAAACAAAAAAAACCAAATGAAAACAGAAATAAAAATATTCTTACAAAAAAAAAAAAAAAAAAAAAAAAAAAAAAAAAAAATTGGTATCTATTTATTATAATAAAGAAATATAAGGCTAACTTTTTTCTATTTTATTGGTAGAATTTTTTTTTATTATTATTCAGAGTATGAATTATAAAATTTAGCATTTGATTTATAACTAATCACTTTTACTTATATGTATATATAATTCTTCGTTCTTCTTGAAATAATTTAAAATTAAATCGTTCCAGTTTATATTGTTTTTATTGTTTTTTTCTTCCCTATATATTTTCAAAAATTGGGCCAGGTGAATCTGGAAATAAATAAAGTATGTGTATATCACACCGTTTTAGGTATTAAAAGATCAACATATTTTTATACCTTTACTAACATTTTGCATTTTTAAAAGATTCGTAATACACAAAAACATTACGCGTGTTTAACAGAAATATTGCTATTCTTGTAATATTCTCAATAGAGAAAAGAACACAGTGTAACAGAGAAGAAGAATAATAGAAGCAGAATTTTTTCTGCAGATGCAGAATTAATAATAAATTCAAATTTACTTTTAAAATGAAAAACAAAAAATTCTATCGATTAAGATGTTTAATTTAGTTTAAAAAGACAAGAATGTTTTCGAATTTAAAAATAAATAACAATTAATTTCTTCATTCATTCAAAAATACTCGCATTTTATTATTTAAAGTTGGATAAGTTGAATAAAGTTGAATTTACAAAGTTAATAAATATTCTCATTTAAAATATACTTTAAATGAACACATTTAAAATATATTTTAATTTAAAAACTGCAAAAAAATCGATATTACTCCAAAATAATCTTATTAATTAAAAATAGAACACCCATATTTTACCTCTAGAAAATTAACGTAAATGTATTTAAAATTCAAATTTTTATGTTACATTAAAACTATTGTATAAAAACTCCGGCCACAATCTCATTACAGACGAAATCTTCCCGAAATTAACTTCAAAATTACAAGCTTTTTAATGAAATAGACCAAACCACATCCATATGAAACGAAGACCTTTACTTCAAAGCGTCTTTCTGCTGTACAATCGTAGCACATTGCAAACGCGTTCGCCTTCTAACGCTGGGGTTGGTGGTTCGATACCCATGTCCGCCGCTTTTATCTTTTCCAAACTTTTTTGAATCGACAGATATTTTACCTCTTTTAACGGAGGAAAAAATAAACGGACATCCGTCAATTAATCTTTTCCAATCTTTTTTGAATTGACAGATATTTTACCTCTTTTAACGAAGAAAATAATAAACGGATATCCGTCAATTTGCAGAAAATTACTGTCAGCGGTGCGGCCAATAAATTTTCTGTAAAATTTTTTTTTTTTTTTTTTTTTTTTTTTGAGAGTGTACATTATTTTTTTTTTTCAAAAAATTGCAAAAATAATGCGAATTCCGTCAAAAGTTTGCAGAAAAAACGCAAATTTAACCAAAGGATCACGAAAAACCCAGTAAATTTTGTCGAAGAATCGTGAAAAAAGCACGACTGTCGTCAAAGCGTCGCGAAAGGAAAGCGAATTTCAAAAAAGGATCTCTATAAAAACCTGAATTTAATCGCGGAAAAAATGCGAATTTCGTCACAGAATCGCGAAAAAAACCCATTCAATTTTTATTAGAGAATCGCGAAAAAACATAAGATTTTCGTCAGAGGATCGCAAAAGAAAAAAACGTACATTTCTCGTCAGAGGACTGCAAAAAGAAAACGCGATTTTCGTCAAATTATCTTGAGAAAATGCAAAATTCGTCAAAGAATGGCGACTTAAACACCAAAATTTAGTCGCCATGTGTCGACCTGTTACCGTGAATCTGCATCTAGAGAATGCATATGTTAATATGAAACCTCTATAAGACGGGAAACGTTCTGTTTCATTCCGATAACGACCTAAAAGGTTTTATTGCGTTTCCACATGTTTCAGTAGAAATAACAGATTTTTATGTTTCGACATAAAAATATGATACTACAAAGAAGATGAGTAACTTGGAGAAAGTTAAGTTTTCGATTAGCATCTTTGAATTACACCCAACTGGTTAAATTAACCTTTTTTAAAAGTCCATTTTAATAAAATACATGGAGTTAAAATATAATCAAGTGCAAACGATTTAAATCTACGAATTTAAAAATTATATAGGTTGGTGAAATATGTTTATTACATGCTTTATCAATCAAACACTCTCTTGATGCGCTTTGCTGCTCTTTCATGTATTATGTATAATGCAGACATAAATAAATACCAGTCACTCGTACCGGACGTATACCAGTCGCTCGTGTCCGAGGGATTAAGAAAGTTAAATTTTCTATCAGCATTTTGAATAACACTAAACTGGTAACATTATATATATATATTTTAAAAAATAATAAAAAATATATAAAATACGTAGAATCCAAATAAAATTAAAGGATAAAGTTTGAAATCTATAAGACCTTAAAAAAACTGCAGACCTTCCTGATATCTTTTTATTGCGCACTCACGCTTGCATAACCCCCTCAATCGAAACACTTCTTTGATGTGCTTTGCTGCTCTTTACACCTGCCATCCAATAATCCCACTAGAAATAATTGAGAAAATAAGATGCTATATAGAAACTGGCTGACAAGTTTTATCAAATACTTGCGCATGCTTTGTCGCGTTCCTAATAGATAACAGGTATCCTGAACGAAGCTGGTAAGATGAACATTGCCAGACGCTGAAAAAACTAAAACAAGAACAAACCTCTAACTCGTGATTCTGTTCGATTTGATTATATAGCGGCTTTTTTACCCGTGCGACCCCAATGGCCAGTTTCAATTTGTTTCTTTCAGTTTTCACGGGAGCTTTTTTTTTTCTCATTATTTATTTCATAGATAGTTTGACTTAATGTCACTTCCTGTAGCATTCGGCTATAAAATCTCTTTAAAAAATGGTACAGAAAGAACTGCAATTTTTTTCTCCTCTCCAGTCTATGTATGATTATTTTAACCATCTGGAGTGTAGGCGGATAGTGTTTTCTTTATTATTATTATATTTTCTTTTTCTTTTTAATGATATAATATGGGACTCCCGTAGTTGGTCTGATTTTGAACTATAACAATTTATCACCATTAAATTAGATCCCCCCTTTAAAAAAAAAGGCTTAGTAAAAAAGTATTAATAATAAAAGGAATAAAACAATACTAAGTTTAGAAAATTGTAATATTTCATCAGTTAACTATTTCTAGATTTATACAGAGCTATTTATGCTAGCAATATTTTTTTGAAACGCTATATAGTACACTATATTTCTCGAGGAAAGTTATTTATAAAATTTTTTATTTAAAAATTAATGATTGGCAAGGTGAACTTGACACACCTGTACTACAAGTAGTTATATACTTATATATGCCTTGAATCTATGTCCGAATGATAAAATTATTGCCAAATTTAAATTTCAAAACTTTTTATTATTATTATTTTCTTTCTTTCTTTCTTTTTTTTTTTTTTTTTTTTTTTTTTTTTTTTAATTGTGATCCAAAATTTAGCCGCGAAGATTTGTCGATGCCAAATATGGCCGCATCGCTAATTTTGGCATATTTAATAAGATCTGAGTTAAAGCATACTTATGACTATGCAAATATTCTAGTTAGTTGTGCCGCTGCTCTCTGTTTTTTTTTTTTTTTTTTTTTTTTTTTTTTTTTTTTTAAATATGTATATATATATATATATATATATATATATATATATAATGCTCTCTGTTTCTTTTTTTTTGTATGTGTGTGTGTGTGTGTTTTAAGACTACAGTACACTGTAAAAAGTTTATGTAATGTTATACCATAAAATTGGTGGCAGTCTTGCTGCCTCCAGTTTATGTAATTATTTGAGTGACATAACTGGTGTTACGCTACACAAATGTGTAACGTTACACCAATTATATCAGTTTAAATTATATTTTTTTATTACAACATTATATAAGTTAAATCATTTCACAAAATTTGAGACAGCATGCTATCAGCAATTTTAAAAAGTAACTGTCAGGATCTGATAGCACCTGTGCTAAAGAATGTAATGTCTACTCTTTCTCTATTTGAATATCTAGTATATTGTATGGTTATGTACAGAATTTCCAAGGTGACATTCCCTCTTCGTGGAAAGGGGAATTGCCAGCTAATCCTTTACAGGTGGTGTGTTAGAGAAAGGAGATGGTTCAGAGGCATGTCCATCTGTCAGTGAAGTATGCGGATGATGAACAGATTAGCAGCATGTCACTAGGCAAGAAAGGAGTGAGGGAAGGTGCCCAATGGGGAAGCTCCAGAGGGGGAAAGCAGTGATTTGGAGAGGGCAAGTTTGCCTCAGATCATTGATTCGGTACCTAGGTGTCGTACCTAGAGGTTGCTCTGTGTGGAAGAGCATAAGTGTGCGTTTTCTGGTGCGCAAAGGACACAGACGTCCTGGTGTTTAGTGTTCTGGGCTAAGAAGTGCAGGCCCAGTATACTTGTGTTGGGAGACTCAAGGTTGAGCTCCAAAAAAGTGAATTTAACATGTATTG
Organism: Maratus speculifer; assembly: GCA_964019185.1. Classification (NCBI taxonomy): domain Eukaryota; kingdom Metazoa; phylum Arthropoda; class Arachnida; order Araneae; family Salticidae; genus Maratus; species Maratus speculifer. Next base: position 240,942,350 of record OZ025290.1, on the reverse strand, counting down.
AGTGTGAGGTGGAAAGTGTAATTGGAATAGTACACAACCAATCTTTACGGTATCTAATTTAATGTTGAACCGGATCACCTATATCCGAGTTGTAGTTGTATATATTTGTAAATAGCGTATTTTGTGTGTACATATATTCTTAATAAACTGATAATTCAGTTACTAGCGTAAGTCTTCATTTACATCAATCTCACAGTGGGTGACCGATATCACCTACTAATATCGGTGGTGGCAGCTATATCTACCGCGGACATTCTTCAAAGTTGTGTGGACTGAGAGGAACGTCCGACAAATTGTTGGCAGCGTCGGGATAGAATCGCCTGAAACCAGTGACCAGCGAGCCGTGTTGCAGTCTGTTAATGCCGGAGTATCCAGTGGAATTCTTGTGTGGTCGTGCCGTATCGTCGAAGGTGTGTAAAGTGCCGTGCCGTATCGTCGAGTATGTGCTAAAGTATCGTGCCGGGTCGTCGACTGTATGCTAAAGTGTCGTGCCGTATCGTCGAATGTGTCCTAAAGTATCGCGCCGGGTCGTCGACTGTATGCTAAAGTGTCGTGCCGTATCGTCGAATGTGTCCTAAAGTATCGTGCCATATCGTCTAGTGTGGACTAAAGTGTTGTGCGTATCTTTATTAGAAAGAACTAAACTGAACGTTTGTGCCATATTACCGCTACATCGTGGAACTACCTGTGATTAGAAAAGTACCCCAGCAAAGAAAGTATAAGGTAAGGTGTTTTGATCACATCTTTCTACTGACATCTTGAACCAAAATTTGTTGTTGTATAATTAATAGTAATTTAAGTAAATTGTCTATATTATTTATGTGTTTTATCAATACTCCCTACCTATAAAGTGTTAATAACCATATTGGCTATTGTTTTAGGAAAGGTCATAATAACTTGAGCTAGTATTGATTGTCTATAATTTTTTTTTACTAATTGTGGTAATAGTAGTTGGAAGGAATAATTAAATTTACTTAAAGTTAAATTATTGTTAAAGTAACATTTAAATGAAGCAACATTTTTTAAGTTTGAAGAGTGTATAATAACATTTGCTTAAAATTTTAATTGGCCAATAGTAGTGAGAAAAAAAAAGGCTCAAAAGAGAGCCATAGTGAAAAAAAAAGGCCCAAAAGAGAGCCATAGAAAAAAAAGGCTCAAAAGAGAGCCATAGTGAAAAAAAAAGGCCCAAAAGAGAGCCATAGAAAAAAAAAAGGCTCAAAAGAGAGCCATAGTGAGGAAAAATAAAAGTGAAGATTTTCGGTATATTTGTTTTAAGTGTGAGAACCAATATTGAATTTGGAAATATTTTAGTGAGGATAATTGTAGAAATTTATGTATGCATGTGTTACAATTTTTCTTTATGTGGATTTTTTGATTGATATCAATACTTCTATTCAATTTCAACGTATCAGTATTATTTTATAAATTGTATGTTGTTATCTATGTGTATAAAGTGAGACCTATATTGCATAGTAATCAAATCGAATTACTGTTTTATCTTTTGTTTTATTGGAAGTGTATTGTGTGATAGCAATGGTTGAGAAAAATTAGAGTATTCAGTAGGTTAATTAGAAATGAAATGTATTGATTATCTGAAGGGCATTAATTAGTAATATATGTGGAGAAATATCTGTACTAAGTTAAAAATTTAGGAAATATTAATTTGGTAGGTTTAAATATTATTGTAGGGTGGTAATAACAATCGGTGAAAGTATGGCTTTCTTATTGAAACTAAAAAAGGTTGATCTTCAGGTGATAGCTGAAGAATTGGGCGTTGAATTCGCGGAAGATGATACCAGAATCCAGCTTAAGAAAAAGATAATGGACAGTGATGAGTATGACGAGGGGGTTATTAAGGAATTATCTGACGCTATTGTTGCAGAACGATTAGAACAGGAAAAATTAGAGCGCGAAAAGTTAGAAAAACAGGAAAAATTAGAGCGCGAAAAGCTAGAAAAACAGGAAAAATTAGAGCGGGAAAAGTTAGAGCGCGAAGAAAAACACGAAAGGTTAGAAAGAGAAGAGAGGATAGAAAAGTTAAGGATGGAACATGAATTAGAAATGGAGAGAATAAGGGTTCAAGGATCGGCAAATAATTCTAATGTTTCTAGGGAATCTAATAATGAAAGTAATATAGAAAAATTGATCAAAAGCGTAAAAACTCTATCTATCAAAGTACCGGAAGGGACTGAGGGATGGAATTTATCTTTTAACAGCTTAGAAAGGGCATTCAAAACTAAAAATGTACCGGAAAACCAGCAGGCCGAAATTCTACTAAATATGTTAGGAGATAAGGCGGATAATTTGTTAATTTATACGACTACGGAACAAATGAAGAATTATGAAGAATTAAAGGAGTTAGTTCTAAGGGAACATGAGCCGACACCGAAGGCATGTTTGGAAAATTTTAAGAAGGCTAAGAGAAACCAGAACGAAACTCATGTACTATTTGTATCGCGTTTAATAGCGACATGGGAAAATTATTGTAAGATTAGAGGTGCTGACTCTTATGAAAAGGTCAACCAGTTAATAGTTACGGATAAATTAGTAAGTACGTTAGATGAGGATACTGCGTCATATATTGGGTTAACTCACCAGGGTAAATGGTTAGAAGCTTCTAAAATTGCTAGAGAATGTGACCATTATTTTGACCATAAAAATAAATCTTATGCAGTTACGTATAAAAGTTTTAAAGGCAAAGATAAGTATGTAAACAATGAAAAAATGAGACCGAGGGAGGATAGCAAAGTTAGTAATAATTGGAGGCAAAACGGGAGTAATGAGACTAATTCTTTTTCGGATAGGAAAATTGATTTTAAGAAACCTAGTGATGCTTCAGCGCCTAAATGCTTTAAATGTGGTTTGAGAGGTCATTACCAACGTTTTTGTAATAAAGTGGGTAATGAGGGAAATAATGGTAATAAAGGGCGAGATCCGAAAGCGCGTGTGCATAAGATTGTGGTAAAAGAAAGCAAAGAGTTACCTAATGGAGCTATTGTGGCGAGAATATCGGCAAAGGCCGAACAGAGAACTAACGTTATTGGTGAGAAGTTAAATAAACTCGAGAAAATTGAAGTTAGTGTAAATGGGCAAAAAGCAAAGGGGTTGGTTGATTCTGGGTGTGAAATTAGTGTTGTTCATAAAGATTTGGTACCGGAAGAGAAATTAAAAGGAGCGGGTAGTATTTATTTACAAGGGTTATTCAGTGAAGCAGTTAAATCGCCGTTGGTTAAACTACCGTTAGCTATTCCGCAATTCGGACAAACTAATATAATTCATCAGGAAGTACTTTGCGCGGTGACTGATAATATTAATGAGCAAGTAATTTTACATCCCAAAGGGATTAATGAGTTGTCAGGTATCAACCGCAAGGAGCCATTGCTAGAGGCCCAAGAGTTAGAAAATTCGGAAATTATTGATAACTTGAATGAAAAGGAAGGTATGAATAACGATAGTTGTAATGTTTACTCAATAGAAGCGAGTTCGCAAAAGGTACAAAGTCAGAATCCAGAAAAAACAGAAGTGGAGAAAGATAATGAAGCCATTGTTAGCAATTCAGATATGTTTAAGAAATCCCAATTAGAATGTAAAGAGTTAGAGAAAGCTTGGGAATTAGCTAGGATGGATAAGGGGGATTATTATATCGTAAATGGTTTATTGTATCATAAAGAGAAATTGTTAGGCGAAACTATAGCGCAATTAGTAGTACCCAAAGTAAGAAGGGAAGAAATCTTAAAATTAGCGCATAGTTCGGTATTTGGAGGGCATCATGCAGCTAAGAAAACTTTACAGAGGATCAGGTATTCATTTTATTGGGAGGGGATGGCGAAAGAAACTAAACAATTTTGTGAGTCATGTTTAGAGTGCCAATTGACTAGAGGGGTTAAGGTAAATGATAGAGCTCCTATTTCCCCAGTGTCGCGGCCGGAACTCCCATTTCAGGTAGTTAATGTTGATTTAATTGGGCCTATTGATCCTAAAAGTTCCCAAGGGCATCAATATATACTAACTTTAATTGATCAACATACCAGGTGGGCGGATGCGATCCCTCTAAAAAGTTTAAGTGCTAAAACCGCGTGTGATGCGTTACTTCAAATATTTATGAGGACAGGAATTCCAAATATAATTGCTTGTGATAATGGAACCAATTTCACCGCTGACTTAACGAAAGAATTTGAGAAAAGGTTAGGTGCTAGTCCAAGATTTTCGACCCCACAGTATCCACAGTCTAACGGGCTTGTGGAACGATTTAATCAGACCCTTAAACGTATGTTACATCATACTATTAGAGAAGAAGGAAAAAGATGGCATGAACAAATACCATTTGTAATATGGGCGTATAGGAAGTCCCAAATTCTACGACGGGAATCGCACCTTTCCAATTATTATATGGTAGAGCGCCGGAGGGTCCTTTATCGATTGTCAAGTCATCCTGGGCAGGAGAAAATAAGGGGGCGCAGTTAGATACTACGCCGATTCATGAGTATTTGAATAAACTTAGGGGACGTTTAGAAAGAGCCGCAAATGAGGCAAAATTATCGTCCGAGGTGCAACAAAATAGGATGGCGTATCATTATAATTTAAGGTCGAAGGAAAAAACGTTTGAAGTAGGTGATAAGGTAATACGGTTAATCCCCGATTCAACTAATAAACAATATTCTAGGTGGCAAGGGCCGGCAACCATAGTCGAAAAACGAAATCAGCATTCATTTATAGTTGAGTTAGCCGACGGGAGTAGGAAGCATGTGCACCAAAACAAAATACGAGAATTTATTGCTAAATGTAATATAGTTAATATTGTTTTCGAGGGTGATGAGGAATTTGGAGAAGTTGGGGAAATTCCTATTTTGAACCGGGATCAGGAAGTAGAACGAGATATAGAGACGTTCGAAATAAAAGGGTTATCTAACAATCAAGTTAAAGATATAAAGTGTATTTTGAGGGAGAATAAAGAGGTGTTTATGGGTCCTGTACGACCAGCCGATGTAGGGGAACATCGTATTGATCTTAAACCGGGGGTGGAAAGGAAAAAGCCAAAGTTATATAGTGTACCGGTTGTGGTGGTTACTCGATAACCCCCCCATATGTTTAGTTTAATTCATTTTTATTAGCCATTTTATTTCTTATTACCTCCTTTTTATTAATGTTCTCAATTTAAATTTTATTTCGATTTCGTTTCTTTTCTTTTCGTCGCCTGTAATGTTTTCTTTCTTACTTAGCTTTCGAATGTTCCAAGCCGGTAAAATCCTGTTCGAAGTCATTCCTTCCGGTTTGGAGATCCTTCGAGAACATTCTGGCTTGTTCTATGGGTGGAACTTCCGTTTATTCGGACACCCCCCTTAACCTATCAAATTAGTTTCCGCAGGTGACGTATTTTAAGCCATTGAGTGCATGGCCACCTGCTTTGGCCTCCCTTCTTTACGTGTTTATCAATTCTGTTCGTATTAAATTCATATTTCTCCATACTTTGTTTCGTAACTTGGCTTATTTTGTCATCGCCCCCCTCTTTCGCTCGCTGCCAAATTGGCGTATTTCGGGATTCCAGTAACCCTTCCTTTTTTTTCCCTCCGGGCTCTCGCCCACCTGTCAGTCGCGCTGTTAGACTCCTGCCGAAATGGATGCGGCTGGTTGATCAGAGATTTTAGTGGAATTCCGGGGCAAAGGGTGCTCCCCCGATACCGTTAGATGGAACAGGTGTTGATTCTTAAAAATGTCCACCCCAGGATTATTCGAAATTGATTTTTTAAGGCTGCGAGTAGCAAGGCATCAATCCTAAGCATCCAGAAAATGATTCTGAGTGTTACTTCTTCCTGGTTACAGATGTTACGTAAGGTTATATCATCATTTGTCTCCATGTAAATATTCAGGCCAGGATTATTTCGAAGTTGTTTTTTTTTAACGCGGCGAGAAGCAAAGCTACCTCCAAAAGCATCCAGAAAAAATGATCTTGTGTGTTACCTCTTCCAGGGTATAGATGCTGAGTAAAGTTATAGCATCATTTGTCTCCATATCTTGTTCGTCAAATATCTCATCAAAATCTTTAACCAAATTCGTTCCTCATTCTTCAATATTACTTTGTGTTTTTCTTACCCCTCTGAAGGAAACATGCGGAGGTGGTCATTCTCATCCACGATATGAGTTTTTTCATTCGTAAAGTAATTATTTCATTATATCATTATTTGGCCCAACATTATATATATAAATTTTGAAATATCACGGGGCGTTCCAAAGGAAAATATTGTACATCTCTATGTAAAATTTTCGTCTGATATAAATATATTTAAAAGTACATATCCTTAAGTGATGTTTTGAAAAAAATAATATTATCTTTTTTTCGTATCATGAGAAATTTTCTAATTCATACTGTCAAGACATATAAAATGTGTTATGAAAGAGAATTTTGTTTTTAGAAGATATCAATTTTATAATTATCATCTGTTGTGAAATTGTTACTACAGAGTACATGATTAATATGTACGAGTGCAAAAAAATACATATCTGTGAAGAAATATTTATATTCGTAAAAAAAATAAATAAGTTTTCATGAAATAAAAATATTCATCTTCAAAAATCTGTCTACATTTTAATTCCTGTGCATGAGTCTGGATTAATTGTTCTTCAAAAGCCAAGGACTTCACAGGTAACTTTTACTTTTTCAATTTTATATTTTTTATAATTTTGTGCTTGATTTTTATCATCATGAATAAAGATTTCTCTATTATTTTAAATGAAGCAAATGATGGTCATTTTTGGGTCGTTTTGCCGGCCTCCATTCTTCGCAATGTATTAGTCACTTTCACGATCACTTTGGCCTAATTGTGGGTTGAAACAAATAAACAAGTGTTTCTCCTCCCATCTCTTCTTCTCACTCACTAAAGTAAACACAACAGTTCTTATTTCCTTTGGTGCAGTGACCAAAGCGTGTCCAACATTCCATGACCATCCGTTTTTCCTTTGCTACCATCGTATTTTCCTTATATATATATATATTGTCGTCATTATCTTCAGTTATATCTTCATTATTAAAATTATTTCTTCATGCAATGATTAATGTTGTATAATTATATTTTATTGAGAGTGGTGCAGTAATTAAATGCAATATATATATTGATTCTATACTGAAATAATATTTTTGTTTTCTGGAGCAGTGCATCATATATATATAACATAATTTATCCATATATTTTTCTTGCCTTGGTATAATTTGCAACTAATATATATACATTATTTAACGGAGGTGCTAGTAAAAATTATTGTTCATGCTAAGATAAATTATTTTTCTTGTCATACATCTAATAATATATGTTTTGAGCCATATTATATATAAATATTTACATAAAATATTTGGGTCTTATATTCTTCACATGATACTAATATGTTAGTATATTTTTTCTTCTCTTTTTTTTTAATATATAAAAATGATGTATGAAGTAAATGAAAGTCATCAATATTTTAAATAACGGGTCAATTTATATATATATTATTCATCACAAGACCAGCCAATAACCAAATTTATTATGTCATATATTGAGCTCTTATATTAATTTTTTCATCATGCCACCAAAAGCCAAGTTAAATATTGCAATCCAACCTTTCGACGGCAACCCTCAGACTGTAGAATTCTTCTTCGATCAATTATCTGACATACAAGAACTAAATAACTTTACAGACAAGGAACTTTTTGTTCTCTTTAAATCAAAACTTGAAGGCACTGCCTTACTCTTCTTTCTTGAAACTCAGTCTCAGTTCAAGAACTCTAACTTTAATGAAATTCGAAAAGCATTTATAGACTATTTCTTACCCACAAAAAAGTCTGTTTCTCTCAAATCCTTACAGAACTTAAGTTTAGATTCAAATGAATCGGTTAAAAATTTTGCTTTTCGGTTGGATAAACAACTTCGACTTGCTTATCCAAAATTGGATCTTTCTGCTCTCAATTCATTAAAGTTCACTCATTTTCTTGAGGCTTTGCCTAAACAAATCAAACGCAAAATTTTAGAAGAAAATATTACATCTTTCGAATTAGCTCTTGAACGAGCAACTTTTCTTCAAAATATATATGACTCTCCCCCTAAAAAATCTTATGAGAATTTTAATCAAGCCTATTGTTTGGATTCTGAAAAAGTCCACGATAATTCTAATAATGTTCTTCATAAAACTCCTGTAAAGCATACGAAGGATAAAGTTTTTCACAATTCTCAAACCAACTACTCTCCTTTACAAACTCAAAAAGACAATTCTCATACTTCTCGTAATTTCAAAAGAAAACCTAGAACATATTCGCCTTCTCCACCGAGACAAGAGGCTACAAATAAACGTAACAATAATTTTCGTCAACGTAACTTTTACCGGAAACGTCCTTATCAACCCACCTTTGATAAGTTTTCTCACAAAAAAAATTCTACATCCTTTTATCACAAACGAGTTGTTGTGCAGTGTGCGTTCTGTGGGAAATTCAATCATCGTATGGACTCATGCTACAAATTTAAAAACATTATTTGTAATTCTAATCAGAACTCGTCATCTCTAACTGCGTCTCACCCTCACAGAAAAAAAAGCCACACCTCTTCTTCTGAAAATAACAACAATGTTTATCATTTAAACAGATAGGGGAGACAGGTTCTACTGACCGCCTTCTCTCCCGTAATTCTCATTCAGGGTCAGTACACTTTGACAACAAATACAAACATCAACAATTGGACAAACGCTTGTCAGTCACTTTAGTGTCATCCACAGCTGTCCAAACTTCTCCTATGACATCTAAATTTAACAAATCTTCCTGTTCATATAATTCGTTGACATCCAAACAAAATCTTGAAATTGATGATGATGTACAAGAAAGACATGTCATCTGCAGCTCATTTAATAATTCATATGTTCTTCCATGCATCCTAATAAACGTTCAACGTAATGAAATCTCCACATTAATAGATACTGGTTCAAGTTTATCTCTCTTGGATGAACAATGCTTTCATAACATTAAATCTAGGCTTCATTACAAATTTTTATCCAGGAATGTATCGGTGTCTACCATAAATTCTAAGGTTTTCTTCAAAGGATGCATAGAAATAGCATTTAAAATTGATAAATTATTCTTTCATCATGTCTTTTACCTTACAAAGATACAAAATGTTCATTTTCAAGCCATACTTGGATTTGAGTTTATCAACAAACATTCTATTACCATATCACCCAGCTTTAAGTCTATTTTAATTAAAGATAAACATATTCCTTTTCACAGTTATAACGAATCTCCTACTTGCTATTTTATGAATTCTGAATATAATTATGTTAATTCAAGTGTACCATATTCTTTAGATGTACACAAGATGCCTTGTTATGAAGATTCTATGTCAAATAATCTAAGTAATGGTATTTATTCTGATAATATATGTGCAAATTATGATGACACAAATTTACAATTAGTCAACAATTATACAACCTACCCTTACAATTATAATTTTCAAAATAATGGTTTGTTTACAAATAATGTTGCTAACACTGCTATGATTTGTCATAATCCTTATATTGATGGTAATATTACTTATTTTCCTAACTGTTTTCCTACTGATTATGGTAATGTGGTGAATTATGTATCTACTAATGATAATATACCTGGCAAGAACTTCTCATCTGAAAATACTAATGAGCTTAGTTATGTTGGTGAAAAGCAAACCCATTTAAATATTGGTAATAAAATTTTGGTGAATTCCAATATGGTACAATTACTCAATAGAGAATTAATTCCTCCTAATTCTTTTGTTTATTTACATGTTAAGTACTTGAATCCTCCATCTGAATATTTTATTTTCAAACCCAATTTAAAAAATAAAGGTCTTGTGTTACATGAATCATTGCACTCAAATTCTTCAATTCAAAATGATTTATTTTTGGTTGTATGTCAGAATATATCAAAGCTGGATATTCATTTAAATAAAAATTCAATTATTGGCGAATGTATCAATGTAGATGAGAAAGATATTGAGGAATACTCTTTTGATTTGGATTTTGAGAACGATTATTGTAATTTAATTTTACCATCTGAAGAGATTAAAAGAAAACGTATTCAAGAATTATCTCCAAATGACTTTGATTTAAAACATTTACCTCCTCATGAAAGGGACTCTTTAACAAAATTATTATGTAGTAAAGCTCTGGCTTTTTCAAAATCTCTTGACACTTTAGGTCATACGGACCTGGTCAATCCTCAATTCACGATGCTAAACTCTCATCCAGTCAAAACGCTACCTTTTCCTGTGCCACAGGCACTTGAGCAAGAAGCTCTTGACCAAATTAATCAAATGTTAAACGCTGGCATTATTGAGAGATCAAATTCATCTTGGGCGTGTCCCATGCTTCTTGTTAAAAAGAAGAGAACTGATATGTCTAAGCCTCAAAAGTATCGTTTGGCTCTTGATTTAAGATTGTTAAATTCGATTATAATCCCATCATCATATCCTCTTCCTAGAATTCAAAATCTATTGGTGCAGTTATCAAAATTTAAGTATTATACTACTCTTGACTTGCCCTCTGCATACTGGCAGATTGCGGTACCTAAAGATATGCAAGATAAACTCAGTTTTACTACTCCATGGGGAATTTTTACCTATTTACGTCTCGTATTTGGCTTGAAGACGGCTGCAAGCACCTTCCAACAATTAATTGACTCAGTTATTCAATTATCTCAAATTGATTCATGTTATGCATATCAAGACGATATTGTAGTTGGTGCTAATTCATTTGAAGAAATGTCTATGAAACTCACTAAGCTATTAGACACTCTTATTGCTAACAACATTACTTTGTCTCCTGAAAAGTGTGCATTTATGCAAACAAGTATTAACTTTTTGGGTTTCCAACTCACAGATCATAAAATTCTTCCTATTACAAGTAACATTTTAAAAATTACTTCCTTCCCAAAGCCTAAAACCAAGAGGCAAACAAAGAGTTTTATCGGTTTGTGTTCATTTTATAGATCAATTATACCTAATTTTTCTAAATTGATTACTCCTCTCATCGAAGTCACCAAACCTAAAAATAAATTTTCTTGGAAAACTGAGCAGGAAAATGCATTTAAAAAATTACAAAACATATTTTTTCAGAAACCTATGCTTAATCTTCCTAACTGGAATGAAACGTTCTATGTTAATACAGATGCCTCAAAAACAGCAATATCAGCTGTTCTTATGCAGAAATTTGATGGTGAACTAAAACCTATCTCCTATTATTCCAAAACTCTATCTCAATCAGAAAGACACTACCCTGCCATCAAACTGGAACTTTATGCCATTTACAAAGGCATAACTGCTTTTAAATACTATATTTTTGGTCGACCCTTTATTCTATTGTCTGATGCAAAACCTCTTAATAATTATAAAAAGGCTACATCTCCTGCTGATATTACTACTCGATGGATGTTAGAACTGTCAGAATATTCGTACACATTCCAGCATGTACCAGGCAAAGAGAATGTGTTAGCAGATTTTCTGAGTAGAACACCTCACATTCCTACTGAAGATCTCAATAGTAATCCAGATCTTATTTCTTCGCAAGAACCTCTACCTATTGTTGATAATCAAAACGATTTACATAATGACATTCCTCACTTTCCATGTGGTTTAATTGACAAAATCCACCACACATGTCATCTTCAAAGTGACTCTTCACCTCCAAATAATGATAATAATCAAGATCCATTATTAGAAATTCTTGATCACACCATCTTCTCTGAACAACAAAAAGACCCAAAAATTAAGCAAATTTATGAAGATCTTAAAAATAATAAGAAATCTAAAAGTTTAAATGGCTACTATATTAATCCAAGTAATGAGTTACTTTGCTATAATGGTCATTTCTCTTCAGAAGATATCGAGCTACACAAAGCTGTTTTACCTGTGTCACTTAGAGCAAAAGCCTTAAGAATTGCTCATATTACTCATACTGGAATTCATAAAACCATTGTTAATTTAAAGAAAAGATTTACCTGGAAAACCCTTGTTTCAGATACCATTAATTATGTCAACTCTTGTGAAATTTGTTTAGTAAATAAGAATCATAAAAAAACACTGCTCCATACTTACCTGCACCACTCCCAACAGCTCCCAATCAAAAAGTCTCTATGGATTTACTCGGCCCATTGAGGAATCGTCAATATGTGTTGACCATGATAGACCATTTTTCTCGTCATTTAGAATTATATGCCTTAAATAATATCAGTGCTGAGTCTGTTACAAGAGCTTTATTGCATTATATTTCCACACATGGAAAACCCGAATTAACTCTTACTGATCATGGCTCTCAATTTACTAGTGACATGTTTTCTTTCTTTAATAAAAAGTGTCAACAAACATCTTCTTGTTCAAGTAAATCAGTACTGTCACAAGCTCCTCCTGATAGCACTCATACTGGTGTTAAAAACAAGTCTACTCAATATAAAAATTATGATCTTCGCCCTCGCAATCATAAACTGTATAAGAAATAAACTAACCTTCTTTTTCCTTTTTCAGGATGACTATTGCTTTGTAGTATAATCAGTCGATGCTAGCCAGACTGATATTTCAGTAAGAAGAGTCACTATGTATTTTTTTTTCTTTTCTCCAAGCTGCAGGCAGCTGTTATTATTTTTTTCTTCATTATATAAGTCTTCTTCTCCCTGATACAATACAACAGTCATCCTCATGATGTATGTATGGTTTTCAATAGTTTATTATTTTCTGCATTTAACTCTAAGTCATAATTATTACAATAAATATATATATATAATCTCATGTATGCCATACTTTTAAATCTTATAAAGTCTTTAATTACAATAGTTGGTGCTGAAATTGAGAAAGAATTTGTCCTGTTATATTCTTGTTATAATATTATGTCATTATTTAAAGTGATTTTTGACAAATGTTTCTAATAAGAAAGGTGAAATTGTAATTGATATAAGGTAAACATAAAGATGAGTACTCATCAAATTATTTTCCCTATTGTGTCTTCTCTTTACAATGCATGCATGCTTTAACATTTAACCTCTTTTGATAAAAAAAAGAGAAAAGAAAGTGCATGATAAACTTATACATACTAATATATCTTCTCTTCTTGGTGAAACATAGAAAGTGAATGACTCACCATAAGTAGTATATAATATTTTTTTGTATACTTTTGAGTGTTTATACTTTGGATCCAAAGATGTTGAATGAGTCATTATATATATTTATATAAAGCAAATACTTGATATATGACAAATGCAAAAGTGATCACTTACTTAAGTTTAAAAAAAAAATGTTTGAAAATTACAAGTAAATATGTTCAAGATATCTTCTATATATAAAATTTTTGACATAATTGATTTTTCTTTTGTTTGAAAATTGACATTATCAAGTCATATACAAGATTCTCATATTCATATAAGTTCCTTTCTTTTTCAGAATATTAAACATCTTATGTTTTATGTTTATTTTGAATGAAGTATAGTATTAAAAGTATTTATGCAATTATTGTCAATCTATATTGAAAGTGTTCAAGAATATTCCTTTATGAGAGTGTAAAGATTCTCTCTGTGAAAATTGTTATATTCATTTTGATGATGTTTTTATTGAAATATAACATCATACTTTTGCTACCAATTTAACATATGCCATTCTTTTTGCAACTTATTATTTTATTTTCTGTGAGAATGTGTTATTGAATAATGCTAAGGTTATTCATTTAAGATTTATGGAAGGCTTAAAAGGCTATGTGGTGATATAAGTAAATTTTTTTTCATGAGAGCCTAACTAATCTCTCTGCGCCATATAAATATTTTTTATTATTGTTCAATTTTCAACTTACAAATTCACTCAATTTTTCATGTGTTATTTGAAACCATATATTTTATATAGTTATAGTATGATTCATATACAGTTATAGTATGTTTCATTTTGTTGACAGTTAAGAATATAATATACATATTATTGTATAATCAAATATTTTGACATATGCTAAAGCATTCTACTATTATAAGTGCATTTTGCACAGCCTAACAAGAGACTCGTCAAACTTAAGGACTGTTGTTTTGCACATAGACATAGACTTTAAATTTTTTTTATATATGATAGATACTTCTGGAAGAAAATTTTGTATACCTTCCATGTTAACATATAAGGATTACTATTATAACAATAAGTATTTTTTTTATTATTTGAACAGCATGTAAAACAGTTATTTATATTCCTATAACTATTTCTGATACATTTATTTTGTGTAATTATTTGGTATATTTGTACATATGTCAGAAAATATTGTCTCGATGAAAAAATTGTTCATTTTTTTTGTCATCTCACCAATATTTTCTTTTGGGGGACCCTGGGTAATATGTGATGGTTACTCGATAACCCCCCCCCATATGTTTAGTTTAATTCATTTTTATTAGCCATTTTATTTCTTATTACCTCCTTTTTATTAATGTTCTCAATTTAAATTTTATTTCGATTTCGTTTCTTTTCTTTTCGTCGCCTGTAATGTTTTCTTTCTTACTTAGCTTTCGAATGTTCCAAGCCGGTAAAATCCTGTTCGAAGTCATTCCTTCCGGTTTGGAGATCCTTCGAGAACATTCTGGCTTGTTCTATGGGTGGAACTTCCGTTTATTCGGACACCCCCCTTAACCTATCAAATTAGTTTCCGCAGGTGACGTATTTTAAGCCATTGAGTGCATGGCCACCTGCTTTGGCCTCCCTTCTTTACGTGTTTATCAATTCTGTTCGTATTAAATTCATATTTCTCCATACTTTGTTTCGTAACTTGGCTTATTTTGTCATCGCCCCCCTCTTTCGCTCGCTGCCAAATTGGCGTATTTCGGGATTCCAGTAACCCTTCCTTTTTTTTCCCTCCGGGCTCTCGCCCACCTGTCAGTCGCGCTGTTAGACTCCTGCCGAAATGGATGCGGCTGGTTGATCAGAGATTTTAGTGGAATTCCGGGGCAAAGGGTGCTCCCCCGATACCGTTAGATGGAACAGGTGTTGATTCTTAAAAATGTCCACCCCAGGATTATTCGAAATTGATTTTTTAAGGCTGCGAGTAGCAAGGCATCAATCCTAAGCATCCAGAAAATGATTCTGAGTGTTACTTCTTCCTGGTTACAGATGTTACGTAAGGTTATATCATCATTTGTCTCCATGTAAATATTCAGGCCAGGATTATTTCGAAGTTGTTTTTTTTTAACGCGGCGAGAAGCAAAGCTACCTCCAAAAGCATCCAGAAAAAATGATCTTGTGTGTTACCTCTTCCAGGGTATAGATGCTGAGTAAAGTTATAGCATCATTTGTCTCCATATCTTGTTCGTCAAATATCTCATCAAAATCTTTAACCAAATTCGTTCCTCATTCTTCAATATTACTTTGTGTTTTTCTTACCCCTCTGAAAAAAACATGCGGAGGTGGTCATTCTCATCCACGATATGAGTTTTTTCATTCGTAAAGTAATTATTTCATTATATCATTATTTGGCCCAACATTATATATATAAATTTTGAAATATCACGGGGCGTTCCAAAGGAAAATATTGTACATCTCTATGTAAAATTTTCGTCTGATATAAATATATTTAAAAGTACATATCCTTAAGTGATGTTTTGAAAAAAATAATATTATCTTTTTTTCGTATCATGAGAAATTTTCTAATTCATACTGTCAAGACATATAAAATGTGTTATGAAAGAGAATTTTGTTTTTAGAAGATATCAATTTTATAATTATCATCTGTTGTGAAATTGTTACTACAGAGTACATGATTAATATGTACGAGTGCAAAAAAATACATATCTGTGAAGAAATATTTATATTCGTAAAAAAAATAAATAAGTTTTCATGAAATAAAAATATTCATCTTCAAAAATCTGTCTACATTTTAATTCCTGTGCATGAGTCTGGATTAATTGTTCTTCAAAAGCCAAGGACTTCACAGGTAACTTTTACTTTTTCAATTTTATATTTTTTATAATTTTGTGCTTGATTTTTATCATCATGAATAAAGATTTCTCTATTATTTTAAATGAAGCAAATGATGGTCATTTTTGGGTCGTTTTGCCGGCCTCCATTCTTCGCAATGTATTAGTCACTTTCACGATCACTTTGGCCTAATTGTGGGTTGAAACAAATAAACAAGTGTTTCTCCTCCCATCTCTTCTTCTCACCCACTAAAGTAAACACAACACCGGTAGCTTACAAAGAGGAAGTAGATAGACAGATTCAGGAGTTATTAGAATTAAATCTAATCGAAGTGTCAAACGCTGAAATTAGTAGGAAATCCAATTGTTTGTGTGGCGAAAAAAGACGCAACTGTTAGGCTTTGTATAGACTATAGAGCTTTAAATTCGGTAACTAAGGTTCCAACCTTTCCGATGAAGGATTCTCAAGAAATCATGTATACCGCGGGGGCGGCTAAGTATTTATCGTCGATTGATTTATTGAGGGGTTATTGGCAAATTAAAATGGCTGAGGAGTGTAAACATTTGACAGCTTTTACAACGCATAATGGAACTTATCAGTGGCGTACCATGCCGTTTGGATTATCAGGGGCGGCTGCCACGTTTCAGAAAGATATGAATGAAGTTCTTCAAGGTCATCGGAGGTATGCGGAAGCATATATTGATGATGTCATCATTTTCTCCGACATCTGGGAAGAGCATTGTGACCATGTTAGGGCTGTCATTGAAGAGTTGAAAAAGAGAAATTTTACAATTAGGCTAGACAAATGTAAATTTGGAGAGAAATTAAGTTTTTAGGTCATGTAATTGGGGGTGGAACGCATGCACCTGATGAGGAAAAAATAGGAGCAATAAGGGATCTAAAGAGACCAAAAACTAAAAAGGAAGTTAGATCTGTTTTGGGATTAATGGGATTTTACCGATCTTATATTCCAAATTATGCCGAAATTGCTATACCTTTAACCGAATTGACTAAAGGGAAGGTTAAAAATACTGTACCATGGGATGAAAGGGCAGAAAAAGCATTTAATACTCTTAAAGATGAGTTATGTAAAGTGACGAGTTTGGCTACACCTATCGTAGGCCGGGAATATCAGCTCCACGCAGATGCTTCCGACCTGGCAGTAGGATGTTGCCTTACTCAAAAAGATGAAAAGGGTCAGTATAAATCGATAGCTTTTGCCAGTCAGAAATTGTCAGGGGCTCAGCGTGCTTGGCCGAGTATAGAGAAAGAAGCTTGGAGTGTGCTCTTTGGGTTGCGAAAGTTTGAAAAATGGACCTATGGATCTCAAATTGAGATCATTACGGATCATAATCCATTAAAATTTCTCACTGAAACAACCCCAAGATCACCCAAACTCACTAGATGGGCTCTTGCCTTGCAACGCTGGAACCTGAGTATTTCTCATCGTCCAGGAGCTCAACATTTAAATGCTGACGCAATTTCTAGGCTACATAGAAAGAGCTGGGAAGAACAACCAGTTGTTAGCCCATCAGCATCAACGACCCAGTAGTGGACAACCTTAAAGGGATGTCGTCACACATTTAATTTTTTTTTCTGTGGGTGTGTAAATATTTTTTAATTTTTTTGTTTATAATATTGTATTAACATGTGTATTGTTTAGGTAATAATAATATTAGTAAAGGTTCAGTAGAGATGTCAGTAGATAGTGTTCAGACACCTGGAAATACCTATGTAATAAGCATAATGAAGAAATCTGTAAAGAGACTATTGAACTCTTCTGCGATATTACTATATGTTTGGGGAAAATTAGCCCCTAAAAGGCATATTTTCCGCTAAGGTGGGGGGTGTCAGGATCTGATAGCACCTGTGCTAAAGAATGTAATTTCTACTCTTTCTCTATTTGAATATCTAGTATATTGTATGGTTGTGTACAGAATTTCCAAGGTGACACTCCCTCTTCGTGGAAAGGGGAATTGCCAGCTAATCCTTTACAGGTGGTGTGTTAGAGAAAGGAGATGGTTCAGAGGCATGTCCATCTGTCAGTGAAGTATGCGGATGATGAACAGATTAGCAGCATGTCACTAGGCAAGAAAGGAGTGAGGGAAGGTGCCCAATGGGGAAGCTCCAGAGGGGGAAAGCAGTGATTTGGAGAGGGCAAGTTTGCCTCAGATCATTGATTCGGTACCTAGGTGTCGTACCTAGAGGTTGCTCTGTGTAGAAGAGCATAAGTGTGCGTTTTCTGGTGCGCAAAGGACACAGACGTCCTGGTGTTTAGTGTTCTGGGCTAAGAAGTGCAGGCCCAGTATACTTGTGTTGGGAGACTCAAGGTTGAGCTCCAAAAAAGTGAATTTAATGTGTATTGAGTGTGAGGTGGAAAATGTAATTGGAATAGTACACAACCAATCTTTACGGTATCTAATTTAATGTTGAACCGGATCACCTATATCCGAGTTGCAGTTGTATATATTTGTAAATAGCGTATTTTGTGTGTACATATATTCTTAATAAACTGATAATTCAGTTACTAGCGTAAGTCTTCATTTACACCAATCTCACAGTGGGTGACCGATATCACCTAGTAATATCGGTGGTGGCAGCTATATCTACCACGGACATTCTTCAAAGTTGTGTGGGCTGAGGGGAACGTCCGACAGTAACCTTACATTTTTTTAAGTGCATTTAATACAGATACTTTTGAAAAGACTTTTATAGATTTCAGTCCCTCTTCCCCACACTCCGCATAACCCCTCCTTGTTTCAAACATAGAACACTTTCTATGATTAATTTCAATGCTGGTTGAAAATAAATATATAATTGGAGCAGATCAACAAAGATGTTCAAAAGCTTTGGACCACCGTCGTTGTTCAGATTTTAAACTAACAATTTATCACCATTAAACAGAGTTATTTATTCCTAGAAAATCATAGATGTTTTTAAAATATGAAAGCGGATATGAATATTCTCAGAACGCATGATGTGTAAGTGTTAGCAACAGATCTTGATAAGAGATAAGGTAAACTCGTTATAAGCATGGGTGTGATTTTGGCTACATTTCAAGGGTTTTTCCTATTGAAAAGGAAATGATTAGATAAATACTGGGGAAGGTGTTTTTGAATTTGTTTTATTTTATTTTTATCATACTGAACGCAAATTAGCTAAGATTAAAAATATTAAGAAAAATAAATACTAAAAAAACACAGCAAAAAAAAAAAAAAAAAAAAAAAAAAAAAAAGTGAAAGGAAAAAGAAAGGAAAAAAAGATAAAAAGAAATCATGCGTAGGGTATAGATTATAAAACACTTTCCAACATATTCAGAATAATGTAACGAAACTGCAGTGTTTAAGAAGTCAAAATATTATGTCTAATTGAACCATATGGAAACTTATAATGCATTTAAAATCCCAATTTCAGCTACCCCATTACACTCACAAAATTATCCGAATATTTTGAGCAGCCCTGAACATGATATATAGATTTTTATCTATTAATTACATGCATGTGAAAATTTAATTCAGTTAAGAAATACATACACTTCAGTTAAAGTTCCCGCACATGCTGAAATTGAAAACGTACTTTCAGAAATTATTTCTCAAAGGCTGTACTGTAACCGTTTTTTTTCTTTCTTCATTTTTTTTTTTTTTTTTTTTTTTTTTTTTTTTTTTTTTTGTGTGTGTGTGTGTGTGTGTGTGTGTGTGTGTGCCTGCCTGTAAATGAACGATAAATGTTATAAATCCCCTTTTATATCGTAATAATCTTGTAGGGATATTAAATAATTTCTATAAATATATCAATACATTTGAAATAGTCAAATCTCATTAAAATACTCCGAAAACAATTTTACCCTCATCATAATGTGATAGAATTCTTTTGAATTCCCCCATAAATGAACTATTAATCACACATATATTTCACGTAAAATAACAGACATGCCTTGGTGGTCCTAAATAACGTTTATCAGCGTGAAAATCCGAGTACATTTACGGGAGTTAGAGTATGGATAGATGCTCAGACAATTTGAATTCATAAACAGTTTTCAACAAGTAAAAGTAACAATTATCGTTACAACTAAAAATTTTTCAAATGTATAGTAATTAAAAAAAAAAAAAAAAAAAAAAAAATCCACTGTTGCAAAGATTTGGCTTCTTCTAATATATTTTTGTTCAATGAAATTGATTAAAGTAAAAAATAATTCTAGCATAAAACTATTCTCCCTGGATGATTAATAAATTACCTCCCAACTTTAGAGTAATTTGAAAGTTTGAAAAACGTTTTTAATTAATAACCAGTTATGTAGCTTGTTAATAATAATTAATTAATTAATTGCTTTAGTGAAAGAAAAATGTAAAAGTATTTCAGGCACTTAATTTAACTAAAAGTAATTTATTTAATTATATTCAAAAATATTTGATATTTTTTTCTAAGCATTTATTTTAGTTATTGCAGAATAAATTTTTACGCACATTTATTAAGCGAATTATGATTCAGAAATTCAGATATATTGAATTAATAACATTTTTTATCTAAATAGTCTGCAAGTTAAACAAAAATTATTTTAAGGATAACATTGGTTAGAGAATATATAGAAATATGATTGCAGATGATTTGAAAAGCAGAAATTTAAATATTAGAAAGAAAAAAAAATTTAACCATTAGCAAAATGCTTTAAATAAATTTCAGCATAACTCAGAAATTAATAAAGCTGTAGACTGTATGATATCCTCAGTTACATAAATAATCAGTCACAAAGCCTTCACAATACAAGGCCTAACTTACTTGGAAAAAGTATGGCCTCACAGTTAGTTTTCGTGAGGGATACAGACTTTAGATATTTTAAAAAGAAAATCCCTATCCGATATTCAAATATCTGGCTAGTTGCATTAAAAAAATGAAATTTTACCACCCTCAAAACATAACCCGCCCAGCAAGAGTCGCCTTTACCTGCTTTGACGAGATGAAGAACACTATATTACTGATGTAAATTAATTCGAATTAACATTATGCTCGTACAAATTAAATCACAAAACTTCACATTCTGAAAAAAAAAAAAAAAAAAAAAAAAAAAAAAAAAAAAAAAAAAAAACACGAATCAAGCCAAAATAAGTTATTGGCACGTTAAGTGCCACGTCAATCACCGGTAACTAACACCGCTTAGGCCACGTCAGTCACCGGTGGCTGACAATCTAAAATATGACATAAAACTAAAAAATGTTATATAATATATATTGTTTTAAGTAATTACTGAAAATTTAATTAAAATTTACTTAGCTATTATTTATTACAGTATTATACTTTTTTAATATTTACTTAAAACAATATATAATACATACAGGGTGTCCAGCAAATAACACTCTGATTTCAAAATTAAATTTCTCAAAAACAAAGATCGATAGTAATATGTGGTAAACGGTTTTTTCATTAGGTAAACTGCAAATATATTATACAGAAATTTCAAACAGTGAATATTTTGAAAAATTGCGTTCTGATTGCATAGAATGCTTTGATTTGACATTTTTCTTGTTTTAGATTGGCTGCAGAGAAATAATTTTTCAGCTTACAGTGCAATATTTTAAAGATTTTTCGAAGTAAATTTTTAGGATTTCGAAATTTCAAAAATTTAATTTAAAAAAACTATGAAATATGGCACTTTAAGTCGAAAAACACATTCTCTAGCAGCAATCTAAAGCAAGAAAAATGTCAAATCAAAGCTTTGATATGCAATCAGAAAGCAATTTTTTCAAAATTTTCACTGTTTGAAATTCCTGTATAAGATTTTTACAGCTTACCTAATGAAAAAACCGTTTATCGCATATTACTATCGATCTTTGTTTTTGAGAAATTTAATTTTGAAATCAGGGTATTATTTGCTGGACACCCTGTACTAGAGGTCTGCACGGGCCGAAATTTCCAGGCCCGGGCTCGGCCCGAAAGTTAAAAATTCGGCCCGAGCCCGGCCCGAAAGTTAAAATTTCGGCCCGAGCTCGGCCCGGTCCGGAAAAAATTTTAAATTTCGGCCCGAACCCGGACCGGCTCGAGTGAATTTCTACAGAACATTGATCTTTAATCTTATGGAAGAGTTCTGACAAAATAAAATTATATTAGTCTTTTTTTTTCCATGTTTATAATCTCCATTTATGCAGAAGTGCCGTAGGCTGCGATATTTATGCTTTTAAATGAATCTTTGTTTGTTGTATGTAAATGTTTCAGTTATCACTAGTATTATTAATCCATATTCCCTGTAATGGAGACAAAAAATCGAAAAAGCGGTATATGGTAAAATTTCCAAAGACGAAATCGCTTTGAAACGAAAAAAAAATGCATTCTCTTTTTAACAGATGTAAATGTTTAACTATATTTTTTTCTCCCGTATTGTTGTATTCATTTTGCATGGATGAACATTTTAAAAGAAACTTTCAGTTTTCAGTTTAAAAAAAAATTCCGTCATAATCATGTTTTTGTGTGTGTGTGTGTGTGAGTGTTTAATTCTATTTTAAAACGCCTAGTAATCTACGATTCTTTAAAAGGAATAAATTCTAATGTTTAATTGTAGAATAATGACGGCTTAAAAGTATATGCTTTTTTTTTTTTTTTTTTTGCAGAAATTTTTGGACAAAGCCAAATATTACTGATTTATAAAAAGTCAAGAAAAGGATTTTCATATAGGAAGATTCAATAGGAACTGATTATTTTGGTCCATGAAAACTAGGAAGAATGGAAACAATCTCGGCTTCGTACGGAAAAAAAAAATGTTTGGCCCGGCCCGATACTCCAGCAAAAAAATTAAGGCCCGAGCCCAGCCCGGCCCGAAAAGATTAGTGACTAGGCCCGGCCCGGCCCGAAAGGATTAGTGACTAGGCCCGGCCCGAGTCTTCAGAAGTAAAGGCCCGAGCCCGGCCCGGCCCGAATGCCATTATTGGAAATCGACCCGAGCCCGGCCCGTGCAGACCTCTACCCTGTACATATATATATTAGTTTTGTACCATATTTTACACAGTCAGTCACCAATGACTGACGCGACCTAAACGAAAAGTTCATTGTCAGCCATCGTGGCACTCAATGTTGTAATTAAAAACTACAGGTGCATTAAAACAAACATTCAGTTTGAATTACGAACGAATATAAATAAAGTTCGAATGAGAGAAATCTAGAATGAATGCACAACTGAGAATGCTTCCTGGTGGCTAATGCAGAACGGAAACCAGAAAATGCTTTAAAATAGGATAATTGAAAATTTTTCAAACACTTTTTGCAAATTTCTCAAACATTTTTAGTCATATTTTTCAAACACTCAGTTTGTTTACGCCATGATTCATAGTAAGACACCTTTGTGTCTTAAATTAAGACATCTATTTGTTACTGATTTTTCAGATAAATACATTTAAGTGTCTGAAAATCGTTTTCAGTCACACGTGTGTCTTAATTTGAGATCCTTCTATAATCACAGTAGATTTTCGAAATTGTTGCTTTTCAAAAATAATAGGGCCCTGTTGAGGAAAAACATAAGATCCTAAGTTTAGCAAAGTAGTTGAAAGAATTAAGGCCCATTTGCCACACAATTTTTTTTTTTCAATTAATATTCAGAAACTTTCTTTTAGGATTTAATAAAGTGGAAATATGAGTCCTTTTACAATATGTAAATGATATAAATTTTCGAAAGAAACTGTCGCTTTTTAAGAACATCAGTGTCTCGCTTGGTAAACAAATACATCCGCCACGAGTCTTAAAACATCATGCAAAAAAGATTAGAGTCAACCACCAGCAATTTACCATCATTAAAACGACGAATTGTTCTATCAAAGTTTAATGTACTTCACGTTTTTCTCAGCATTGGAGAGAATTAAACAGTAAAGTCACATACAATCTCAACTCACCGTTGCAGCTTGAGAAGGTAAATGGTATGTATTATATCGGGGGGGGGGGGGGGATGAATAGAACCGTACTAATATTTTCTGCGCAGAAAGAATAATAATATCGGACAAAATAATAATAATAAGTAAAAATAATAATAGTAATAAAAAAAAGATTATTATATTTTACTAAGGACATAATAAACAAAAATATATAAATTGAAGAAATTAAAAAAATTTGATTGGTTTTCTTTTTTTATTATTATTATCCAGTATATTATTATAGAACGATGGTGCTAATACATTGTTATAAATATTGATTAAATCATTTCTTTATTTATTCAGCAATACTCAGTTATACTCAGTAATAATATATAAGACACACCTTGATTAAAATTGGTGTATAATTTTGACATATTTTTCACTCAATTATTTTAAAAAATAATAATTTAGAAAAAAAAAAAAAAAAAACTAGAACGACTGCATTTGACTTTTCAAATACCTTATAAATGCATACTTTGATAAGATAAAACGTAATTTAAAAGTAGCTGAAATGCATGTAACGAAACAAGTGTAATTTATTTTAGCAATTTTTTTTTCAATTATATAGAGCGAATCTTTCGAAATCGGATTCACAGCCGCGTTTAAGTTAACGATAAACACGGACAATCATATCAATAATTAGTTTCAATTACATAAAAAATATGATCCATTTTTTCACACAAAAAGAATTATTTTAGTTTATTTTGGCCTATTTTGCGAAAGTGTCTCATTTATTTCTTCTTCTTCTTATTATTATTATTTAATGTAACTATATTTCATTGCTTCTTCATTAAAGTTAATATATAAATTTCAATAAACTTTTATTTAGTAAAATCTTTTCTTTCTTTCTTTCTTTCTTTCTTTTTTTTTCTTTCTTTTTTTTTTTTTTTTTTTTTTTTTTTTTTTTTTTTTTTTGTTGGACAAAATTTTATACTGTTGGGGGGGGGAGGGGGGAATAAGTCATGTTCTGGCGAAAAATAATTCTGTTAAGATGTGGGCAATAAAAATAATTTAATTGTAATAACGGGAAAAATGCAGTCAGCTATCATCACAAATGGTTAAGAAAAGGGTTTATAAAAATGCTTAAATGTCAAACCCGTAGCCGGTATCTTCGAAAATATGTATACAATTTTTGCGACAGTTGCCTGTAACACCATATTCAATAGGTTAACATTTCTTTGTACAGGAGATTTTATCTTATGAAAATAATACTTATTCTTTTCAACAACAAAACATCAATATATATTTTGAAAATCGCAAAAGAAATATACTTAAGAAATACAACTTATTCCTGAAAAATAACATATTTCTCTCACTAGTACATCCAATTTACTAGACCAGTGCTGTCGTGCGTGGATTAATTGTTTAGGTGTCATTCTGTAATATAGTCGGCTCTCGTGAATTCGAAATCGCGATAAATCGATTCTTCGCTTAATTCAAACTAAACCTAAAGTCCCGAAATTTTCAATGGCAGAATAACATTAAAAATTTTCATTTATTATTATTCGAACTCATTTTCTCTTGACTTCCTATTATGAAATTCCTATTTTTCATTTTTCTTTTTTTTTCACAGACTTTGAAATAACATTCTTTCTTTTATTTTTATGAGAATTGTTCCGAACGAGTATACATATAATACCATGGACTTGATATCCACTGATTTCTATTAAACTTCTACAGGTATTTTTGTAGCTTTTAAACTAGCTTATAGAAAACCAAGCCATAATTTTAAAGAATTCTATAAAACTTTTACTAAAAGAAGTCTAAAAGACATTTTCAAAAGAGAGATTTTGTGCTTTCAATGGTCAAAAAGGGCATCTCCTCCTCCCCGTAGCCACAAAAAATCTTCTCCAAAGAAAAAAAAAAAAAAAAAAGAAAAAGAAAGAAAGAAAGAAAGAAAGAAAAGAAAAAAGAAAACTGAAGTTGAAAGTTTTTTGGGTCCCAATAGTTTATAGTATAACCCTCAACTGGAATTTTGGCTACGATAGTGACCAAGTCAGTGTAATGATCCTTCGCTTCTACTGGTAATTATTTGAAAGGTGAAAAGGAACTATCGCATCAGGGGCGTGGCTAAGGGGGCGCTATGGGCGGCTGGCTCAGCCCCCCCCCCTAAAATATTTTCAGCCCCCCCCCCCGGAAAAGATTCCAAGGTCACCAAATGAACTTCTGTTCCAAAAATCCAAATGAAATTCTGTTCCAAAACCTAATTCAGTTTTGAGACTCTTTCACAATTTTGCAGATTTACTAAATTGTTGCTAAAATAAGGGTTCCAACACTCCCTCATCCTATTTGTACATATGAAGCTAACAGGATGTTTAATTTTGCACCAGTTATACACTGCAATTTTTATCATCTTATACTTTTCTTAGCATAAAATTAATTTACTATAACAGTTTAATAAGAAACATAACAATTAAAATCTCATTATACACTAATTTATCTTTCTGCGTCAGAGAGAGAGAGAGAAAAAAATATGAGCTCCCCTACAATCCTTTGACCCCCCCCCCCCCTATTGTTAACTTCTAGCTACGCAAGAAAATAAAAAAATAAAAAATCATTTTATTCTAAGAATCGTTAATTTTAATACAATTCGTTCCATTTTATTTATTTGAAAATGTACAATAAATTCATTTCTTTTATTTATTTATAAAATTTCAATTTCCGGAAAGCAATTACCAATGAAAAAAAAAAAAAAAAAAAAAAAAAAAAGAGCTGTCCAATTGAGCACCAATCTCCTTTTCCTCCTGTATCAGCATTTCTTCCATTATTATCCTCACAGCCTCTGATTACCTATTTCCGCCGCAAAGCCTTTGAGGAATGAGGTGGGCGGGGCCAAGCACAGAAATTAATCGCCACGACACCATGGCGAGTAGGAGTCGCCTCTGCGACACGACATATTCAGATTACGAACTCTTTCTTTCTCGCAGTGTTATGACCGTGATCGAAGCAAAGTGTTTTAAGGGTCTTTTTATGCTAATCAGGTTAGAAAAGCGAGTCGTTCAACGTCAGACATGATGGTTGCCTTGATTAATGGGTGGGGTATATTTCGGAGTTGATTAGCGAGTTAAGAAGTGAAATGATAGGGCTATAGTTGATATGCGCAGAACTACAGCATGGCATTGCTTTTTTAATGAGGCCATACAAATAAAAATAAAACTGACAGAATAATCAGACAGCCCGGGTTGCTTGTCTATTTTTCTATTTTTTACTTTTCCTTATTTTTTTTTTTTTTTTTTTACTTTTTAACGTCAAAATTAATAATATTAGTTGTTAAATAATACTTTTATGGTGCATTTTTCATATAATCAACTCCGTTTAGTTTGCAGACATAACGAAAAAATATTTTTACAGCTGTCGGCAGAAATAAGAGAGTTATTTTTAGATTAGACGGAGGTAAATTTCTTACTGTAATGATTTTATTTGATTGCGTTTTTATTCCAATGAAAGCCGAGAGATGGCGCTGTTTTCGAAAAGCAAAAAGGGAACTATACAGGTGAGATTAGATTTGAGAATATTGTGATTGATAGGAATATAAATACTTTGCTTGCTGAATTCGAGAAACCAGAGTTGTCTAAACAGAGTATTTACTGGTGTCGCTGAAAAAAAAAGATTTCATTTTCTGTTGGTGAATTTCTTAAATACAAGAAGCTGTTTCTTCATTAACCACTGAAAATACTACGAGCAGCGCGGAAAAAAAATGAATAAAGTTCTACCAGGCAATCAAATAATATATTTTTTAATTAAATGGATGTATAACTGTATTAAACAGAGTCGAAGCAAGAGTGGTCCACCAAAAGCTAGGTGTGTGTAAATAGGTGCTTCTTTGATTACAGAAGTTAGACCGATGATCCGTTGATTGATACAAAAACAAGCATAATTTCCACATTAAGTTTTCAATGGATAGTTAATAGAAAATAAGGTAATGAAGTGCAGTTTCACTAATAAAAGAAGCAAATTTAAAAATTGCTTCTGATGATTAATTAAATGTAATTAAATAACTTAAATTTTCAAAATGTCATTTTTCTTGGCACGTCATACTGTGATGTGTGCAAAGTAAAAGTCCTTCTGGTTACAATGCACAAATATCTTTTTCTACTTTTATTTTTTTCTTTTAATTTCTAATTAATATTTATACGTTATGAAACACATATATGAAGAAGATAACGAATTCCGTATTTTATAAATAATTTTTCATAATTAAAATATGATTGTCTCTGAAAATGAATATCATTTTCCTGGCCTACTCATTTTAGTACTTTATCAGATACTAAATTATATGGCGTTGCAGAGTAATTCTACTTATTTTTTGACATAGTTCAAATCAGAAGTAGTAAAATCATAGCTACCAGGAAGATTTTGTTAGCTATTTCTTCGAAAATAATGTGTTTAAATTCTCTTTAAAAACTGAGTAGACTTTTATCATGTCATTTTCCGGGCTTCAAACAAACAAAAGTAACAAATAAAACTGAACATTACATTGAATTTGAGATACAATATAGAAAACATCTTCCTTTAAACATAATTAAAATATTAGATCTAAAAGTAAAAAAAAAAAAGAAGAATGTAAAAAATGTTATACAGGGTGATTCAAAATAACATGGACAAATTGATATGAGAAATCAGGCATGAGACAAGGATAAAAAATCACATAGGAACATAGGGCCGCAAACCACTTATTGAGTCACAAATACAGGGTGTTTCATCCTAACTCAATTTGGGTTGACGGTAATAAATTTCTGAAAACTGGAGTATATTATAATAAAACATTTAACAGACATTCTCACCTTTGTTTTAAATGTGATAACACCAAACAAAAGTGGTAGAAGTTCGCATTATGCGCACCAGCAATACGCACTTGGCACCTCACATTTTGGACTGTGATAATCAGTTTAAACGGCATCATCGATTGCTTGAGCAATATGTTTTTCCAGATCCTTTCGCAACGTTATCACATTTTACACAAAATAAGATACATATCGTTGCATTTTCATTACAATGTTTTTATTTTCCCCGAAATTATTACTTTCAAACTGGTTGCAGCTAGAATGAAACACCCTGTATTTGTGACTCAATAAGTTGTTTGCGACCTATGTTCCTATGTGATTCTTTATCCTTGTTGTATGCTTGATTCGCCATATCATTTTGTCCACGTTTTTTTTAATCACCCTGTAGAATGAAAATGTCATTATACTTGAATACATATGCCAATAAATGATATGTAATATAGTTACATAAAAAATAACTAATTATTGAAGAATTTTGAAACTGTCTTCACAGTTTAATTGCAGCAGGATTTAAATAAACAATATTGTTAAAAACAAAGAGAATTTACTGAAACAATCTGAAGATTTTAAAAAACGAGGAATAAAAGATTTTTATTATTATTATTATTATTATTATTATTATTATTATTATTATTATTATTATTATTATTATTATTATTATTTAAGAGTTCAATTTGATTCAGGTAATGATAATGAGTCTGATAAATCTACAGCTGTGAATACTGTCAGAAACCCAAACTGATATAAATAAATTAATATCTCATTCTAAGGCATTAAAGAATAATGCAAATTTGAGTAATTTGTTTCATAAAGTAAAAGAATCAATAGAAAACAAAATTGTCTGAAATATATATATATATATATATATATATATATATTTTATCATATAAATTTTGATTTCCTTATTTTAGTATTTTTTTTCCGTCATTCCTATTCAAGGCCACCTCTCATAAGGGCCATTTTTTCATGAAACGGCAAACAATGGACGGCTCCTTACAGAGAGGCTTCACAGTATTTAATAAATTATATATAAAAGTACAACTTTTATCTTAATTTTCTAATTTTAAATTTAACTTTTTTTTTCCCTCGCATATATATATTTTATGTGGTACATTCCAGATATTTTTTCCGATGTCTAAAACATAATATTTTATTTCATCCAATAGTTACATACTAATAATTCATCCAATAGAGGTTAGCGGAGTTCTGTTACCAGTCTAAACTCCGACTGAAGAGATTTGTGTCAATCTTTATCACTAAGAAGAAGAATCTGTGACAGAAACAGATTTCTCTTCTGTCCGCTTGCTTATCAATTGCCGACTCGCACAACGGAATCATTGATTAAAATGCTTTCACAACTTCTTCAAAGGATAGCTAATACAGGGGAGCTGACGAGCGATAAAGTGAAAATATATATTTAAATTATTTGAATATAATTAATAAATTACATCTGACTTTTATCTTATTTTTCTACTTTTAATTTAACCTCCCCCCCCCCCCCGTTAAACATATATGTATCTTTCACGTAGTATATTCCAGATATTACCTAAAATATTTTCTTTCATTAAAGTTCATCCTATATAGGTTAGCAGAGTTCTGTTATCAGACTATTAAACTCCGTTTGAAGAGATTTGTGCCAATCTTTATCAATGAGAAGTAGAATCTGTTGTAGAAACAGATTTATCTTCTGTCCGCTTCCTTACCAATTGCCGACTAGCACAACGCAATCATTGACTAAAAAGCTTTCGCAACTTCTTCAATGGATAACTAATACAGGGGAGCTTGCTTACAAGCGATAAAGTGAAATTATTCATTTAGATTATTTTAATTAAATTAATAAATTATATAAAAGTATATCTTTTATCTTAATTTTGTAATATATTACGTAGTATATTCCAAATAGTTTCCTCACTATCTAATGTATATTCTTCCATTAAATTTCATACAATATAGATTAACAGAGTTCTGTTAATCTATTAAACTCCGATTTAAGAGATTTGTGTCAATCTTTATCACTTAGAAGTAGAATCTGTGGCAGAAACAGATTTCTCTTCTGTCCGCTTCCTCACCAATTGCCGACTCGCACAACGAAATCATCGACTAAAACGCTTTCACAACTTCTTCAATGGATAGCTAATACAGAGGGGCTTACGAATGATAAAGTGAAGCTACTCATTTAGATTATTTTAATAAAATTAATAAATTATATAAAAGTACATCTTTTATCTTAATTTTGAGATATATTACGTTGTATATTCCAAATATTTTCCTCAATGTCTAAAACACATTTTTTCATTAAAGTTCATCCAATATAGGTTAGCAGAGGTCTGTTATCAGTCTATTAAACTCCGATTGAAGAGATTTGTGTCAATCTTTATCACTGAGAAGAAGAATCTGTGGCAGAAACAGATTTCTCTTCTGTCCGCTTCCTTATCAATTGCCGACTCGCACAACGGAATCATTGACTAAAACGCTTTCACAACTTCTTCAATGGATAGCTAATACAGAGGGGCTTACGAGTGATAAAGTGAAGCGGAGGAAGGAAATTATCTGGAGTGATGAAGTGCCTCCATTCTGACAGATCCTGTTCTTCTTCTTGCTGGGGCCCACCTGACAGTTTGCCCCCCACCTAACAAATCTTTTAACGTAACCGTATACCGGGAGTAGTCCCAGTTAATGTTATCCATGGAGAAGTAGTGTATTGAGGCTCAGATTTCTAGATTTGTTTTTCTGAATGAACTGAACGGAAGTTCATTCACTTCGTTTTACGCGAAACATTTAAGAAGGAATTAGCGAAATTAGGTATTTTTCATCGATAAAAAGTAAATTAAAAAATAAAGAAACTTTTTATAGGTGGATTTTTTTACTTTCCAAAATAGGTAAAATTTAATTTTTTTTTTTTTTTTTTTTTTTTTTTTTTTTTTTTTTTTTTAATGTATTTACATTTTTATCATTACCAGTTTACAAATGTGTTAATAAGATTTGCAAATGAAGCAGATAATTCAGCCTCGTTGTACTAAGATGGGGTCATCTTGACCCCATCCCGACGTGTTCGGATTAGCGAGAGCCGACTGTAATTTAATTAGATGATACCAAACTTAGAAAATTAATAAATCCCCTAATATTGGGATCGTTAAAAGGGAAATAGGTTAATCATACAATATTGATTGAAAACTACAATAAATTATGCATTTCCCTTCCTTTTCCGGGAGTTTTTATAGAGTCTAAATGCTTTCAGTTTTTAATAATAAAAAGTTATATCAATTTATAATAAAGAAATAAAAACATTAAGATTTATTGTTAAATAATGTGACAGAAAGTAGGCACTGCGAATTTGAGATATATCTAGCTTCAAAAGTATGAAAAATATTTTAAGGGGCTACTTCAGTCAAATAAAAAGACCCGTTCGCTAATGCTAATCCTATGGAAGAAATTTATATATAGATATTTCGGTTGCATTTCAATATTTTTAATTTTTTTTTTTTTAATTGCATTGGATAGCTGAGGTCGATCTGAATGTTTTTAACTTTTTTCAATTTTGGCTGCAGATATTTTTATGAAGGTGCTTTCGCTTTCCAAACTGGTTCCGAAAATAAAAATGTCCTCATAGAAAAAAAAAATATCTGTAAACAAAATTAAAATAGCAAAAAACGGCCTGCATATAGATCGATCTCAGCTATTCAATACAAAAAAAAAAAAAAAAAAAAAAAAAAAAAAAAAAAAAAATTATCATTTAAAAATATTAAAATACAACCCAGATATATCTTTATAAATGTCTTCCATAGGATTAGTATTAGTGAAAGGGTCTTTTCATTACAATGAAGTAGCCTCTTAAATAGATTATACTAAACTTAGAAAATTAATAAATCCCCTAATATTGGGATAGTTGAAAAAGAAATGCGTTAATCATACAATGTGGACTGAAAACTACAATAAATCGCGCATTTTCCTTCACTTTTCTGTGAGTTTTTAAAGAGTCTGAATGCTTTCAGTGTGTAATAAAAGAAGTTATTTCAATTTATAATAAAGAAATAAAAACATAAAGATTTGTTAAATAATGTGACAGAAAGTAGGCATTGGAAATTTGAGATACATCTCGCTTAAAAAAGTATGAGAAATTTTTTTAAAGAGTTGATACTAAACTTAGAAAATTAATAAATTTCCTGGGATCGTTGAAAAGTAAAAATAGGCTAATCGTACAAAGTGAATTGAAAACTACAATAAATTATAAATCATGCATTTTCCTTCACTAAACTCATCTGCGCTGTCCACAACATCAGACGAGTCGGGCCAGATAGGCACTGGAAATTTGAGATTCATCTCGCTTCAAAAGTATGAGAAAATTTTTAAATAGATGATACCAAACTTAGAAAATGAATAAATCCTCTAATATTGGGATTATTGGAAAGAAAATATAAGCTTATCATCAAGATGGATTGAAAACTACAATAAATCATACATTCCTTCACTTTTCTGTGAGTTTTTAAAGTGTCTAAATTCTTTCAGTATGTGTAATAAAAGAAGTTACTTCAATTTGTAATAAAGAAATAAAAACATCAAGATTTGTTAAATAATGTGACAGAAAGTAGGCAATGTAAATTTGAGATACTTCTCGCTTCAAAAGTATAAGGAAATTTTTAAATAGATGATACTAAACTTCGAAAATTAATAAATCCCCGGGATCGTTGAAAAGTAAATAGGCTAATCATACAATGCGAACTGAAAACTACAATAAATCACGCATTTTCCTTCATTTTTCTGTGAGTTTTTAAAGAGTCCGAATGCTTTCAGTGTGTAATAAAAGAAGTTATTTCAATTTATAATAAAGAAATAAAAACATCAAGATATGTCATTATAACATATTGCAAGCCGTCAGTTCCACCCAAGGTGTCTGGTCCCACACCGCGTTTAATATAATCTATCACTTCAAGATAGACAGACGTATTAAATGATTACGCTGAATTAGCTGGTGGGTTACAGAGAAGATGTAGGAACACCGAAGTTAAAATTGCAGTCACAACCTTTAGATCATTTCTTTTACTTCCAAATGGATTCAAACGTGTTATTCTATATGCCGTAAGGATATTTTGTTTAGAACATCTACCTGTTTTTCTATTATAAGATTCTACGTATGTGTTTCTTGAAATTCAAATTAATCATTTAGCAATTAAATAAATAATATCCATAAGCTTAAAATTGTTTAAGAAAGAGAATTCTTTAAAAGAATTCTCAGAAGAAAAAAATGAAAGAAACAGGAAGGAAAGAAAAGAAAGAAAAGGGAAGGGAAGAAAAGAGAAGAAATAAAAAAAAATATATTTTAGGCAATAAACTATAATTGTATTTTTTATTTAGAATTGACAAGTTAAATAAGTTAATTGAGCTTAACTAAGGTAACTTAAGTTAGTAGTAGTTTTATATTTTGAGTTAATATATATATATATATATATATATATATTCTATATGATTTTAGTAATCGATAATCGGGAAAACTAATCTAAATTGTATTTAATGATCTAATTCAGTAAACTGATTAGGTAATAAAATATAAAACCTTTTATTCTGTAATATGATATCTGTTAATTTCAATAGTTATGTTCTTGGCGTAATACTTATTTTTCATTTTTTAAAAATAAATAGATGAACAAATAAAATAAAAATGCTTGCGCACCTAAATCGAACGACAATTTATCATTATTAATTTTTGATTTAAAACAGGAAACTAAATTTAGCGGTAATTTACCCTAAATGTAATTTTGGAAAAAAAAAAAAAAAAAAAAAAAAAAAAAAAGTGGTGTATAAATATAGATATCCGTATTTTTAAAAACAACCCTGATTTAACAGTCTTCTAATAAAGTAAAATTAACAATTTAAGCTACATTAAAAAGAAAAAAGAATCCCATTTCGATATTGGTAAGTGTTAGGTTTTACGCTGCTAATATGTTCTTCTATAAAGGTTGGGATAGGCTTTTCATTTTACGACAAAAAATTAAACATGCATACATGAACCTATCAAATCCAGATTTATTATTAATTTCTTTAACGGTGAAGCCAACTTTGGCTGTCATCTACCTTGAGGCTGTTTTGATGTGTGCTTTTTTAAATACGCATGACTGAACGAACTAACAGCTTCACATTTCCTTTGAATATCTTCTTCCTTTCGAAGTCTGTGGCCATACATACACATATACATAAACAAGACAGACCACAATGGCTGTATCCGTATGTATAAGGTGAGTTTTTTGATGAACGGCGAAAGTGAGTTTCCACAGTAGATCTTGCATGTCATAAAGCAGGTGTTAAAGACAATTCTCTCAAGTCATAATTTACTTCATTATCTGTCCGAGTAGGACGTTGACAGTTTTAAATAGAAATGACTTTTCGAGACAGACATATTATTCACCTTTCTTTTATTGCTGTTTTATACGGTTTTGGCGAGAATACTAATGGTTTAATTCACGAAAAAAGTGACGAAATTAGTGAATTTTACTTCACCTAACGTATGCTTGATTTCTTCTCCAGCTTATAATCAGTTCTTAATGTTAGAGGTTTCTCTTTTTGGCTTTTTCTTCTTTCCTTGATTGATAATTATAGAAGGCCAAAAACAGGAAGACGTTATACATTTAATATTGCTGTTATGTGATATGATCTATGATATAATTGGAAGTTCAATTTATTTTACCTTTTTTGTGGTAGTAATTACAGATATTTCTTTTTGTTTCGGAAGACATTCTGCTGATTATGGCTTAATATAATACTTTGCATGTCATGCGCTCAGCATTTTAAGTAACTAAAAGCTCTTAATTTTATAAATCGTTATAACATGAAATTTAAGCAAGTGATTGTAGATAATATGGCAACAGTCTATAGTATCTTTCTTCCGAACTGCATTAAAAAAAGGTTAAAAAAGAATGTTGTTCAGATATTTTTTGATTAATTTTGTTAATATTTTATTAATAGTTCGTTTTCATAACAGTTAAAACCGAAACAAACTTATCTTTCTGTTAAAAACCAAACTTGCTATATTTCGGGATGCTGTTTTGTTCTATTCTTTACCAAATAATTTTTTATAAGTGATTTTTATTTAAATTATTTTCATATTGGCAATTTTTTATTCAAAAATTTCTATTTTCATATTTTGACTATAAAAAATATTTTATGCTTTAATAAGATTTTATTTTATTTTATTTTATTTTATTTTTACAATGAATATAGATCCATATTAGAAACAAGACATTAAAAACGATTTTATATAAAATTAAAAATACGTAAGAGATTAAATATGATAAGGAATATCGAATTGTATAAAAAAATAATTTATAATCAATAACTATTTGAAAATATAGTCCGCTGATTAATTTTTGTTGCAGAAATGGTTCCAGAAATCCGCCATGCAGTTTATTGTCCACGAACACTAAATGGCTATTAATCCAACGGACACTTTCACTTTTAATTTTAGACATTTTGTCGAGCATTTATAAAAATATACTATTTAGATTCATCTGGAACTTCAGGATTATAACGTTAATTTTTGATCTCATATTTATCAAAGTCCATTTTGTAAAAAGAAGAATTAGAAAGCCGTCAAAAAGAAAAAAAATCAAAGTAATATAGTTTTTGGTTTATGATAAACCAAAATTTGGGATAACTCTGTACATTAAAGAGTACGAAACGGTATATCAAAGTAGAATACAAATATGTAGATACTGTACAACATAGAGGTCTGCACGGGCCGGGCCTCGGCCCGAAGCCCGGGCCGATTTCCAATAATGGCATTCGGGCCGGGCCGGGCATGGCTCGGGCCTTACTTCTGAAGACTCGGGCCGGGCCTAGTCACTAATCCTTTCGGACCGGGTCCGGGCCTGGAAATTTCGGCCCGTGCAGACCTCTAGTACAACATGCCCACTGATTTTTGTAAGTATAGCATGTAATTCATTGATATATAGCAATATGTTTCATAAGTTCAAAATTTTCTAGTATGTTTTTAGATATATATCGTGCAGGATTTTCAACCAAATTTTACGCTAGCTTCAGAAAAAATAGCAAAATATAGTAGAAACAATATAGTGCAATTGGAATATAAATATGAAAATGAATTTTTCAGAAATTGACATACTTTATTTGCTAACTTTTATGAAGAAATTAGTAGGGTCAGGTGGGATAATTGTGGCCACCGCCATAATGGAGGAAGTTGTGCATGGTAAAATTTTGTTTCATGCTTAGATATCAATCCTATTATGTAATTTTCATTTTAGATATTATTTATCACTAGACTGAAGCCTTTTTGAAATCCAAATAGCAATTTAAACAAAGTCTACCAATATTTTTTGATAGGCGGATTTGTCAGTTTTGTGTTCTAGTGGTCTTAATTACCCCCAAACAAATGTGTGTAGGCAAGTATAATGAAGAAATATAATGGTCATAATTTATCCACTACTGGTCATAATTTTTTACTTCTTAACTGCCCCAAACTTTTATGATTGTGAGTTTTTACCTGAACATTTTTCAGCAATTATTTCCCAAAGACTCACCAACCATTTTTAATTCTGCATAGGTGAGAAATATATATGTATATATTTAGGGAAAGTGTTATCTAACAAAACTAGACAACAAACTAAATACATGCGGATCATTTAAAATCAATTTACGACAAGCCGAAAGATTAAAATGGAATGCATAAAGAGAAAAAATAAAAAACTGATGGTGTTTTCATTACGAAAAAATTGTCCAACATTGATATAATATCCCTTGAACATCTTTCAGCAACTACTTCCCAAAGATTCACCAAGCATTTTTAATTTCGCTTAAGTAAGAAATATATATATATATGTATATATATTTAATGAAAGTGTTATCCAACAAACCTAGACAACAAACTACACATGCGGAACATTTAAAAGCAACTCAAAAGATTAAAATAAAATGCATAAAGAGAGAGAGAGAGAAAAAAGAAAAGCTGGTGGTGTTTTCAAGACGAAAAATTGGCCGACATTGACATAATATCACCTGAACATCTTTCAGCAACTACTTCTCAAAGACTCACCAACCATTTTTAATTCCGCATCCCTCCCCACCATGCCATGTTTTCGCCGTCAGCCAAGCATTACAAGGTCGCAAACGGCACCTTACTTTCATTTCGGGGTTACTAAGATGGATTGGGAACTAATCTGTTAACGCTTACAAGCGATCACAATATGTCTTTTTTATAACTCACTGCATGGTGCCTCTTTCGGTTTCCTGAGCTAGTAGTGCTGGTAATGGTGGTGGTGGTGGTGGTGGCGGCGGTATTGGAGAGAGAAAAGAGCTTCAGAATATATTTTCTAAGTCGATTTGACTTCACAAAAGTGGCCATTGTCTTTCTTTTCGCAGACAAGAGAAGTGTCATAACACGATGAAGGATGGCCATAAAACTGACACAACAACAAGCGACCATGGTTAGAATTGTCACACTTGGTGATAATAGCATTAGTTCAAATGAAAGGCACGATTTGAAATTGGACTCGCGAAGTAAAACAACTTAATTAGACTTTCGTATTCGTTTCAGATGGCTGTGGTAATAAATCAATGAGTGTATTTTTTCCGTCATTCGATTTATTTTGGATATTTAAGATGCCCTTAATTACTTTCAGTTTTTTTTTTTTTTTTTTTTTTTTTTGCTATTTAATTGTACATTTGTATCTATCTATAAGTAGTTGTAGGCTATATAGTGTAATATCTGGTTTGATTTTGACATTTTTATTTATTTATTTATTTATTTATTTGCATTGCATAGCCGAGTTGAATCTCTACATCGCTTCTTTTTTGTTTTTTACTATTTTAAATGCAAATATTTTTTATAAAGTTACTTTCACTTTCAAAACCGGTTTCGAAAGGGAAAGTGTCTTTAAAAAAAATATCTGCAACCATAGTCGAAAAAGTAAAAAAGGAGTCGGCATGCACTTCAGCTATCCAATTAAAAAAATAATAATAATAATGTCGAAATGTAAACCAGATATTATAAAATAACCTCCTCATATAGGAATAGCATAAGCTCGCGAGAACTTCATCGGCCAGGGACAAGAGCGTTAAGATTATCCGATATTTGATATAAAGATATCAAGGTAACTATCAATTTAAATGGAGAGAGAAATGTCATTTGAATAAAGTAATTATTTATTTTTTATTAATTTAAGGAAAAAAAAGAACTGCCCATTCATTGCCTTTCTTAGCGCAGACAAGAGAATTATCACATCACGATAAAGAATAGCAGTAAAGTTGACAAAATAACAAAAGGCTGTGGTTAAAGCTGTCGCGTAAGTACTATTTAAAATTGGACTCCAATCATTACAACTTAATTATTTTCGTATTAATTGTTTTTGATATTCTCGATTCCGCTCAGAGGTTAGCATGCTGGTCAATATATGAGGAGGTTGTACCAATATTTGTATGTTCGAAAACAGCAGGGTCTAGCGTGGAGGTGACTTTAAGATTTTCAGGGTTTCTCTTCTAGGAGAATGGTAATTTCGTTCATTTTCTTTTGAAAAGTTCTCCCTGAAGGCGCCCTACCGTAAGCTAGATGCTTAATAAAATCCCATCGCATCGAATTTTTTTCAAATGGTTGTATATACATATCAGCGTGTATAACTTTTATAAAATTTCATTTATTTTGGATATTTTAATGATGTCTCATATAATTGTCAGACTTAAGGGTGTATTCGTAAAAATATTTTTCTATCCACAACAGCTCGAAGTTTTCTGATGCATTTTCAGACTCATTTTTAAAAGTAGAAACATGAAACTTACTGAGGTGATTTTTGAAGTGATGTATAAAATGCCATGTAATTTCATTTTTCTCTCGATTCATTAGAATTTGATTTATAAACAATTACTTTTTCAGTATGACTATTTTTTCCGTTCCCAGACCTCCCACTTCGGAAAATTCGGTCCAAAAGGAAATTTTGACTGCAATTTTTTTTTTTTTTTTTTTTTTTTTTTTTTTTTTTTTTTTTTTTTTTTACATTTTCTGAATTTATGAAAAAATCGACAAGCACGACTCACTATGTACTTTCTAAATAAAAGAATTTGCCAGTTTGATTTTGAGAGCAAAAATGAATTTAGAAATAAATCAGAAAATAAGGAGTTTGGGCAAAACCCTTAGTGCTAATAGCGTTGGCTGAGTTGAAATAGTATTTAAAATTGGACTCGAAATATAAAACATTTTATTCGACAGTCCTATCCGTTTCAAATTATTCCTTTAATGTATCAGAGGGTTGTTTTTACTGTCATTTAGATTAATTTTGAATATTTAGATGAAATTTTGTTATCACATTACTTTTTAACACGTTTAGTTTATGTACTTGATAATAACAACTTTAACTCAATCAAGCATGATTTGAAATCGGACTCAGGAAAACAAACAAATTAATTAGACTTTTCTGTGAACTTCAAATAATCCCACTGATAAACATTGATTCATGATAATAAAATCTACAATCGTAGAGTTAAAAATGCTTTTTAAAACCGGCCCCAATTTAATATTATGAATTTCTTAATTGGGATATTTAAAATAGAATCTACTGAAAATAGTTTAGTCTTTCCAACTATTTAACTTTTCCTTTAAGGAGTCGTTCAAGTATTACGTAAGCAGTCAAGGGTGAAGAAGGAATCCAGTATCTGCATTTTTTTACTGACAATGGGAAAAGGGGGAGGCACGAGAGTTCTTACGTATGAATTAGACAACGAAGCAACTATAGTTTAACAACAAAAAGCAAAAGAGCATCATGATTTAGGTGAGCGTTCTGCGGATGTTGAACGACGCAAAAAAGATAAAGAAAAAAGATATGGAGTAAGCAAGGACTTAAAACGAGGAACATTACAGCCCATCACTTCAATGAAAACGTAAAACTAAATAATACAGAATAATGCATTCAAAGATCTTGGACACCAGACTAGAAATGGGACTGCCAAACACATAATATTGTTATGATCTAGTTATGTGGCTAAATAAGTAAAGGCCTATTGTATTTCCTCATTTTTTTTAAAAATTTAATTCGATAAATAACAATATAAAAAAAAAACTTTTTTTATTGTTTAATGCAATAAGTAACAATATATTAAACCGATTTTGTTGCCCTTCGATACCACAAACCCTGTATGTCTATTTATATAAATTTGAAGCATTAATAATGTAATTTATCGCTAGCTGTATTTTTTATGTCACAGTGCTGATGTTAGAAAGTAATAAAATCTTATGTAAGCAAAGGGGGGGGAGATAGCATTTGCTTATTTTTCCTTACAAAGCGGGGGAGGAGGTACAAAATGAATAAAATTATGCTTACATAATACTTGAACGACCCCTAAAAGAAAGATATTGCATGTAACGTGCTCTAATGCTTTAATATTAATTGTCCGCTGTACATTGATTTAACTTGCTCGGCACATTTTATTATCATAGGAGTCGTAATAGTTTATAATGCTAGACGAATAATTTGAAATTAATTGTGTTTTAAATTGAAATAAAAATAATAGAAAGAAGGCTGATTTATAATGCAATAATTTACATTGCAACAGTTACTGATTATTATGTACATATATTATTGCGTTTAAAATTATGCCTATCTCTTCTTATCTCAAATGCTTTAATATTAGTTGTCCGCTGTATATTGATTTAGCTTACTCTACACTTTTTATTATCATAGAATCGTAATATTTTATACTAGACCAATAATTTGAAATTAATTGTTTTATAAAATGAAGTAAAAATAATAGAAAGAAGGCTGATTTATAATGCAATAATTTACATTGCAACAGCTACTCATCACCATATATACATACAAGTTTAAAATTATGCTTTTCTCTTCTAATCTCTAATGCTTTAACCCCTTTGTGACGGGGGCCTTTTTATGAAAATTTTAATGTTTTCTCATCCGTTTTTAAAAACAGAAATTTCCTCCTTAATCTAGAAAATGCTCCGATTAAATAAGGCAAATTTTACAGTAAAATTGTACTGGTGAGGATAAACAAGGATCCTAAGCCTTTATACAGCACCTATACGTGCCGCTAGTCCCCAGGGGGTTAAGGCCCCTGGCCTCGCTCGAGGAAGCTCGCGAGCTAATGCTATTCCTATGGGGCAGCATTTTTCTAATAACTCTTTCGCATTTTGACATTTTTGAATGATTTTTTTTTTTTCATTGGATAGCTGAGGTGCATGCCGACAGCGCGCCTTTTTTACTTTTTCGATTTTGGTTGCAGGTATTTTTTTAAAAGCACTTTCAGTTTCAAAACCGGTTTTGAAAGTGAAACTAACTTTGTAAAAAATATCTGCAACCAAAATCGAAAAAGTAAAAAAGGTGCACTGTCGGCATGCACCTCAGCTATCCAATGCAAAAAAAAAAAAAAAAAAAAAAAAAAAAAAAATTCAAAAATGTCAAAATGCCAAAGAGTTATTAGAAAAATGCTGCCCCATAGGAATAGCATTAGCTCGCGAGCGTTTCTTCGAGCGAGGACAGGGGCCTTAATATTAATTGTCCGCTGTATATATTGGCTTAAATTTTCTCTACGCTTTTCATTATCATAGACTCGCACACACTTAAAACCTCAGCAACAAAATAACTCAAGTTGAGCCGAAATCCACTCATCTCACGATTTGAAAGTCAGCTTCTCGTACAGAGTAAAGAGTTGAAACAACTCGAGAGAACGAGTTGTTTTTAAGCAATTTAAATCAAGATGATTAACTTAAATAAGCAATTTAAATCAAGATGAGTGGTTGGAACATTTAAAAAACAACTCATTCACGATCCAATAAATTACAGCCTCTTTCCAGAGAAGTCAAATTCACTCTTCCGTTTTGAGAGTAATATTTTATACTAGACGAATAATTTGAAAGTAATTGTGTTATAAAATGAGATAAAACTGATAGAAAAAAAGGCTGATTTATAACGCAATAACTGCAACAGCCACTCATCATCATGTACATATGTTGTTTCGTTTAAAACTATGCCTTTCTCTTGTTACACTTCCTTGAAGCAGTCTTTCACTTAGCTTTCATTCGTAAGGTTATAGGTAAATCATACCCTCGGAAAATAGAGTGAACTTGATGGATTTATCGTTTGGAGGTCCCAACCCCTCTGTCCAGAAGTCTATAATTTTAGGTTGTAGTTTCTAGGGTGGTTCGTAAAAAAGAAAAAAAAAAAAAAAAAGGTTGTTTAGGGTTCTTAGAGGGGTAGATATAAACCAGCTATTTCCGTTTTGTGATAGATTTTGTTTAAGATAAATCTTGTCAATGGATAAGAATGGGGTATCGGAAACGGAAACTGGATGATAAAAGAGGAGGTTGTATTTTAATTTACTGATTTGAACAATATTAGAAAGATTTGTTACAAAAGAAAAAAAAATGTAATTTAACAAATTACATCAACCATTTTAAAAATATTTTTTTATTTTTTTTATTTTTATTTTTATTTTTTTTTTAAGACTAAAATTTGAGATTTATAAATTAATTTCTATCTCAATAAATAAATAACAACATTTTTATGAAGATCAAAACGTGACTTATGTAATAACAGAGTTACGTTCACCATTAATATTTCTGAACCAATCATAAACAAATTTTAAATGAAATCTCAATTATAAAATTTTCGGTACTGCAAATTCTTTAAACTTTTAAACATCGCATATTTTCAATTTTTACACCGTCGTATAGATACAATTTGTTTAAAAGCTATCAATTTTTTTTATTTTTTTTATTTTATTTTATTTTATTTTTTATTTTTCGTTTGTCATTGAGGCAACAGAGGTACTCCATGAATAAAAACATAATTTTTATGATGATGGAAAAATGGAAATCTTAAGTAATAACAGAGGACGTCATGGATCAAACATGGACCATAATCAGGGGATTCGGATATGTCTCAGATCTCTCTAGACTGAGAGCAAAAACCATTTTCCAAATTGTTAAAAGAAATAGAGAGAGAAAGAATATTTAGGAAAAGTTAAATAATTGTTGTAAGAAAAAACTTGAAAAATAATATAGTTC
The DNA here is from genome assembly GCA_964019185.1 of Maratus speculifer. NCBI lineage: Eukaryota > Metazoa > Arthropoda > Arachnida > Araneae > Salticidae > Maratus > Maratus speculifer. Next base: position 240,898,756 of record OZ025290.1, on the reverse strand, counting down.
TATTGCATTATATTAATAAAAAAAGTAGTTTTTTTTTCTTCTGTATGTAAATTAATAAAAATCTCATTCCTGAGGGGGTTTTTTCTTTCTGTTATTTAACTTTTCTTTATTATATACTTAATTTTTGTGACAAGAGAAAATATGATATAGTTATATTGAATATTAATAAAAAAAAATATTTTTCCTTTTTTGTGTGTGTAAATTACTAAAAATATTACCTCGAGGCTTTTTTTCTTCACTTTATCTCTTCTTTACTCTTTCTACATTGTATTTAGTTTATCTACAATTTAACAGTGTTAAAAATAAGAAAAATATTTTGTACGAATAATGAAACATAAGGCCTTTCAAAGTGATGTGAGAAATAAATAATTTTAAATGGGAGTCACGGTCGAAATATGAGAATTCAAAATTGTTATTGCTCTATAATAGCACAGAACTTCAATGATCATAGACACTTAGTGAACATAATATTGTGACTGCTTATGAATAGGGGGTGGAGGGAGAGGGATTATAATAATTATTGGATGAAAACTCTTACTTTTTCTTCTTTTTTATTTATTTATTTATTATTTATTTATTTTATTATTATTATTATTATTTTAAACAAGAGGTGTAATGCTAATTTAATAAGAAATATGTTGCTACTTATGATCAACATTTGTGATACAGACAGTTTTTTTTTTTTTTTTTTTTTTTTTTTTTTCCTGCCCATAAATTTGGTTGAAAGCGCACTTTTTGACACTATTTCCTGAAAATTTCTCTCCTTTCACCGAAAAATGTACCATACATTTCCATTTCAACATTTCTGAATTATAGCACATAGCAATTTTACGCGTTTGAGAGACAAAATGAATTCAAAAATGTGTCAGAATTTAGTCAATTTGTATTTCAAAATTGTTTTATTAGAGCGCACACAGGATTAAGCTTTGAGGGGGGGAGGGAGTGCATATTTTAGACGTCTATATTTCCCTGATCTAGTCCGAATTGTCAGACCAGTTCGGTCCAATTTTTTTTTAATATTTTACTAAAGATGACCTTGTCGTTTCTCTCATACATTTTTCTATTGATTTGATACAGAACGAAGATTGAGTGGTGGAAGGGGGGGGGGGGCAATCAGCAAAACCCGGGGATGGGGCTCTGATAGTTTTTGATGGTGCTAATTCGGAAGGCTTAAATCTCTTTGATAAATATAAAGAAAATATTATTTTATGTTGTGAAAAGATTACTATTTTTTAAAATTTCTATTTTGCAGAATCTATTAAAAATAATAAAAGTAAACTTTCAAAATTTTAGAAAACTCTAAATAGTTAGTTTAATAATGCGGTCTGGGTAGGGCTTCAGCCCCCTCAGCTCCCCCCCCCCCCGTAGGTGTGCCAATGTTTGTAAACTCTGGGCCATATTTGACGTACATGCGTTTATGAATGAATTATCCTTATCAAAATTATCTCTGCCTCCAACATACCACCCAACTTCACATCCGACAACCATAGACCCCCACGTGGGCCGATCGTCTTTATTTATGGTTTCACAGTAGCGAGTTCATCCCGATAGATTTCGCCACCAAGCAAGCGTAGAGAGAGTCTCTAGTTACTCGGCAGATTTATCAGGCGCTGATGGCTGCCAGAGTGTTATCTGATGGAGAATGGGAGACGCGTTGAAAACTAATATTTAACAGTGGGAAAGCAGAAGGGAAGAGGGAAGATGTATACTTGATGATGCTTTTATGGAGTATTTGGTGATTAGGCATTTAGGAGATTATGTCACGACAGATGAAGTAACCCCTGATATTAAGAGAAAAAAAAAGTAAATCGAAAAATTTGTAAAGATTACGTGAAATGAAATCATCTTCAATATCAGCGGGTCTGCTTATGGGGTATGTGCCAGAGACCATATTTTAGAGCGGCCCCGGAATACATTTTCTCCACTCTCTTGAGGATATATTTCAATCCAAACTGTTTCTTTTCTGATTTTTTTTATTATTATTATTCATTCTTGCTCTCACCTGCATTAAACTGGAAAATTCTCTTATTTAGAAAGTTCACAATGGGCCCGTGCTTGTTAGTTTTTTGATAAGTGAAAAAAATATGGTAAAAAAATGCTGTCAGAGTAGGCACGTGCCTCGTGCCAATTTTCAAGGCGCTCAGAAATACATTTTTTTTTTTTTTTTTTTTTTTACTCTCTTGAGTCTGTTCTTAAAATCAAAACAGCAATTTTATTACACAAGTTTTAATTCATTTATTTTCGGCAATGCATGAAATTAGCAGGTATTGTTGTTCAAAAAGTATCAAATCGCACCCATCTTCTTCTTTCTTTTCTTTTCTTTCTTTCTTTTTTCTTTCCCTTTTTTTTTTTTTTTTTTTTTTTTTTTTTTTTTTTTTGTAGAATTTTTACAATTTTGTAGAATTTTCCGCTAAAAAATGCATTTTTAGAAAATAATGTCAAAGTGTGCATTTTAAACCGAATTTTCACGCGAATGAAAAATAGGTACTCAAACTAGGGGAGGGGGACGTGTTTGTCACGTGACCGAAAACGCTTATAACTCAATAAGTAATTTATTTATTTTTTAAAAAAATGAAAAATCCATTCCAAATTGCTTCCATAGTCAGGCTTTTCTGTTTCATATCTTTCCGCTAAAAAATGCATTTGTAAATGAGTCAAAACGTTTTACGCATGAACAGAGCGGTAAAGAACAGTCTTAATATACAAATTTCAAGAAAATTTAGATTTATAGTTCATAGAAAATATAATTTTTTTTATCATTCAAGCAAACTAAACTATCGCCATATTCTTCACTAATGATAATAAAACGCAATATAAATTTCGAAGTCCAGAGTAGAGTTAATATTACATCAGAATATGCTTCTCCCATCTTTAGCTATACAGTTTTATTCACTCTAAATGGCATATAATGCAACAAATTTTACTTTACCATAATTCTTTAGCGCATTTTTACATGTCTTTTTACATGTCTATAATATATTATTTTTCTTTTTACAAAGCTGAAGTTCAAATTTGAAAATTGCACATGAAGCTGATACTCATGTTTATAATGCAATGTTCTTGTGAAAGTGGTGACTCGAGATTGTCTGTGTGTCCGGGTTTCAGTTATAGTTGATACAAACCCTGAATATCAGTTGCTCATATAAGCCATAAAGTTCACTGTAGCTTATAAATAATATGACAACTTATATAAAACTAAGATTACGAAAGCAAAAAACAAGTTATTTATAGCATTCAGTGCCTGATTTAAGGCAGGACGTTCGGGGCATGGGACCAGGGCCCCTGATTTACAGGGACTCCATAAGCTGCTGAAGGTTTTTCAATTATTGTGTAAAATCTGATGAAGTTAAAATATCCAATGGGATTTTACATTTCACTCTACATTCTATAGTGTTCTTATTTTATTTTTATAACGTTGTGTATTTTGTCCGAAACAACCATTTTGTAATTGTTTTATTATATTGAAAATTTTCTGATATCTTTATCATTTAAAAAATGTATTGTTTTTTAGATCTTTTTAATCTTGTAAAATTATTTGGGGGTTACTGAGAATAGCTTACAGGCAGTAGAGCTTCCTAATATTTTAAATAATTGTAGTTGTGAGTCGAAAATTTATTATAAATTGTTGCATACTTTATCATTCCAGATGTATAGATTTGTATAAGAAAAGATAATGAACATCACACATTTTTTTTACAAAACATATACTCATTTAAATTTTATAATTGTGAAAAAATTATTTAAAAGTAAATTCATGTTTATCATATTTAATTTTTAATAAGTATTTTAAAGCAATTATTAAAGTCAATAATAATTATTTTAGAAAGTACCTTTTTTTTATTTGTTTACTCAGTCCTTCCAGCAAATATCAGTGCAAAGAGCATTTGTGCCCAGTCCCCCCCCCCCCCAAATTTGTAAATTGGCGCCTGATAATATTTCCAATTTTTTTTAAAGCAGAATATTATCCTTTTCATTAAAATGTATGTTCACAATTCAAAGTTTCGATAATAGTTAAAAAAATTACATTAAAAATGCTGAGATATAAGATCATGTTCAATATCAGTTTTCGACATAAAAAGGCTCATAATAAAAGCTTCTTTGAATTACCAGATGATAAACGATGTGAGAGGAGGTGAAATACAAAAATAAAATTATGATGATTAGATATTTAAGAGATTATATCAAGACAGAGGATGCACAATGCTGAAAATAAAAAATATCTAAGAATATAGGGAAGATTATTATATGAAATCATTCTCAATATCAGTTGTTTATGAGCCATAAAAGCTTCTTACAGCTAGGCGTTGATAAAAAACGTGAGAACTGAATGTAAACTAAAAAATCAAATTATTTACAGCCTTCCTAACTTTTTTTTTTTTTTTTTTTTTTTTTTTCATTTTGAAGGACATTCTCTTTTTAAATTATGTGGAATATAACTTTACTCTGTAAAAATTTATCTTAAGAGTAATATTCAAAGAAAAAATGGTCTATTTCATTCCATCACTTACTTAAAATCAATAATCTCCATTGCAAAATGTTTTTAACATGTGAAATAGAAATCTGCTGTGAATATTATCATTTCGCTGTAAGTTCTGCCAATGTATCAACTCTTAATATAATGGTACAACCAAACAGTTCATATCGACTGTAATTTTATATATTTTTTGACATATTTTTAGATAAAATTTTAATTTAATGGAAGCTTTAATTTTTACGAAAAATTAATTTAAAGATTACAATTCTTTAAATTATTTTTCCTTCTTCTGCAATTTTTTCCTTTTTTTAACACGCTTTTATTACTTTCACCTGTATGCGTGAGTTTGTGGGTTTGTAACTCTCCTTATTATCTAAAGATTTTCCTTATTATCTAAAGATTTTCTCAAGCAATTTTGACTAAAAATTGCATTCTATGGTTTTCGGGCACGAGAGAATCATTGGACTAGGTTACATGTTTGAGAAAAAATTTTAATGGGTCATATTGGGTCATTAAGGGTCTGGGTCAAGCTATTTATATTTAAAAAATGGCGTGATCGATTATAACGAAATTTTGTATGTAACAGTTTTTTGGCACGAGAAAACTATCGGGCTGGGTCACATGTTCGAAAAATTTCGATTAGTGGGTCATTTTTGGGTCATTATGGGTCAAGCCATTTTTATCTAAAAAACGGCTCTAACGATTTTGACCAAATTTTATATTTTATCGTTTTGGATTACAAGAAGACCATTGGGTTAGGTAACATGTTCAAGAAAATTCGGTTAGTGGGTCATTTTTGGGGTCATTGTGGGTCATGCTATTTTTATCTAAAGATTTTCTCACGCAGTTTTAACTAAAAATTGCATTCTATGGTTTTCGTGCACGAGAAAAATATTGGGCTAGGTTACATGTTCGAGAAAAAAATTTAATGGGTCATATTGGGTCATTAAGGGTCTGAGTCAAGCTATTTTTATTTAAAGAACGGCGTGATCGATTATAACGAAATTTTGTATGTAACAGTTTTTTGGCACGAGAAAACTATCGGGTTGGGTCACATGTTCGAAAAATTTCGATTAGTGGGTCATTTTTGGGTCATTATGGGTCAAGCCATTTTTATCTAAAAAACGGCTCTAACGATTTTGACCAAATTTTATATTTTATCGTTTTGGATTACAAGAAGACCATTGGGTTAGGTAACATGTTCAAGAAAATTCGGTTAGTGGGTCATTGTGGGTCATGCTATTTTTTCTAAAGATTTTCTCACGCAGTTTTGACTAAAAATTGCATTCTATGGTTTTCGGGCACGAGAAAAATATTGGGCTAGGTTACATGTTCGAGAAAAATTTTAATGGGTCATATTGGGTCATTAAGGGTCTGGGTCAAGCTATTTATATTTAAAGAACAGTGTGATCGATTATAACGAAATTTTGTATGAACAGTTTTTTGACATGAGGAAACTAATTCGCTAAATCACATGTTTGAGAGATTTCGACTATAATGATCATTTGTGGGTCATGATGGGCCATAATGGATCATGTCAAGCTACATCTAAAGAACAGGTGGATCGATTTTAACGAAATTTTTTATATAACATTTTTTTGGCACAAGAAAATGTTTGGGCTAGGTCACACTTTCGAGAAATTTCGATTAATGGGTCATAAAGGGTCTGGGTCAAGCTATTTATATTTAAAGAACGGCTGGATCGTTTTTAACGAAATTTTGTATGTAACAATTTTTAGACACGAGGAAACTAATGGGCTAAATCACATGTTCGAGAGATTTTGATTATAAGGGTCATTTGTGGGTCATTGATGGGTCATGCTAATTTTATGTAGAAAATGTCTCTCACCATTTTGACTATATTTTGTATTATGATATTCTCGGGCAAGAGAAAACCATTGGACCAGGACACATGCTCGCGAAAATTCGATTAATGGGTCATTTTGGGGTCATAATGGGTTAGAGTTATTCTAATTATAAATAGCAACGATTCAATCAATTTTACCTAAATTTTGTAACGAAACGTCTTTTGTCACGAGAAGACTATTGGGCAGAGTCGCAAGTTAAACAAAATTATATTAGTGGGCCATTTCGCTTTATTGATGAATGCTGTCAAGCTAATTTTATCTAAGAAACGGCTTAAACGATTTTGATTCAACTTTATATTCTACTGTTTTTGATTACCTGGAGACCTTTGAGCTAAGTCACATGTTTGATCAAATTTGATTAGTGGGTCATTTTGTTTAATACGGGTCAGGGTCATGAGAAAATGGCAGCAACCAATAAGTTGGCAATATTTCACAAAATATTGGCGACATTTGGCCGAAAAATTGACTATTAAGATTATGAAAGCCACAACACGTATTTGGTGCCAACTGAAATAATGTCTCCAAATTTGACTATATCTGGTAAAAAACGTTGTCTTTCATAATGTGAAGAATTTTTTTTATACATTCTTAATAGGATTCGAGATGCATGGTTAAATTAACCAGAATCGACGAAAAAAAATCTCCTCACCTCAGAAAATCTCCTCAAGCGCTTCAGTTGGATCGATGTCCTTTCGTTGTAAATTTTAAAATAAATATAGTTTAAATAAATATAGTTTAAATAAATATAGTTTTAAAAAACTAAAAAACACGCTTTTTCAGTATATCAAACTAAAAAGTGAAAAATATTCGTACTATAAGCTGAAAACAAAAATAGATGAAATGAATATAGTTTAAAAAAACTAAAAACCACGCTTTTAAAGTAATCAAACTAAAAAGTGAAAAATAAATATAGTTTAAAAAACCAAAAAACACGCTTTTTAAGTATATCAAACTAAAAAGTGAAAAATAATTCGTACTATAAGCTGAAAACGAAAATAGATGAAAAATACTATTTTACTATAAAATCATTGTTATTATAGATATCAATTAATAAGTGTTAGGAATTGATAAATTAAGTTATCCCAGTTTATTCACAGAAAATCGTTTGCATATTTGCAATTGTGATATTTAATTTATTTATAAGACGCGACTCGTTGCTATGGAAGCGAAGCTGTTTTTTCGTCTGCTTTGCTTTTTATATTTTTTATCTTACGAGATGAGTTAAAAGTTTAGATAAAAAAGTTGGCATCAATTTTTGATGGAATGTAAAAGAATTTTTTGAGAGGGAGAATGTTTATACTTTTTGTTTGTCGTGCGTGTCTTGAGTTTTATTGAAGAATTATGTTAATTTTATGAAAAGGCACGCAGAAATGCATAAAGGATCATCTTTCCAGTTTTTAGTATGATGATCAAAATTTATCAAGGTAAAAGCATTTATATTTTGTACATATTATACATTTTGTACATAGTATGTAAATAATTTGAATTCAATATTTCTTTATTCTATAATTCTAAGTATGTAATAAAATTTTTAAAAAGAAAATTCAAGAATATTTAGAAGATTTTTGAACCCAAATAAGTTTTGATTGTTTACAGAACAAAATCTGGCGCCCGAACAGGGACATTTGAATAATACTGTTGAGATATTGAATTGTTTTTATAGCGTATAGTGTTTTCATAAGCTGTGCATTACTACTTAATTTTTTCTAAGATGAATAAGTTAAAGAAAAAGCGTACACCGCTACGTGCGTTATTTACCAGAACTTTAAATGTTTTGAATGAAGAAATTAACAGCGAGTCATTAGATAAGGGTAAAATTTCAGACGATTTTAGTAAATTAGAAAATTTGATTCATGAAATTAAATCTATTGATGAAGCTATAATTGAACTCATGTTAGATGATGATAAATGCGATGAAGAGGCTATTGAAAATGAAGTAGTGGAAAATGAAAGTTATTCAGATCAATTTATTACCATTAAGCGTAAAGTTAGCGAAGCATTGGGTACAAATAAACGTAATCAAGATGATAGTGAAAAAAGCACAGATCACGGTTATTCCAAATCAAAGCATTATAAATTACCTAAACTAAATATTAAGCCATTCGATTCGCAGTTAATAAATTATCTTTCATTTTGGTCTCAGTTTCAGAAAATTCATGAAGACATAGATTTGGATAATAGTGACAAATTTCAGTATCTTATCCAATCGGTAGAACCTGGAACCAGTGCCAGGCGCTTGTTAGAGAGCTATCCAATGACCGCAGTTAATTACCCCAAAGCTGTCGAGGCATTTCAAGAGCGTTTTGGAAATAAAGATTTACTAATAGAAGTGTACGTTAGAGAATTCCTAAAATTGATTGTAGCTAATGTACAGGCGCACGGCAAAGATAAACTTCCCTTATCAGATTTATTCACGAAAGTCGAGGCATATTTAAGATCGTTAGAATCAATGGGTTTAAGTTTAGAAAGCAATTCGGCGTGGCTCTATCCCATGATAGAATCTAGCTTATCGGAAGATGTATTAAAAGCATGGCAGCGATATAATATTTCAATCACATCAAACACTGTTAGTAATAATAATGCATTGTCAACAAAAGCAAATATAGTAAGTTTGATGGAATTTCTGAAACAAGAAGTTGCAAACGAGGAAAGATTCAAATTAGCCAAATCGAGTTTTATAGAGCTGGGCTTTAAAGACAAACCTAAAGAAAAGTTAAGAAAAGCAGAAAGTAAAATACCTACTGCGGCAGGGCTATTTAGCGCAAAAGAACGCCTTTGTTTATTTTGCAGTAAATCTCATGAAAGCAAGGACTGTGTTAGGGCTAGATCTCTTTCCTTTAATGAACGGAAGGCCAAAATTAAGAATAAAAATTGCTGTTTAAAATGTCTTCGTTTTGGTCACCACGCTAAAGTTTGCAAAGTTTTTATTCGTTGCCACGTTTGTTCTAAACCCCATACCGAGTTATTATGCCCTGAAATTTCAATGTGTAAAGAACCAGAAAATACAGTTAAGACCCCAGAAGTTATTCAAAGCACCATAGCAAGTAAGCAGTGTTCTGCTGAAGTAGCCCTTATGACTTTAGAAATAGTTATTAAAGGTCGAATAACAAAGAAAGTACGAGCGTTACTTGATTGTGGGTCGCAAAAGAGCTATATTTTAAAAGGTACAGCTGAAGAGTTAGGTTTACATCCCATTTCTTCTGAAGCTATTGTACACACTTTGTTTGGTGGTACGCAAACAGAAGCTAAATCTCACAATAAATTCCAAGTTGAGTTAAGTTCTTCTGATAGACAGAAACAAACGAAAGAAGTCTTAGAACTTTTGGATCAAGATATAATTTGTAACTATATTCCTCGGATACCAAAAGAATCAGTAATTAAAGAGCTTAAACAAAATAAACTATGGATCACAGATTTAGGAACAGGAAGTCCAAAAATTGAAATTTTGATTGGAAGCGATTACTACGGACAACTTCTTACAGGTCGAGTAAAACAGTTGAAGAGCGGTCTTACAGCAATAGAGACGAAGTTTGGATGGACACTTTGTGGTCGTTTAGAAAGTACATCACTGTCTTGTCTAAATTATGGAAATATGTTTATCACGAACCTAGCGTTAAAAGATATGAAGATTCCAGAATTATGGAAGTTAGAGACAATTGGTATAACAGATCCCTGTCAAACTTTGTCTAAAGCAGAAGAAGAAGAACTCGCTCATGATAATTTTATAAAAGAAGTTGATAGAAATATAGAAGGTCGCTATATTGTAGGTCTTCCTTGGATTAACGGCAAACGTGAGATTCCCTCAAATAGACACATAGCTGAACGAAGATTGATAAATTCAACAAAGAAATTAAAATCAATGAAAATGTTTGAAGAATATGCTAAAGTTTTCTATGAATGGGAAGAAGAAGGCGTTATAAGTAAAGTACCAGATGAAGCACTCAAGATTCCAGGACATTTTTTACCTCATCATCCCGTCATCAAACCAGATAGTCTTACTACAAGTGTTCGACCAGTTTTTGATGCATCGTGTAAGGTAGGGAGGTCTCCTTCTTTAAATGATTGCCTCTTTAAAGGACCAAACCTCATCGAACAAATTCCTGCAGTGTTAATAAGATTTCGTGAGAAAGCTATTGGGGTAGTAGCCGATATAAGAAGAGCATTTCTTCAAATTGAAGTCAAAGAATCAGATCGGCATTTCTTGCGATTTTTATGGTGGAAGAGTCCTGACGAATTTCAAGTTTATCAACACAATAGAGTAGTTTTTGGAGCAACTTGTAGCCCATTTTTGCTAGGTGCAGTTATAAGATATCATTTGAGTAATGTTGATGAAGAAAACAAACAGATAGCTGAGAAGCTTATGAAATCATACTATATAGATAACTGCGTTACTTCAGTCGACAATGTGCCTGAACTAGAAAATTTTATTTCAAAATCTACAGAAATCATGGCTGATGCGAAAATGGAATCAAGAATGTGGGTATTCGGACCAATTAAAAGTGAAGACAGCAGTTTCCTTAACGAAAAGAAGGTGCTCAGCAAAAATGTAACAACGATAGTTCCGGTTTTAGGGTTGAAGTGGGACACAATGGAAGATAGTTTGAAGATCGCTTATAAATTTAGTGATGAGGTAGAAAATCTGTCGAAAAGAAAGATATTAGCTGTAACCCAAGGGATCTTCGATCCAATAGGATTTTTAGCCCCAGCATTGTTGCCAGCCAAACTGATAATTCAAGACGCCTGGTCGACGAAATTAGATTGGGATGCTCCACTTCCAGAAGAAATCCGGAATAATTTTCAAAAATGGTATAGCGAACTCAAGTATTTAAATGACGTGAAGATAAATAGACGTGTAGGATATGGTTGTAAAGAAAAATGGTCTATTCATACATTTTGTGATGCAAGTACCAGAGCTTATGCAACAGCAGTTTTCTTACGTTGTGAAGATAAAGACGCAGTCTTTGTACAACTTTTAGGAGCTAAGTCTCGTCTTGCACCAAAGAAAAATGTAACCATACCACGTTTAGAGCTTCTTGCTTGTATTTTAGGAATAAGGTTGACTAAATTTGTTTTGAAAGCCTTTAATTGTATTTCCATACCAGTAAAGTATTGGACCGACTCTTCGACAGTTCTCGCTTGGATTCGAAGAAATGATCAATGGGGAACGTTTGTAGGCAATAGAGTTAGAGAAATTTGTAAATTTTCCGAATCTCAACAATGGAACTTCGTACCTGGTCATCTCAACCCTGCTGATCTACCTTCTCGCGGATGTAGTCCTAAACAGCTGCTGAAGATGAGATGGTGGGAGGGACCAGAATGGTTGAAGTTATCAGAAGAAAATTGGCCACATTCAGAAACAAGCCCCAACGAAGAATTAGTAATGATGGAAAAGAAGAAAACTTCAGTACCTACTCTTTTATGTTCTAATTCACATGAATTTATGATATATAGTAGAATTTCAAAATTTGGTAGATTTATTAATGTCGTATGTTGGGTGAAGAGATTCATAATGAAGTGCAGAAACAGAAATATATGTTTTCCATCAGAATTGTCAATTGAAGAAAAAGAAGATGCGGAAAGGTCGCTCTGGTCAATAATACAATCTGAAAGTTTTGGTAATACTACTGATGCAATAAAAGGATTAAAGGTTATGAAAGATCAAGAAGGTTTGTTAAGAGTAAAAACAAAGATATTAGAGCGAGATGACGAGTTTTCTTTCAGATATCCAATTTTATTACCATCGAAACATCATGTAGTGAATTGTCTGATTCAAGAATGTCATTTAAAGAATTGTCATGCTGGACTTCAAACAGTTGGATCCATTTTGAGAGAAAAATATTGGATAATTTCTTCTAGACGCATCATTAGAAGTCCATTGTCTAAGTGTTACAGATGCAAAAGATACTCTACAAAGCCATATACTACACCTCCAATCCACCTACCTCTAGATCGAGTCAGAGATTCCAAAGTTTTTGAAGTTGTTGGAGCTGATCTTTTTGGCCCTCTTTTCGTAAAGCAAAGATCCAAAGTTTGGGTTGTACTTTTTACATGTGCAGTATATAGGGCAATACATTTGGAACTTGTATCCAGTCTCTCAGCGGAAGGATTCATTCAGTCACTTCGAAGATTTATATGCAGGAGAGGAAGGCCGACTACTATATACTCTGATAATGGCTCAAATTTTAGAGGAACCAATAACCTTTTAAAATCATTGGATTGGAATGCAATAGTTTCTTCAAAAGAACTGTCTCCTATTAAATGGAAGTTCATCCATCCAGCAGCAGCTTGGTGGGGTGGATGGTGGGAGCGTCTGATTAGATGTGTTAAAATTCCCTTGATCAGAACACTCGGCACTTCAACTTTAACTTTTGAAGAACTCATGACTGTTCTATGTGATGTCGAAGCAACAGTAAATAAAAGGCCTCTAACCTATATTTTTGAAGAAACAGATAAATTTATACCTTTGACTCCATCATCATTTTTGCAAGACATTGAAGAAATAGGTGTTCCTGATTTAGATGCAATAGATTCAAAGAAACTTCAATCTAGATATAAACACTGTCAAAATATTCGGCAACAACTTAGAAATAGATTTAGAAAAGAATATTTAGCTGAATTGGTCCAAAAATCAAAACAGAAAGGACAAGCTGTCAGACTAGGTGAAGTAGTCTTGATAGAACTAAACCAAAAGAGACTTTATTGGCCTATAGGAAAAATTGTAAAGATTTTCCCAAGTCGAGATGGAGCAGCTAGAGTGGCTGAAGTTAAAACAAGTTCAGGGACCTTGGTGCGTCCACTTCGTAAGCTGTACTCATTAGAGATATCAAGTCCTGATGACCCTGTAATCCAGACTGTGAGTAACAGTAAAACTAGAAGTGGTAGAGTAGTACAGAGACTTCTGAAATGACTTTTTCTAGAACTCTGAAATGACTTTTCTAAAACCCTGAATTGACTTTTCTAGAACTCTAAATGTTTCATTATTATTTTATTATTGTTTAGTTATTATCTTTATTTATTTGCATATTTTTTATTTTGAATTAGGGCTTAATTTGATCAAAAGTGATCTTAAGTTTAATTTGGCTTCCGCCTAAATTAAAGGTGGGAGTATGTTAGGAATTGATAAATTAAGTTATCCCAGTTTATTCACAGAAAATCGTTTGCATATTTGCAATTGTGATATTTAATTTATTTATAAGACGCGACTCGTTGCTATGGAAGCGAAGCTGTTTTTTCGTCTGCTTTGCTTTTTATATTTTTTATCTTACGAGATGAGTTAAAAGTTTAGATAAAAAAGTTGGCATCAATTTTTGATGGAATGTAAAAGAATTTTTTGAGAGGGAGAATGTTTATACTTTTTGTTTGTCGTGCGTGTCTTGAGTTTTATTGAAGAATTATGTTAATTTTATGAAAAGGCACGCAGAAATGCATAAAGGATCATCTTTCCAGTTTTTAGTATGATGATCAAAATTTATCAAGGTAAAAGCATTTATATTTTGTACATATTATACATTTTGTACATAGTATGTAAATAATTTGAATTCAATATTTCTTTATTCTATAATTCTAAGTATGTAATAAAATTTTTAAAAAGAAAATTCAAGAATATTTAGAAGATTTTTGAACCCAAATAAGTTTTGATTGTTTACAGAACAATAAGCAATAAATAAAATCATCGTGGAAAAAAAGCGTGGGGTGCTTCTTGAGAACTGATAGATGGAGCATGGTAGATGGAGCACCCCACGCTTTTTTTCCACGATAATTTTATTTATTGCTTATTAATTGATATCTATAATAACAATGATTTTATAGTAAAATAGTATTTTTCATCTATTTTCGTTTTCAGCTTATAGTACGAATTATTTTTCACTTTTTAGTTTGATATACTTAAAAAGCGTGTTTTTTAAGTTTTTTAAACTATATTTATTTCCCGAGTCATTGGTTACGATCGAATGCTAAAACTCCAACAAATGCTTTATACTTAAATTCAGATTTTTTTTTTTTTTTTTAAATAAAAGATTTTAGGTAGCGTTTCATATATTCAGATTTTCAGTTATACGTTTATAGTTTATTTATTTTTTCTTCTAAACGCTAGAAAATTGAAAACCGTTCTTTCATTGGCAGATTTGTTGGGGGGTGAAACAGCGTATATTTGAATGGGAATTTTACTATGCACATAAATAAATAAATCCAAGCTACATTGCATTTAACATAAAAATAATTAATTAATTAATAAAAAACAAATAGAAAGTGAGTGTAGTTTAACACTTATTTCAGTTATTTAAACTTTTATTTTTATTTTAAAGCCAAAGTGTCGTATTTTTTGATAAATCTGATCTCGTGATCAGTTTTTTGTAACCAGATTGCGCAAATGGCGCGTCAGAAGCCAAATTGAGAAAATAGTTAAAGTTGTTTTTTAGAATATTTAGCGTAGTTCATATTCATTTTGAAGGGCATTGTAATAATGATGTTTGAAAGTAGACCCAAATCATAGAAGACTGATGTAATAATGATAATAATAATAATACATACTGGTCATAGATGAATTGCTATTTGTTTTACCTCATCTGTCATTGGCTACTTTTCACTACACTGTAAAAAAGAAAAAACTGGATGGTTTTACGGAGATTGTACTGGTAATCGCGGGACGCCAGTACAATTGACTGTTTTTTAACGGGAAAATGTCCGTAAATTCCAGAATTTTTTTCGTATTTAGAAAAAAACATAAAAAATCATTAAACTATTGAACAAATTTTATTCCAAAGCCACCCCTCTTCTTTTCCCGCTCACTGATCGATGGCGTACAAATTATATTACGTGATGTTTAGAATCGCTATAAGAGCAATAAAAAGAAAGCCATAGCACCGATCGTTGCCACCATCATTATATATTTCTAAAAAGTAATCACTGATTAGCGGCAAATAAAAGTAAAACGATCAAAAATACATGTGGTTTTATTATTATTATTATTATTATTATTATTATTATTATTATTATTATTATTATTATTATTATTTTATTGTTAGATTTTTGCTAGTCTGATAAACATTGTAAGTATAAACATTGTAAGTTTTACAACATGTGTGTAAACATTTGTGTAGTATTTATATATATACTACAAATCAACATCAATTACTGTAAAAATTTGTTAATGCCAAACCATATCACACAGAGGAGCTGTCAGAATTAGAAATAAAATTGAAAATTTGGTATTCAGCTCGTTATCAAGGGCAATACTAAATAGCCACATTAATTGCGATTAATTTCTGAATGGAAATCAGGATAGACCTAAAAATAATTTCCACATTGCCCGATTAATCGCAAATGAGAACTCATTTCAAAGACAAATATCAAGAAAAATAACAAGAACACAATAGAATCATCAACATAGTAATTGCAATAGAAAAACCATTTCAAAAAAAAAAAAATTAGAAAAACAATTAAACTGCAATTGAATATTTATAAAGATAACTTACAATTATCAATCGCAACCATAATTTCCATTGAGAAAAAATCATGTCAAATGGAAATAATTAGACAAATTAAATTATATAATAGGTTAGCTTACAAATATCAATTTCGACCATGTGAAACAATACAATTTTGCATTCGGTCACATTAGACAGTTAATGTGCAAGTTAAATTAGTAAAATAGTTTTTATTAATAATAGATGTTCAAATAACTATTATCAAAAATAATTAATTACAAAATATAAGTAGACAAATAATTTTTTTAACATAATAATATATATATATGTATAGCATTGCCCTTTATAACGAGCTAAATACTACATTTCCAATTTTATTCCAAATTTTGACAACTCCTCTGTTTGATATAATTTGGCATTAACAAGTTTTTCCAGTTATTGATGTTGATTTGCAGTATTATCTAATGGTTCTATATATATATATATATATACATACTTATTATTCCAACCATTTTGGACTCAGAATTAATTAAATCATAAATTTAATAAGGGTTGCTTATTTAATAATAATGTTCCTTCATTCATACAAAATCAGATGGTCGCTCATGTTAATCCCACGAGAAATATTTTCAATATACCTCATTTGCAATGAAATGATTTTAAAAGGATTTTATTATTATTATTATACTGTTATTATAAAGCTGTGAACGAACTCTACAAAGACCGTTTTTCACTTTTTAATTTTGTTTACAAATTTTTGAAAAGGATAATTGTCTTTTAAAACCGGTTCTTTAAAATAATAAAAATAAAAATAAATAAAAAAGCTTTAAACGAAATCGAAACAATGAAAATTGCCCTTGCGGAGATAGATCTCAGCTATAATAAATAAATAAATCATTGAAAACTATGGAAATTCAAACAAAATATTTTAAACAATTTCCTCCATAGGATTAACATTAGTGAGTGGTTGTTTTCGTTTAAGTAAAGTAGTTCCTTCACACTTCCCCAGGGCCAAGCATAATTCTAAGAAATATTTTTAAATTCAGTTTTAAACATTTTGCTAAAAAAGAATGGGGAAAACAAATTATTTCTTAGAGGAAATTCAGAAAAATAATAAAAAAGAACGATAATGCATTATTTCATAAACAGAGATATCATTGACGTATACATCTTGACAAAAAACTGCCAACTTTTGCAGTGAGTATCAGAGTTTTCAATCGACAGTTGATTTTACCTTATCTCTACTGCTCTTCGATGCGT
Source organism: Maratus speculifer (assembly GCA_964019185.1). Classification (NCBI taxonomy): domain Eukaryota; kingdom Metazoa; phylum Arthropoda; class Arachnida; order Araneae; family Salticidae; genus Maratus; species Maratus speculifer. The sequence goes on along the minus strand of OZ025290.1, from coordinate 240,881,729 downwards.
TGAAAGTGATCTTGTTCGATGTAAATTAAGATTTTTAGCTTATATGATAGCATTTAAAAATGCATTGAGCTATGTTCTGCAGTCTTGACCCGATGAAATATCTGATGAAGTTAATATCGCAATCATATGCTGACAGAATACTAAACAACGAAAGGGACAAAAAATGCTAAACTAAACTTTTTAAAAAAATTAAGCTAAACTAAATTTTAAAAAATAGTAAAATATTACTAAAATAAAAAGTAATAAAATATTACTAAACTAAAAAAGTAATAGAATATTGCAAAAAAAAAAAAAAAAGATTATTTACAGTCAATCGGTTCAGCAATAGATTGTTTACTTTTTCATGATCGTCATACATTTTGTAATCGGTAGGCTCGATAATCAGATCTCTCTCTCTCTCTCTTTTTTTTTTTTCTTCTTCTTCTTCTTCTTTTTTAAAAGACGATATTTTATACCACACCTTTCTTTAAATTTGGTTTTTTCCATATCTGATAATTTGTAACTTTTCATTTGTAACTCATTCATTTTGTAACCTTTCTTACTTTCTTTTCTTCATTAACAATGACATTTTAATTTCCTATTCAGATAAAATTCTTCTAAATATAAATAATTTTGAAAAAAAAAAAAAATTGGACATTTTTTGCCTAAAGCAATATATATATAAATGTATAAATTAAACTTTTTTTAAACGAGTTTTCTTTTTTTTACTTTTAAAATGTTTCAATGAAATTTTTTTTACATAATATTTTACACTAATAATTATATCACTTCTAGCAGTATCTGAGTAATAGTAAGGATGATGATTAAAAAATAGAAATAAAAATTTCAAAAGAGCACAATAGATTTCACCCATTTTTTCAAGTTGGGGGGAAAAAGAGTAGGCTAATGTCTTGCATACGGCTTTCTACATTCATTTTTTGCGCGTCTCATTAATTTCTCATTTTATTTCCTCTCTCTTGGAGAACATTTAAATAAAAATAAAAGGACAGGCCTGAAAATATTCCTAAGAGGGCTCTTTTTTTATGAACAATCTTGTCATTTACTACTGGTTACTTGGATTTAAATGGAACATCTAGCCTGCATAAATCCTTCTTAAATGTTTAGGTAATGGGTTCTAAAAACGCCTACCTAATAAATGCTGGAAAGGCTGTTTCGAAATAATCATACTCTTCCCTAATTAATAAAGGTTAATAAACCCCTGTTTATTTCATGGTTTTTAAGGCTCCGAGCAACGTGCATTTTGCCCAACTTCAAATGAATTCAAAGGAATCTTTTCTTCAAACCCCTCCCCTACTGCAGTTTATTGACAATAGAAAACGGGGATATTACAATAATTCTGGAAATAATTATCTCAATTCTACTTAAGAGAAAGGTCCCTGTCCTGCAGTTAAATTGAAGTTTTCCCTCCTTGACATGGAAATGTCATTATGCATAAAGCACGCCGCCTTCAAACATAAAACGCGCCGACTTCTAACCGCAAAACAGTAATTCTGTGTGTCCGCACTTTAAAAAGGGGAGATTTTATTAGCATACTTTTCTTGAAAGGAAATCAATGTATTCCGCATTTTCATTTGAGAATGCTCAGAAAGTTGCAGATAAAGATGAAGATTTTTATGGATTATCATGAGAAATTCATAAAGCATAAAAATAAATAAATAATTAGATAAATATATATATTTGCCTTTCATAATTTTGGTAATCTGCCTTCGATATCACTTCAAATGATTTTAATAGGATGACTGTAAAACTGCTGGTTTCATTGGCTTATTGTCATGATAATATCTGAGTTACTTTGGTTATATTTGTAAGAGTAATTACATATATATATATTACTATTAATGGCCTTATACATATATATATTTGATCTCACAAATACAAGTTCAGATAACAACAACAAGATGGGGAGTGGTCAGAAGAAAATAAAAAAAAAAAGAAAAAGAAAAAAGAGGTGATTACCAGTATTTTCTTATAGGAAATACATGGAATAATATAAAGAAATTAAAAAGACGATTTTTTATTCAACAAAATACTGGTATTTAACCTCTTTTTTGACTTTGAAGTATAATAATCAAATCTCTATTTTAAAGATTGCATGTAATGATATTTTACACGAATTGTTATAATGAAGAATACATGTGGAAAACATCTCAATAAATATAAAGCGTTACCAGGAAATGCCAATATATTTATAATCATAAATAGTTTTAAATACAGGTGTTGCTGTACAAAAATTTAAATAAAAAGATTTAATCATAAATTATTACAAGAATAGAGAAATATGATGAAAGAAAATGATCTATGATTATAAGTGATACATATCTATAAAAATGAAAACTTTTATACATTATCATGGGTAATTCGTGATGCGTAAAAAAATAAATAATAAATAAAGTAACATAAATAAATGAATGAATGAATAAATAAATAAAAATTATGTATATCTATATAGTTGATCTGACAAAATCGCATAGCAATAAAGATCGAATCTCTACTTTAAAGATGGCATGTAGTGATTACTTTAATTGTTATTATAATAATAAAAAAAAAATATGTGTGGTAAACATTTTAATAAATATGTAACGTATTAGGAAATGTGAATATATTTATCATAAACACTTTTAAATATAGATGTTGCTAAACAAAAATTTAAGTAAAAAGAATTTAATCATAAATTATAACAAGAAAAGAGAAAAGAAGGAAGGAAAACGATCTACGATTATAAGTGATGTATATCTACAAATATACATCGTACTTTTTCCTTGTAATAAAAAAAAGAAAAAGAAAGAAAGGAAATTAACAGTAGAAATAAAAGTAACTAAAGTAGCCTTTTTTAAAAAAAAAAAAAATAAATTAGCATGGGGGCCTTTTAAGTATTACGTAAGTATAATTTTAGTCATAATGTACCCCTTCCTTCTCCTTCTAAGGAAAAATAAGCAAATGCTAGATTTCCCCCCCACCCCCCACCCCGGTTTTGCTTCCGTAAATTTTTTAGATATTCTAACCTTAACACTGTTACCCATAAAAAAAAAAAAAAAAAAAAAAAAAAAAAAAAAAAAATTAGTTATCAATAAATGACATTATTAATCTATCAAATTTACACAAAAAGACATGTAGGGGTTGTGGTATTGAAGTAAAGCAAAATCGATTTAATATATGGTTAATTACTGTATTAAACATCGCACTTAAAAAAAATAATAATAAATAAAAAATTGCAACAGGTTTTAACTTATTTAGGCACATAACTAAAAATATTATCAAGAATCGTTGGAATATTATGTGTTTGGCGTTCACATTTCTAGTCTGGTGTTCAAAATCTTTGAATCCATGTTTCTGCATTGTATATTATTACGTTTTCAATGCAGTGGTGGACTGGAATATTCCTCGTTTCTAGGGCTTGTTTTTCCATATATTTTTTCTCAAGTCGTTTAACAGTCACAGAACGCTCATCCAAACCATGCTGCTTTGCTTTTTGTTGTTCACTGTCTAATGCTTAGGCAAACATTCTCGTGACCCCTCCTCATTGCCCTTTATCAGCAAAAATAAACAGACACTGAACCCCCCCCCTTCCCCCTTTACTACTTACGTAATACTTAAACAACCCCCCCCCCCCCATGCATACAAGATCTTACTTTTAAATATTATATTATAAATCACCAAAATTGTGTTTCCCAAACAAAAAATTGTAAAATTATAAGATTTCTAAACTACTCATACGTATAAATATAGAACATTTACATCACTTAAATCTATTTCTTTACATGAGATTAGCTTCTCCATCGAATGCAGATGTTTAACGCATTCACTGCCGATCACGCGCTGGCGCGTGATGTATGGCGCCAACGTCATGGGGTATGGCGCCAACGTCAAGGAACCTTTCACGCGCCAGCGCGTGATGTGGGGTGATGTCCAATAGCCAGTCACGCGCTGGCGCGGGAAAATCTTTCACTGATTCTTTGTTATAAAAAGTAATTCGGCTTCTGGGAAAAACCCACTTCTACAGTGCGGCATTAACTATCATGACACCTTCATGTAAGCGGCAGCGAACGTGTTAACGTTTGACAAGTAATAAAGGTAATTGCATTATAGAATATATAGGACAATATAAAATTTCTGTCATGCTTATATTAATAAAATCACAATTTAAAATAAAATCGAGGATATACTGCTGTCATAATTATAAGAAAACACAAGTATAGAGAAATAGTAATGTAAAATTAATAAGGCTATGAAGATTCAGAGGGTCCAAAAATTTACATTTATTCTACATGCAAATTATTAGAATAATCAGTTCAAGAGGAATCTCATGAAATCGTGTTTCATTTATAACAAAATTCAAAAGTAATTTAAATTTTTTTTCTCTTCTATGAATGTTTGATAAATTTGATAACTTATAAAAAAAAAAAAAAAAAAAAAAAAAAAAGAAGAAGAAGAAGAAGAAGAAAGAAAAGATAATATAGACGTACACTAAACGTAAACACTAGACGTAAAGTGATCTACGTATACTTTCTGGTAGTTGGGGACCTTGATTTATTGATTTACGAGTTCAAATTTAATGTTATACGAATGATTCATGAATGTTTAAGTAGTTTTTTGAAATTCAATTAATGATTTAAATAAATTTTAGTAGTGAAAGGGCATGTTTTCAAACTAAATGCAATGAGAAAAGTTCTCTTTTAAAAGTGATTTATTGAGCTATAAAAGATAAATTCGTTCCTAAAGAATTTTTTAAAAAGAACATTTTGCTTAATTCTTATTTTTAGATGAATTACAAATTAAACAACTTATTATTACAATAAGTTGTTAAAACATAAACAGTACATTAAAAATAATAAAAGACTCTATATTTTTATACTAGCATGGTTGTTTTAATTTAAGTACATAATAACCTTGTTAAAACAACAAAATATGTAGAAAAGCTGTCGCGCACAGGACATAGAATGGTCTTTTTTTGTGATAGTACAATGATAATGTATAAGACTAATACAAATATAAACTTTAAAGGAATTTAGTTCAGACAACCCCTTCCATATTTTTGCAAAATGAATTGAATATTTATCACGAAAAAAAAAAAAGAAAAATGCTTGAAATAAATAGCCTGAAATAAATAGCCTAAAATTTTGAAAATACTAATTAGGAAACGTTCTCAGGTGTAAGTTGTGGATTTCGACGAGTGTGGTATCAAAATAAAGATCTCTTCATATACGTTGAAAGGTGCAATGGAACTACCCGTCCGAATCCAACCGTTTTCGAGATATCAGCACTTGAAGTTGTTGTGAGGTAAAGCAACAAAAATTAATCCCTAAAGTGAGACATTCGAACATTTTATCAATAACTTTTAGTGTTTTATTTCCCGTACTCAAGGACTAACTTTATTTAAAGAACGAACTATACTTCTACATCGGAACATATGGTTTGCGGTTAGACAAGCCTAGTTTTTACATTCTCTCGAGTGAAGTTCCGTGTTAGTAAAAGGACTTTTGGACTCCTTCAAAATCTTTATATTCTTTTAGTTTAGATCGCATTTTGTATTCCTGTAGAGAAGAACTTATTTATGTTCTCTCGTTTCTTTATTTATGATATATTCAAGAAAAAAATATTAAACGGATTTGCCTTGCAACAAGACAAGTTTTGTTTAGCACATTTCTCACATATTACACTTTTCTAATTCAACTATTTTTGTTTATTATTTTAGACATCAGAGAAGATGTTTATAAATTTATATCTTGATCTCAACAATGTTTAAGTGCGCCGGAAACGCGGGATACAAAAGGGGGCCAGCGCTATACCGAGCAAGGTAAGAAAGTTATTTATTTATTCTTACCTGTTATTTCAATGAAGATATATAAATATGCATATACATTTCATAAGAGAAGTGTGTATGAATAAATAATTAAATTCACAGACATGTATATATAAATTGTTCGCAAGTCAAGCCAGCCTAAGAAAAACATTCTATTTTACACACTATATAAGCATACAGTTCATCAATTATGTCACGCCGCACATTTGCCGAAAAATTTGCATAAAACAAAGTAACAAAGTGCTGGAAGTTACAAAAAAAGATGGAAAAACACTCAAAATGTAGCCATGCGTGAAAACTTCGTAGAATGTGAAGTTCCTGTCTAAAAGATGGGGAAATATCTGAGCAATGTGTGGGTGTAAAGGATTTTGCTCATAGCTCGGGAAAAAATATTGATAGATAGATTAAAAACAAAGTAAAAAAAATTAAAAAATTAATTTGCGAAGAATTTATATACCTGCCTATCAATTTATTTTTTTATTCATTCACACTTCAACTGCTGATATCTCGAAAACTGTTGCATTCGGACGGGTAGTTCCATTGCACTTTTTAACGTACACGGACCTTTCTCTTGATATCACACTCGTCCAAATCTACAACTTACACCAGGGAAGGTTCCCTAGTAAGATTTACACATTTTCTGAAGGGCATACCTTGAAAATGCTTCAATATTTTTGGCGCATTTTCAAAACGTTCCTGTTTCTGAATTCAGCAATGAAGGCAAATTGTCATTAAAGAATGTAATATAATAAGAAACTGTTTAATTGCCACTTCTAAATGAATCACATTTTCGTGATTCATTGTGGCGTTTATGTAAATAAGGCAGCTTTATAAAAAAAGGAAGTAAAAGAAAAACTTCAAGCTGAACACGCATTCACAAACATATATAATCTTCAATATTCAGAAAAAGAAAAATATGTCTTTATAAGTATATCATTATAAGGAAGAAAAAAATCATATTAGAGAAGAAAAAATACTTTGGTTCTGTTTCTGGCTTACTTGTTAAGTGCATGATGCCAATAAAAATTTAACAAATAAATGAAGAACTCTCGTGATGGTATGGGTACACACGCGAGGCTCTCAGCGCCAATCAGGTCTAATTTAATGCCACCAAGTTGCACGCAGTGTGCTTCAAACGTTAAACTAATGCTAATGTTCTCGGAGAAACATTGTCATTGTGCCCTTTTTCTACTGTGTCAAACCAATTGAAAGTATAAACAATTGCTGAATAACTAGCGATGAAAAATAGACTTTGAACTTAAGTAGAAGAATTGGAAAATCGATTTGAAAGTGTATTTTATCGGGGATACAGTTAGAAAATAATGATATATTTATAACATTACAAGACGAATACATTAGCAAAATTGATTTGTCAATATTAAAAAACACGTTAAAATGAAAATAAAACATGGTTTGGATGAATTTATTTTCCTGGACTAAAATCAATATCATGAATTTTAATTCAGCTTTAAAAGTAATTATAAAAAAAAGGAAAAAAAAAGCGGTTCCACTTTTTTTTTTTTTTTTTTTTTTTTTTTTTTTTTTTAATAAACAATAGAGTTTTAAAACTGTTATTTAAAACACTTTCACTGAATTGTTGCAACTTCATTTCATCTTTAATTTGTGTCGAGAATATTATGTGTTTATATGTTGATAGCACATAAGAATTTGTCTTATAATTAATATGGTCTTTTACTATATGCTACACTGTATGAATTCATTTTTGCTCTCAAATACACCAAACTTTCAAAATCTCTTATTTGGAAAGTACACAAGGTACCGTGACAATCGATTCTTTGAAAATGCAGAAAATATTGCAAAAAAAAGCAATTAAAAACGGCCTTTCGAACCGATTTTTCCCAAGCGCGAGATTTGGGAACGAAAAAAAGGGTCATACTGATAAGATAATTGTTTATAACTCAAATTCTAATGAATTGAGAGTAAAAAGTCCTTCCGGCAATGCCGGGAGGAAGAGGTAGCTTTCATATACTTATTTATTTATTTTAAATTAAGTTATATTATTCAAACACACGAAGCTCAAATTAGTAGAACCCGATTTTATAAGATTGAATGCTAGTTTTTATCAATACTAAATATTAATAGGATAATTATCATATTTTATTCAAGCTGGTTTTATTTTAAGCGATTTATAGGGTCACAAAATTCCACGATATCCATTTTAAAGCAGCATGATGGATAAAAAAACCCAATGAGCTTGATCGAAATCTTAATTCATGTGAACATGCATACTCACATCGAAATTGATTAATATATACCAGTACTGTCGCGGGCAAATTGACTTTTTTTTTAAAATGTCACCCACATTAAAAATTCAAACTGCTATATCCCAGGCATTTTTCAAGGTAAAGACAAAGCAAAAAATTATTAAGATAAATAGTTTAGAAAGAACCTTTTTTCAATTTCTAATTTTTTGTTTATACATCATTATACATTTAAAAGATTTTTGAGACATTTAAATGGCCACCATTTTGAAACAAGATGGCGGATAAAATTAGGTAGTGAACTCGGTCAAAACATTGGTATGTACCATGAACACACGGAGTTATATCGAAATCAGTTTATAAATATGCGTATTAACGCGTGACAAATTTCAGACCGTTTCAAAATATCAATCACTCTGGAAATTGAAAGTGCTAAGACTCAGCCAATTTTCAAGATATAGATGAAACAAAAAAATGCTCTGGAATCTTTGTATCAAGGTCAAAACACACAAGAAAAATCTTTTTTAATTTCTTACTTTTTTGCACCTAATTTTAAATTTTAAATTTAAAAAAAATAATATTCCGCCATTTTGAAACAAGGCGGCGGTTGGAACTGGCCAACGAACTCGGTCCAGGCATCAGTATGTCCTATCTACGCACCAAATTTCATTCAAATCGGTGTATAAATACGTGTGTTATCACGTGACGAAAACCAGATCATTTCAAAATGTGAGCAACACTAGAAATTAAAAGTACTATAACTCAGACATTTTTTAAGATACAGACAAAACAAAAAAGGCTTTGGAATCTTTGTATCAAGGTCAAAAGAAAAATCTTTTTCAATTTCTCAATTTTTTGTACCTAATTTCAAATGTTAAATTAAAAAAAAGTAAATGGCTGCCATTTGAAACAAGATAGCGGATGGAACTGGTTAACGAACTCGGTCCAGACTTTATTATGTACTATGTACACACCAAGTTACATCCAAATCGATTTATAAACACGAGTGTTATCACGTGACAAAAATAAGATCGTTTCAGAATGTCAGCCATAAGAACAATTCAAAGTGCTATAACTCAATCATTTTTTAAGATATAGACAAAGTAAAAAGTGTTCTAGAAATGGTGTTTTAAAGTCTAACCCATGAAATAAAAATATTTTTCAACTTTTAATTTTTTCGCATTTAATTTTAAATTTTTAAAATTTTTAAAAAATTTAAATGGCTTCCATTTTGAAACAAGATGGCGGATGATGCTGGCCAACGAACTCGGTCGAGATATTTGTATGTACTATGTACATACCGAGTTTCATTCAAATCGGTTCATAAATACGTTACTTATAGCATGACAAAAATCAGATCGTTTCAAAATATCAGCCATGAGAAAATTCAAAGTACTCTAACTCAATCATTATTTAAGATATAAACAAAGTAATTAGTGTTATGGATATGGTGTTTTAAGGTCTAACACATAAAATAAAAATATTTTTCAACTTTTAATTTTTCCGCATTTAATTTTAAATTTTAAATTTTTTAAAAATTTTTAAATGGCTGCCATTTTGAAACAAGAAGGCGGATGATGCTGGCCAACGAACTCGGTCGAGATATTTGTATGTACTATGTACATACCAAGTTTCATTCAAATCGGTTTATAAACACGTTAGTTATAGCATGACAAAAATCAGATTGTTTCAAAATGTCAGCCATAAGAAAAATTCAAAGTGCTCTAACTCAATCATTTTTTAAGATATGAAAAAAGATGATATGAAAAAAGATTATGATAAAAGATGTTCTGGAATTGGTGTTTTAAGGTCTAACACAAGAAATAAAAATATTTTTCAACTTTTAATTTTTTCACATTTAATTTTAAATTTTAAATTTTTTAAAAATTTTAAAATGGCCGCCATTTTGAAACAAGATGGCGGATGATGCTGGCCAACGAACTCGGTCGAGATATTTGTATGTACTATGTACATACCAAGTTTCATTCAAATCGGTTCATAAATACGTTAGTTATCGCATGACAAAAATCAGATATATATATATATATATATATGGTTATATATATATATATATATATATATATATATATATATATATATATATATATATGTCAACATTTGAACGGAGGGTAGTTTTGGGGTCTGGGGGTCATGATCGGTGAAAATATACGAAAATTTTCTGGAAGTGCTTTCCTCCGGACGGCTGCAATAGGTAGCTTTTTACTTTTTGTAATGAAAGCTACCTAAAATACATCACACGGCAACTCATACGTTCCTTCAAGAATCCCCTCAGCAAGTTTCATGTTTCTACTTTTAAAAATGTGTCTGAAATTGTATCGGAAAATTTCGAGATGTTGAAGGTGGAAAAGCGTTTTTTCGAATACACCCTTTGAACCAAATTTTGGTGCTGTCGCAATCAGATGGTGAAACCTACATTTGAAGCTCTTAGTTGAAGTAGAATTCCAATAGTTGGAACAACATTGCAACAGGAAGCTTCAAATGTTGGTACCAGATTTCACCATCTGATGGTGGCAACTACTGAACACCAGAATTTGGTTCAAACTTGGTCAATTTTTTAACAATGTATAAATTATATAAGTGTTAAAGAATATGCTCGTTTATTCACTCTTCTCTTTAAAATATCAATGCTATTATATTAGGAATTTTTTCAGAAAATATTTCAGCTCCTAATCAGTCAGTTTCCAATTTCTTCTTCTATTGAGTCTATGGGAGTAGAATGCACTCGTATATTAAAAATATCTCCTCGAGTAAGTAATATTTTTTACTCATTTTTTCTTTGCACTCTTCTTAAAAGGCGTTTATTTTTTATTTTTTCTTAATTCTCAAAATATTTTTTAAATATATGATTAATTTAATATTTTACAAATTAAAGGGTGAGAAACTGTGAGCAAAATTTTAACACTTCACATAAAATAAAATACTTATTTTAGAAATATTTTGACAAATAAAGAAAAAAAGAAAAAACCCTTAAGAATACGACACACTCAACTAAATAAATAAAATAAAATAAATAAAATACATTTAAAATATTGATTTCCTGATGAGGAGATATTTTAAATATACGAATGCATCACAAATTGTCAACTTTCGTCAAGCAGCCTTAAATAGTTTTTGTCGAAATTATACTCATCTATAGTAAGGGGGGTGCACAATGCACAGTTTCTTATGCAATTTCCACATACAAAAGTATAAACGTAATTAGCATTATAATTTGAAATGTTACTATCCATTAATTTTTTAAGAAATGTAAAGTAAATTAAATAAATCAGCTGTAGTTTTTGGTGAAAATAAATATTAATGTAATAAAAATCCCTTTATAATTCAAAATCAGATGGTTCAGTAGTTTCTAAAAACCTGCAAAAGTTTGACTGAGAAATTCTTCTAATGTTGTTGAAATGCATATCAACAAAAATAATTCTGAAAATAATAAAAAATAAATACTAAGCTTCCGTAGTTGATTATATCTCTCCTAAGTATTTTTTCTTTTTCTTCCTCACTGTTTACATAATTTTTATTAAGTAATCATGAAAAAAATTTCTGAGATTATAATAATTACACTACACACCAAGAAATTATTGTACAATATCAGCATAGTTAAGAAGTAAACATTTACAGTAACTTTCATCCTATGTGTATTCAACCACAAAAAATGAGTGATTTATGATTTAGGACATGCATGGCTAATAATTAATTGCTTGCGGCAAAATGTAGAAACATAATATGCATGATTTTTTAATTTAATTAGCTCTGAGAGCACCGCCTACATATCTTGATGTAATTATACAGTCAAAGACCTTAAATGATTGTTGTAACTTCTGAGTAAATTCAAATAATTATCAGAGATTTTTAATTTAGATTTTTTCTTTTTCACCAGAGATTAGCAGTGGCACACCCAGGATTAAGTATTGGACGGGGCTAGCATATCTTAGAGGTCTATTTTTCTGATATAGCCCGGAATTTCGGACGAGCTCGGTCCGTTTTTTTTTTTACAAGTGATTTAAAGTGAACGAAGTATTTCGAGCCCGGACATACATTTTAAAAGTGTTTAATAAAAATACCTTTCGAAATAAATTAATTTTTATGTTATAAACCAGTTTCAACCACATGATCATAATTCTTCAGTTTGTCAAATAAACTAAAACCAACAGCTTATCAGGCAATATTATTGTCCTACCAATCAAGATCGAGAAAATCCAATGATATAATATTTGTAGCAATTTGAATAATATTGTATCATTGCCGAATTTAGGAGACTTTTCTCGAATGAAAGAAAACCTTGAAATGACACGGCGTTTCCCTTAGCTTAATAGGTTAATCGGGCCTTGCGCATGACCATCGACTATTATTCAAAACCATTGAACTACGTAACTCCAAACAAAATTTTGCAATAGGTAAACACTATAGACAAATAATTAAATACTGGCATATCTATAGAATTTTTCTGTAAATATAGATTGGGCTATTGAACTGTTATGTTTTTTTTTAGTAATATTTCTTTTTGTATAAATTATTTTAATATTCCAAATTTAAAAAGTACTCTTGTTAAGATATTTTTAATACGGCTTTTTTTTTTATAATGCTTTGTGTATCTCATATTTAAAATTAGTCTTCCTTTTTTTTTCTTAGTAGCGAAAACCCTGGACATTTTCCTTTTTTTTCTATTTATTTTATGATCGTTCTCGTTCTCACGAGAATAAAGGCATTGTTGTGTATGAAAGTGAAAGTTTCCCATCCCCTTATCTAGCGTAAATAACACCCGTTCGTACGAATGCTTTTACTGCCCTGGAATAATTGTACTATTTGACTAAAGTGGTCCTTTGTTAATTTTTTTCGAAGAAGAGTAGCTTCTGGCTTGTTTGTAAAGGGGATATATTCAGCCTTGTTAAAAATTGGCCCACACGCATAGTTTATTGCTTACGTACGTGAATGAATAGTACCCTAAAATTTTATAACCCATGACAAACGTTGACTGTCATTTGAGGCGGAGTAGATATTTTCCCAGACCCTTAAAGTTTTTATGACCGATTTGAGATAATAGGGCAAATTCACGGATATCGGCGAGCACTGGTTTGCAAGCAGGTGCAAAACTTAGAGACAGCTGGCCCTGCTACTGACCACGTGATCGAGAATAGGGGATGCGAGCGATGACCATATTTGGTCATGAGAGAGGGTGACTATTGCATTGGCCAATGAGATGGACTCTGGGAACAGGAGAGAAAGGGGAAAGCATTAGTCTTCCTAGTTTTTTGGTGCCCCTTTTGATTTGCAGAGGGATGTGCAATTGGTTTTTTTGGAAAAAAAGGGAGTCTTGGAGAGCTTCGTAAGGAAAGGATCTAGTTGAAGAAACGCTTAAGTTTTGTCTCCCCCCCCTCCCCTGTTTTTAATCTGGGAGAGGGGAGGCCATAAGGTACTTCGAGATTGGCAGTCTAAGAGAAAGCACGTCGTGAGTAAGTCAAGAAAAAGTGCTACCGGCCGGAGAAAATCGAGAGCTTGCCGTGAAAGAATGTTTCCTCCGTTCTAACCTTCACCGTAAGCTGTGGAATGATTTGCAGTCTAAGAGAAAGCACTCCAAGTGTACGTCAAGAAGAAATGCTACCTGCCGGAGAGAGCCGAGATCTTGCCGTGAAAGAATATCCCCTCCGATTTTGCCTTCACCGTGAGCAATGGAATGATTAGCGATCTAAGATAACACACTCCAAGTGTACGTCAGGAAGAAATGCTACCTGCCGGAGAGAGCCGAGATCTTGCCGTGAAAGAATATCCCCTCCGATTTTGCCTTCACCGTGAGCGGTAAAATGATTAGCGGTCTAAGACGAAAACTTGAAAGAGTTCAGCTGTCGCTTAAACTGAGTATAGACACTGGGAATTCTGTGTAGAAACTGTTACTCTGGTGCATGGAAGACTTATTAACTATTGTCCATCATATAAGTGAAAAAACACCCAAAATGGGTAAAATTGAAAGAATCCAGCTGCTGGTAAGAGATATATTCTGTATTTATTCTTAAACAATTTTTATTTTAGTGAGTAATCTTGTAGTGATTTTGTATTTCCATATATCTACAACAAAGGTTGTATTAGTGAATTCAGATGTTTTTTTTCTTTGTTTTTCATTTTTATGTTAAATTAAATAAAGGAGAATGTATATAAAGGATATGCTTTAGTATAGTTTTTTTTTTGTTTTTTTTTATTTATCCTACCTTGGTATTAATTTAATTGAATTTTAACCTCTGTAGTATCGAAATAACTATATTAAGTTTTATAATACCATAAAATTAAAGTAGTTTCTTTGAATGTTTGGAAGTAAAATAATTTTCAACCATTACCTATTTTTTTATTTGGAATTTTTAAATAACCTCCTAAAAAAAAAAAAAAAAAAAAAAAAAAAAAAAAAAATAACTTAATAAATAATTAAAAATCATATTAACACTGATTAATTAATATACTATTGCTTTAACTGAGTAAAGATATTTGACTAGGTAATAGAAATTTTAAAGCAAAAACTGTTAAGAAATTCACTTGATTTTAAATGAATTAACTTATCTTATAAACAAAATAAAAGGAGAAAAAAAAAATGGAGAAGTTAAAGCAGATGTACTAACACTATACGAAATTGGTCAAAAATATCATTGTTGATTTCTGGGGTGTTTATGTTTATTATTTCTAGTTTTTTAATTTATTCAAAATTATATCTTTCTTTGCCTTCTTGAAAATAAGAAGGATTTCAGGGTCTTTCTTCTCTCTTTTGTAATGTTAGATTGAATCTTGTGTTTTTAAATTGTTAATATGAGTTTAATATCTCAGGAATCAACATTGATAAATGTTGGGTTCTACTGCAGATCAAGGTTTAGTACTTGAGACTGGGTCAGATTGAGAATCTTGCTGTGTTCTTTCTTATTTACTTGTATTCATTAAATTTTAAAGAATTTTAAATGATATTTGTGTTTATCCTCTTTATCGTTTTAATTTGTCGTTTAGTCTGTTTATCTTAATGATTTCTTAATGTTAACTGGTGTAATCTTAACTTAATTCTTTTTTTTATATAAGCATCTAGTTTATTTAATTAAAACAACAACAAGATTCATGTGATTGGAAATTTGACCCAGATCTCATTAAATTCTTTAATAAAGCTGAAGAGTATTTATTGATCTATATTAACTAAGTATAATTTGCTGAGCAGAAGTTGCAATTAATTAAAGTAATGATCTGTAGCAGAAGTTTAAATAAAAAGAACCCAACACCAATAAATGGCGCCGTGTGTGAAAAGCCTGGTTATTGTGACAATAAATGATGCCGTGTGTGAAAAGCCTGGTTATTGTGATAAATAAATGGTACCGTGTGTGAAAAGCCTGATTATTGTGTCACAATAAGTATAAAAATAGTACTATGAAGTAGAGCCTATTTATTACAACAATAGCCTGAATTTTGATATATATTTACTATATTAAGAGTGAAACGAAATGAAAATATATGTGTTTTGTGATTTTATTGTGTATTATGTTTGATTATTTTAGTGTATATTGTGCATTAGTAATAGGGGTGTACATAGCTTACTAATTTCAAATGCTTTTTTTTTAGTTAGGCAATTTTACCGGGTTTTCAAAAAAACTATTTATTTTGAAATTTTTACTGTTATATTTACATTTAAATGAGTGTTTGGGCTTACTGAGTAAATTATATGCCAATATAAGTTATGTATTTATGTATTTTTTATTTATTTTTTTTTCTCTCTTTCTTGGGCATCTGAGAATTAAGTAGCAGTTAAATTACTTTATTTTCTATTATTTTATTTTTAATTCGGTGTGAAGTTTTGCCAAAAAATGACAGAAAATCAGCATTTCAAGGAGCTCGCTCTTATTCAGAAAAAGAGCGCATTAATCGAAAATGTCAGTCTTATTCCCCCTTTTAGTGGCGAAGGCAACTCTTGCTCATTTTCTGCATTTTTAGAAAAGTATGAGCAGTTGTCCGAGTTCTTAAATTGGTCAGAGGATGAGAAAAAATTTGCCCTACTAAGTAGATTAAGTGGGAATGCTGCTAGGATATATAAATTGCACCGCACTAAGGGAACTGAAGAAATAATTAAAGTACTTAAAGAGAGATATACGCAAGAGCTAGCCCCTGATATTGCTTTGACCCAATTTTTGAATTTTAAACAAAATCACCATATGCCTGTTCAGGAATTCTATGACAGAGCATATGATTTGTCCCTTAAAGCATTAGTAGTGGAGGGTGTAGAACAGAATGTTGCTGATAAAAGCAGGGAAGCTCTACTGCATTCTATGTTATTAAGTAATTTAGTTCCTGAGATAAGAAGAGGAGTTATAACTAGGTGCCCTAAGACACCTGTGGAAATTTTAGAATTTGCCCTCCTTGAGGAAAAAGCATTAAAGAGTGTTAATCCTTTATATAACATGCAGGTAGAGAATATGAACCCTTTTTTCCCCCAAATTGCCCAGCAAAGTGTTGCATGTGCTGCTATCCAGCCAAGTCACCCTAATCAGTCAGAACAGGAAATTAGTAAACTGCGGGAGCAGGTAGAAGCTCTTTCTAGTAAATTAGAGAGATTTTTAGAGGGTAGCAATCAGCAAAGAGACTTTCACACTACTGAGAGGCCTCAGTATAGAGAATTCATCTGTTACGTGTGTTCCCAAACAGGGCACATAGCCAGATTTTGTCCACAAAACCAAAATGCTAATAGAGGGAACTTTCAGAATTTTAGAGGAAGAGGTAGGGGTAGTTATTCTCAGTCCCACCAAAATCGCAGGGGAGGATATAATAATTACAGAGGTAGAGGGAATAGAAATAATGATAATTGTGTAAATATAGAAAGCGAGAATGTTCAAAGCTCAATTAGTGAAGGGAATAATCAAAACAATTCTTTAAACAGGTAAGGGCTGGTGTCGATTTGGTCGAATCGTCTCCATCAAGGCCTCTAGACCTCCCAATTATTTTTAGTATGTTTTCACCCCAATCTTATCATCTACCTACTGTCGCCATAAATATAAATAATGTGTTTTTTAATGCGCTATGTGATACAGGATCTGCTATAAATATTTTAAGTAATACAATACTTAATGGTTTAGATTCTTATGAAATTGTAGAGTGCAACACCCCTATTTTAACGGTGACTGGCGAGAGAGTGCTTTTAAACCATAAAATTTCCTTAAATTTTAAATTTAATAATTTATTATGTCAGTTTGAGTTTTTTATTGTCCACGATAAGTTGGCCGATGAGTTTAGTGTAATTTTGGGGATGCCCTTTTTAAGTAAATATCAGGCTGTAATTAATTGTAAAAATAACAATGTGGTTTTAGATGTCTCTACTGAAACGCAGTGTAAGCAAATAGTAGAGAGCCATATGTCAAATGTTTCACCTGTGAAAAATTCTAGAGAAAAAAATGTTGTAAATAGTATCAGTGTAAATAGTATAGTTTTAGAGAATAATTATGTAAATACTTGTAATGTGCAATCTAAAGGCAGGCAAAGTTCTGATAGTGAACAGAGAAGTAAGTGTAATAATAAGAGTACTCCTAGGAAAAGTGTAAACAAAAAGAGTAAGGAATGTGTAAAAGAAAAATTTGGAAATCTGGGTAGTGGAAATGAGACGGTTCAGGGTAATATGTATCCCATTATGGAGGAAAGGGTAGACTCAAGCATAACATTTAATGCGAAAGAGTCAGAAAGTGAAATTGCTCAGGTTTTTTGTTTGAAAAGTATACCAGGGAGTAACTCAAGTACTAATGAGTGTGAAATTAATGAGAATAATGTGCCTTTAGACCTTAGCCAGCAATCAGCGAGTCAAATTGTACAGGAAAATTCTACCTATGTTCATGAAAATTTTTACATATCTGAGGATAATGAAAAGGAGTTAGTAAATAGAGCAAATCAGACTAATGAGTTAGGCATTGTTGACAATAATAACAGAAATAGCGAAAGTACTTCCTTAGCTATTTTATGCGAGAGAATCTCTGTTCCCCCCCAGTCAAAATTAATAGCTGAAGTTAAATGTAATAGAAATAATTTTATAAAAGATAATGATGTACTAATATTAGAACCTTTAGCGAAGAATTTAAGCCAAGGGCTTCTTATTTCTCGAGCCATTTGTACTCCAGAACATGGCCTTTTTGTTTCGCTTGCTAATTTTTCGGATAAAACTGTTAAGCTAGGGAAAAATACTTATGTTGCTAAAATTCAGAAGTGTGTAGATAAATCTAATATACCCTTAAATAATAATAATATAACTTGTAATGTAAATTTAACCACTCCAATAGCTGACTTTGATCACGCTGATCTCACTTGGAGCTCTGATATTGATTTAAGCCATCTAGACCCCCCCTTAAAATCTAAAATGCAAGAATTTTTAGACCAAAATAAAGATGTGTTTGCAGCTTCTGTCCTAGACTTACCAGGCTGTAATACCATACCCCATGTTGTAAATTTAACCTCTGATAAACCTGTAAAATCCAAAGCTTATAGAGTCCCATATAAATTACGCCAGGAGATGGAAGATCAACTTAATATTTTACTGCAAGCCGAAATTATTTCCCCGTCTATGTCTGAATTTGCTTCACCAGTTATTCTTGTAGAAAAAGCAGATGGTTCTTATAGGTTAGCTGTTGATTTTCGTAAACTTAACAAGAATCTTGTCAAAGATGCATATCCTATCCCAAACATTACTGACTCTGTTGATGCGTTAAGTGGAGCTAATTTTTTTTCAACACTAGATTTAACTAGTGGCTTTTTTCAACAGGTCATAAGACCCGAGGACAGGCATAAAACTGCTATTATCACGCATAAAGGTCTTTTTGAGTGGAATAGAAATTGTTTTGGGTTGTCCAATTCTGGCAATAGTTTTCAGAGGCTAATGAATGCCATTTTTGGAGATTTAGGAAATCTAGGAATTTTAGTGTATATAGATGATATTGTCATTGCTTCGTCTGATGTAGAATCCCATTTTGAAAAACTTAAATTAGTATTTGATAGACTTAGACAACATAAACTGAAACTTAAGCCCAGTAAATGTAATTTTCTTTCGAATAAAATACAGTATCTTGGCTTTGAAATTAATAGCGGGCAAGTATCCCCGGTTAATAAAAATATTGAGATAATAGAAAAATTGCAACCACCTACTAATCGTAAAGGTGTCAGGTCTTTTATTGGAACCCTATCATTCTATAGGCGTTTCATACCTGACTTCACAAAAAGGGCAATTAATTTAATCGATCTGACTAAGGAAACTGGACATTTTACCTGGACAAAAGAAGCCCAGGAGGAATTTGAAGATTTAAAAAAGGCTTTAATATCTAAACCGTGCCTAGTACTGCCTGATTTCACTAAAGAATTTTATCTATATACAGATGCGAGTGGAGAAGCACTGGGGGCTGTTTTGTCACAATTGGATGATGAAAATAAAATTCATCCAGTGGCGTTTGCCAGTAGGCGACTAAAAGGTGCAGAGACAAGATATTCTGCCACTGAGAGAGAACTTCTCGCTCTGGTTTGGGCGACTAGTCATTTTAAGTGTTATCTAGCTAACACTCATTTTAACATTTTTACTGATCATGCACCGCTTACTTTTATGTTAAAGATTCATGACCCCACCTCACGTATAGCCAAATGGGTATGTACTCTTTCAGATTTTGATTTTACTATTAAATATATTAAAGGGAAATGCAATAGTGTAGCAGACTTTCTATCTAGATTTGCTAAAATTGATGAATCACCTGAGATTAGTAAGAGTAATTTTTGTATTCAAGTAGAAAAAGAAACTACTTTTGTTCCCCATTCAAATTTAATTGAGAAAATTAGTGAATTACAAAAAATTGATAAGAAATGTTGTGAAATAGCTAGAAAATTAGACAAAAATATAGATATAGCGCCTAAATACATGAAGTTTTTTTTAGAGATGATATTCTTGTATGTGAGGACACCAGAGATTCAAGTGTAATAAATAATCCTATTAAGTTAGTAGTTCCTAGGGATATGATTGAGCAAGTGTTCGCTCTAACACACGATTCTCTAGCGGCTTGTCATCAAGGGTTTAAGAAAACGATTGACCGCATCCGGGAGCACTTTTACTGGCCCGGAATGTCGGCCGATGTCAAGCATCTAGTAGAATCATGTATTAGTTGCCAGCAGAAGAGAGCGTATAAACCAGATCAACAGGCACCCCTTCAACGGATGCCTACACCTGAATTTCCCATGAACAAAGTTCATCTAGACCTAATTGGTCCATTACCGGTCACGTTTTCTGGTAACACCCATATTGTTACGTATATAGACTCGTTTACTAAATGGCCAGAGGCCTATGCTGTTAGCTCTACCACGTCTGATGTTATCGCAGATACACTTGCCGATTTCATTTCACGTTATGGCGCTCCTGTGTATATTGCGACAGATAATGGAAGAAATTTAGTATCGGAAGCGATTGAACATGTATATAAAATGTTCGGTATTAAACATATAACTACATCTGCCTTTCACCCAGCCTCGAATGGACAGATTGAACGGCAGAATAAAACTTTAAAAAACGCACTCAGTCACATTGTAAATGAGAACCAGTCAGACTGGGATACTAAGCTAAAATTTGCCCTATTAGCGATGCGTTCGGCTGTGCATTCTTCGACTAAATTAACCCCCGCAGCAGTTTTATATGGCAGAAACTTAAATCTACCATATAATCTATTTTCGCAGTCGCCGAGGTTTAGCTATAACGACGCCCCATCTTTTTGTGAATTATTAATACCCGCACTCCAAAAGGTATACGCTGAGGTGTATGATAGTTTAGTTAAGGTGTCTGAAAGCCAGGAGAGGTACAGAGAAAAAAGTGCAGTCGTTAAGGATTTAAAAGTAGGCGATAGAGTGTGGTTATTTAACCCATCCATCACTGCTGGCAATACAAAAAAATTGTCGAAATTAAATAACGGACCATTTACTATAATTGAGAAGCTCAGTGAAGTTAATTTTAAGATAGCATTAATTGCTAATCCGTCTAAAACTCAAATTGTCCATGTAGACCGCCTCACTTTATTTAAAGATAGGCATATTTCAGGTGTAAATGAGCAAAATGGAGACGATATTGTAGACCAAAACAAACGCCAACCTCTGATATCAACTACGAATGATTCAAATCATTCTCAATTCGAGTTCACCACGCGAAGGAAAAGGAATCGATTCATAAATAGATTTCCCCCTCCCATTCCATGTCAAGGAACCAGCCAACCTGCAGTGCAGTCTACGAGCAGACGACAAGAGCGTAACGAGGAAACGGTTGGTGGGTTGCTCTCAGAAGCACAGGAAAATACGGTAATAACGAGCGCTGATAACTGTGAGGGAGTAAGGCAGGTAGGAACGCCTAATGATTCGGGGCGCGTGAGTCGTTCGCGAGATCGTAGTGGCGTCTGTTTATCTAGGCGAAACAAATCTTATTCAATTCCGAGAACTGGGTATGCGTTTCGAAAAAGGGATTCGCGACCGAATTATAAACTGTAGGGCGGTTTAACTTTATTTTTTTTTAGAGTGTATATAAATACTTGTGATTTTAGTTATTCTAGGAAGGTTTTATGCGCGAGTTAGCTAAAATTTAAGTAATTTTCGAGCCTCGATATCGTTTGTTTTGATTTGGTTCCGCTGTTATTTAATATGGATTTCCGCCAGTTCCGTGTTTTCTCTCGGTGATTTATGGATTATTTCGATAGATTAGGACCGTGTAAGTGCTTCGCCCCCTATATGTATTCCTTTTTTTTTTATTTTTTAGCGGGTTTTAGCGCTAATTTAGGGGACTTAGACAGATTTCAGGTCAGGAAATTTTGGAGTAGAGACTTGGTAGCAGTACATGTGATGCTTGCGTATTCCTACTACCCCCTTTTTGTATATAGTATAGATACTGTTAGGAATGTAGTTCATCTTTTTTATTTTTATTTTTTTTTTTGCATTTCTTTTAACTTTGTATTTTTTTTTGGATATTTTTGGTATTAGTACTCTATTTGGGAAGTGGGGATTTAAGATACAGGTAGTGTACACCCCACAGCCCACAGATATATTATCTGGTTTATGTGTATTATATATGTATATATCTTGTTTATATAGTCTGTTTTGTTATTTCATGTGATTTTTCTAACGATATACCCATTGTTTATGTAAATTGGGTATTTTAAAAATAAATTAGTGGTACTTGTCAATGAAATTGGCGAACTCTCCTGTGAAATTATCAGTTCATTTTAAGTATTATGTGTAGCATTTTATGAATTTTTTTTTAGTTACTATTAGTTTATGGAATATTTACCCATTGATAATAACTAAGGCAGACAATTATCAGTCTAGGCTACACAAGGTAACCTATACAATTATATTGCTGTGATATAAAATGCCCATACACTTATGTAATACTGTGTCACCGTTACAAGTCATTGAACTGTTTTTTTTTGTTTATATACACATGTTATGCCACTGAATATAAACAGATATTAGTGTTTTTTTTTATGTGTACCCTATATATGTACTGAAAGGTTATTGCTATTTTTGTTTTGTGTATGTGTATAAAAAATGTTATCGTACTATTATATGTATATATTTGTGATACCTACAGCTGGCAAGTAGTATATCTATTGTATTTTTTCAGAAATTGATTGTTTCGGTCCTTTGGCTCTATCCTGCTCACAGGATTCAAAATTTTTTCAAAAAAAAAAAAAAAAAAAAAAAAATTTTTAATTTTTTTTA
Source organism: Maratus speculifer (assembly GCA_964019185.1). Lineage (NCBI taxonomy): Eukaryota > Metazoa > Arthropoda > Arachnida > Araneae > Salticidae > Maratus > Maratus speculifer. The sequence continues at coordinate 240,858,971 of OZ025290.1, read as the reverse complement.
TTCACTGGACAACTCTTCCTTGCATTCTACTTGTGGAAATTTTTTTTAGGGATATTTTTTTTTTTTTTTCTCTTTTTACAGAGGTGTTAGCAGATAGGGATATCCCAGTGTGTTGGTATTCTTGACGGTATAGCAGATGTAGAGTTTTAATTAAGTATGCCAGGTATATAGTATAGATTTTAATAGCATCTTAGGTCCTTGTATATGTTTAACGTCTAGATGTTTTGCCCAAGCTTCAACTTAGCATTACCGGTGTGCAGAGTTGGTGTGGTAGCTTAGTAGGGTGATAGGTTATCAACTTCTCGGGTCGTCGTCTGATCTGTTCTAGGCGGTTATCTTCATTCTACTTTTCAACCGGGGTACTGCATTGTTTTTTTTTTTTTTTTTTTTTTTTTTTTTTTTTTTTTTTTGTTTAATCTTTTCTTTTATTTTGGATTTAATTTTAAATATTTTTTTTAGGACTTTCTTTAACTGACCTTTTGTGGTCATTTAGCTAAAAAAATAAAATTCTTGTTTTTGTTCAAAACTAATAATGTTTATTTTTTTTTTCAACGAGGGGGAGCTCTTGTTATGTTTTTTTTTAGTAATATTTCTTTTTGTATAAATTATTTTAATATTCCAAATTTAAAAAGTACTCTTGTTAAGATATTTTTAATACGGCTTTTTTTTTTATAATGCTTTGTGTATCTCATATTTAAAATTAGTCTTCCTTTTTTTTTCTTAGTAGCGAAAACCCTGGACATTTTCTTTTTTTTTTCTATTTATTTTATGATCGTTCTCGTTCTCACGAGAATAAAGGCATTGTTGTGTATGAAAGTGAAAGTTTCCCATCCCCTTATCTAGCGTAAATAACACCCGTTCGTACGAATGCTTTTACTGCCCTGGAATAATTGTACTATTTGACTAAAGTGGTCCTTTGTTAATTTTTTTCGAAGAAGAGTAGCTTCTGGCTTGTTTGTAAAGGGGATATATTCAGCCTTGTTAAAAATTGGCCCACACGCATAGTTTATTGCTTACGTACGTGAATGAATAGTACCCTAAAATTTTATAACCCATGACAAACGTTGACTGTCATTTGAGGCGGAGTAGATATTTTCCCAGACCCTTAAAGTTTTTATGACCGATTTGAGATAATAGGGCAAATTCACGGATATCGGCGAGCACTGGTTTGCAAGCAGGTGCAAAACTTAGAGACAGCTGGCCCTGCTACTGACCACGTGATCGAGAATAGGGGATGCGAGCGATGACCATATTTGGTCATGAGAGAGGGTGACTATTGCATTGGCCAATGAGATGGACTCTGGGAACAGGAGAGAAAGGGGAAAGCATTAGTCTTCCTAGTTTTTTGGTGCCCCTTTTGATTTGCAGAGGGATGTGCAATTGGTTTTTTTGGAAAAAAAGGGAGTCTTGGAGAGCTTCGTAAGGAAAGGATCTAGTTGAAGAAACGCTTAAGTTTTGTCTCCCCCCCCTCCCCTGTTTTTAATCTGGGAGAGGGGAGGCCATAAGGTACTTCGAGATTGGCAGTCTAAGAGAAAGCACGTCGTGAGTAAGTCAAGAAAAAGTGCTACCGGCCGGAGAAAATCGAGAGCTTGCCGTGAAAGAATGTTTCCTCCGTTCTAACCTTCACCGTAAGCTGTGGAATGATTTGCAGTCTAAGAGAAAGCACTCCAAGTGTACGTCAAGAAGAAATGCTACCTGCCGGAGAGAGCCGAGATCTTGCCGTGAAAGAATATCCCCTCCGATTTTGCCTTCACCGTGAGCAATGGAATGATTAGCGATCTAAGATAACACACTCCAAGTGTACGTCAGGAAGAAATGCTACCTGCCGGAGAGAGCCGAGATCTTGCCGTGAAAGAATATCCCCTCCGATTTTGCCTTCACCGTGAGCGGTAAAATGATTAGCGGTCTAAGACGAAAACTTGAAAGAGTTCAGCTGTCGCTTAAACTGAGTATAGACACTGGGAATTCTGTGTAGAAACTGTTACTCTGGTGCATGGAAGACTTATTAACTATTGTCCATCATATAAGTGAAAAAACACCCAAAATGGGTAAAATTGAAAGAATCCAGCTGCTGGTAAGAGATATATTCTGTATTTATTCTTAAACAATTTTTATTTTAGTGAGTAATCTTGTAGTGATTTTGTATTTCCATATATCTACAACAAAGGTTGTATTAGTGAATTCAGATGTTTTTTTTCTTTGTTTTTCATTTTTATGTTAAATTAAATAAAGGAGAATGTATATAAAGGATATGCTTTAGTATAGTTTTTTTTTTGTTTTTTTTTATTTATCCTACCTTGGTATTAATTTAATTGAATTTTAACCTCTGTAGTATCGAAATAACTATATTAAGTTTTATAATACCATAAAATTAAAGTAGTTTCTTTGAATGTTTGGAAGTAAAATAATTTTCAACCATTACCTATTTTTTTATTTGGAATTTTTAAATAACCTCCTAAAAAAAAAAAAAAAAAAAAAAAAAAAAAAAAAAAAAAATAACTTAATAAATAATTAAAAATCATATTAACACTGATTAATTAATATACTATTGCTTTAACTGAGTAAAGATATTTGACTAGGTAATAGAAATTTTAAAGCAAAAACTGTTAAGAAATTCACTTGATTTTAAATGAATTAACTTATCTTATAAACAAAATAAAAGGAGAAAAAAAAAAAATGGAGAAGTTAAAGCAGATGTACTAACACTATACGAAATTGGTCAAAAATATCATTGTTGATTTCTGGGGTGTTTATGTTTATTATTTCTAGTTTTTTAATTTATTCAAAATTATATCTTTCTTTGCCTTCTTGAAAATAAGAAGGATTTCAGGGTCTTTCTTCTCTCTTTTGTAATGTTAGATTGAATCTTGTGTTTTTAAATTGTTAATATGAGTTTAATATCTCAGGAATCAACATTGATAAATGTTGGGTTCTACTGCAGATCAAGGTTTAGTACTTGAGACTGGGTCAGATTGAGAATCTTGCTGTGTTCTTTCTTATTTACTTGTATTCATTAAATTTTAAAGAATTTTAAATGATATTTGTGTTTATCCTCTTTATCGTTTTAATTTGTCGTTTAGTCTGTTTATCTTAATGATTTCTTAATGTTAACTGGTGTAATCTTAACTTAATTCTTTTTTTTATATAAGCATCTAGTTTATTTAATTAAAACAACAACAAGATTCATGTGATTGGAAATTTGACCCAGATCTCATTAAATTCTTTAATAAAGCTGAAGAGTATTTATTGATCTATATTAACTAAGTATAATTTGCTGAGCAGAAGTTGCAATTAATTAAAGTAATGATCTGTAGCAGAAGTTTAAATAAAAAGAACCCAACAGAACAGAACACTTCAGAAAATTAGAAGGTATAATTTCCCTTTGCATAAATTCAACTTGTGCTTAACTTACCAAACACCCTTAAAGATCACTATACTTTGATTACTCCCCCAAAAACAGCGATGTAAAATTCATCTCCACAACATCTACTTACAACTCAGGTGGCCTGCATTAACCACGAAACTTCAGTATAACGAAAATAATACTAACGAAAACAAAACAAGAAGAAAGAAATGCATTTCTTTTTTTTTTCCCTCCTTGCTCGCACGGTGTGAAGTAGGAGGGCACAGTGACAGAGGGGGTAGGCCTGTAATGAAGTCTTTTCTTTTCCTTGCAGGTAAGGCGGGCAGCTAAAACTCACTTGTTTTTTTGCCGCGAGAACCCCAGTGATTACCTGCACACCTACTGCGATTAATGGTGCCGACTTCGCGAAGTGGGATACGATACTGGGGGTCAGCAAGCGATTCTGGGGGGGATAGACTTTCCTGGCCGCACGTGCGGCGGTCGCCTTTTTTGCAACATCGATTCGGGCTTTCCTCCCCAGCCTCCTCACCTACACACCTTTTCTTTTTCTTCGTCACCTTCCGAGTAGCTTTTTTTTCATAACGTTTATCAAGGATTCTGTCCCAATTGTGTTTTTTCGGAATTATTTCATTTCGTTTTTTTTTTTTTTTTTTTTTTTTTCCCTCAGTCGAAATATCAGTTTTTTTTGCAATATTTCTACGATATTTATTATTATTATTATTATTATTATTATTATTATTTCTTTACGGGGATGCGCGTTTGAAGTCAGTTGAGTATGGGCCTACTTCAGTCAAGTGAAAAAAATTCGTTTGCTAATGCTAATCCTGTGGAAAAAAATTATAAAGATATCTCAATTGCATTTTCTTATTTTTAATTTTTTTTTTTTTTTCTTTTCAATGGATAGCTGAGATTGATCTGAATGTAGGCCGTTTTTAACTTTTTCGATTTTGGTTGCAGACATTTCTTATGGGGTGGGTGCTTTCGCTTTCCAAACTAATTTCGAAAATGAAACATCCTAATAAAAAATATGTTGAATTAGGAGCTCCTGTTGTGATGCCTCAAAAATAAAAAAAATAAAAAATAAAAAAAAGGAAAGATTTTTTTTTTGTATGTATATATATATGTGTGTGTGTGTGTGTGTGTGTGTGTGTGTGTGTGTGTGTGTATACTTATATATATATATATAGAGAGAGAGAGAGAGAGAGAGAGAACCATTAGATAATACTAGAAATCAACATCAATATGTCGAATAACTCGTTAATGACAAATACATGTGTGTGTGTTTTACCTCACGGTTGGTTGTCCACGAGTGGGTGATTTCTGTGTGTGTGTATGTATTTACACAGAAGGGAAGCACTTTATTAGTTTTATAATTCACTTAGAAGATTTTTAACCCCGAAATCAAATTTTTCTCTTTTCCAGAACCTAGATATAAGACATCGGGATTATATACAAGTAAAACTTTAAGTAAGTTAAAAAGTATAGCAGAAAGAATAATTTTGAATTAAAAACTTATTAAGGTAACTTAAAGTCACTTTTCTTGTATTTTAGATTTTTATCTAGCATTGAAGTATTATGTTCTCTTCATTTATTTATCTTTCAATATCTTATGTGTAGTGTTTAAATTTTTTGCTATCATAGGGAGGCCACACACCTGTGAAACATTGAGCGAAAAAACATGAGACATGCGACAATTTCACCCTGATAACAAAGAAAAAACCGGTTTGACTGCGACATGTTGCACGATTTTTGACGCATGTCTCGCTAGTGTGTGGCGTGCCATAGGGTTTTTTTTATTTATTTATTGAGTGTATATGTTATAAGGAGCTAAATTTTGTCATTTTAGCCCTAATAGAAACAAAATTAGATGAAATAACATATCTTTACCATCTCGTGAGAGCTAAACTGACGTTAGCAAAAACTCAACACAAAGAAGTTGATGATTTGATAAGTTCAAATTCCAAGCCTGAGCCTGAGAACAGATTCTGAAATGAGAGAGATTCCTTCTGACGTTGGTTGAGGACGGACATCTCGGATCGCTCCCGAAAGACGATGGGACATCGGCAAACATGCCGCGTCTGCTCCAAATGAAGCCCCCTTTTTCCCTTTACTTTTCCCTGTATATTATTTTATGTGTCGTGTACATAGTCTGTTTGGATATTCAAGATTAAATTTACATTGTTTTATACTAAAGAGTCTTCATTTAAGTTCTAATCACCGCCTGTAATTACACATACATATCTATATAACACACATATATATATATACATATCTATATAATCTTATTTATTTATTAATTTTAGAATAAACTGACACATGTTGCTTTATTGATAAATTAAGAGGTTAGTTTGACAAAATCAATCATGTGATGAAACCGATTACACTTAGTTCACACTCCTAACACACTCAGTTACACACCCCTAACACACTCAGACACACATTGAGAAGAACAGACAGATTGAGTGCATCGTGCGAAAATAAACTCTAATCTGAGCCACAGAGATTTATTTCTATTTTTAGCGAAAATCGATAATCAAATATAAAGAAAAAAATATTAAAGGGGAAAAGAAACTTTCAGACTAAAATAATACTCAGCCTTTACAGTGAAACTTCATTATCATCTTGATAAGGATGTCATATTCTTTTTAATACAATAGATTATCAGTGCTTAAATACAATATCAGTATTTTAATACAGCAGATTATCAGTAGACCCCATGTTACGTCGGAAAACCGCCAGGATATTATCAGACGTATTTTCTAATTTTGCATGTATTAAACCATAATTAAAATTGCTATTATCATCAATAATGTTAATGATATGAATAAGCATTAACATAGTTACTGCCGTAAACTGAAATAATATAAATAAAATTAAAAAGTATTATTATGAACAAATTTTATAAATAAAAAGTGGGATAAATATAAGAAAAAGTACCTGCAATAACATACATTTCTGTTTTTCATCAATAAGTAAAACAAAAACAATAATAATAATAAACAATGATGCTTTGCAATTCTGAATACTTATGCAGTTATTAATTTCGATTCTGTGTTATAAAAGTATATCTGATCTTTCTTCTGATTTTTGAATTTTTTTTCTATGACAAATTTTACAACATCATGTAATTAATAAATTTTCTACTCTATTGAAATAAGTTAGTTAGCAGCATTTTTAAACCTTAATAAGATTTTTTGCCATTTTTAAAGCTTTCTGCTAGCTTTAGCTGACTAATTATACAATTTTTAAATAACAAATGTTCTTCTGAAATTTTGAAATACAATACAGATATGTCTTTGGAAATAGGATGGTGATATTGAGAGTGTTGTTTAATCAAGTGTGTCGCATAATCAAGCGTCGAATATTCGAGAGTTTACTACCCATTCGCACAAATCGTAAACAGAAAACCATTTATCGAACAAACAAAAATTGATGAATCAGAAGCCACGAGTGATACAAATCTAACGTACACTAAAAAAAAAAAAAAAAAAAAAAAAAAAAAAAAAAAAAAAATCGTGAATTAAACAGATTTTCTGTTGTTACTTTTTGTTAAAACAGAAAAATTCCCACTTCGTTTTGCCGCCACCCTCCCCCCACCCCTTAAAAAAAAAAAAAAAAAAAAAAAAAAAAAAAAAAAAAAAAAGTTTTTTATAAATATTAGCTGCGATTCGAATCCAAAACTGCGATTAACCAAATTACAAGAGTTTTCAGACAAGTGTGCTGCATAGTACTATTTCGAATTAGGTACGGAATTTTTGCACATGTCCTTTTACCTCAAAGCATTAAAAAAAAAAAAAAAAAAAAAAAAAAAAAAAAAAAAAATCGGCAAACTAAGCTCAAAATTTCTTGAGATTTTTCAGTTGAAAAACGGCCATTTCTTAAGATAACAGGGAAATCTCGTCTGTTCACAAAAGTGTTCGAACAACCTGCTATCAATTTTTTTAAATGTTTTTTTGAAAGTTTCTAAACAAATACATACACACATAATAAATACAATTTAAAACAAAATTAAATAAACCAGCAACTAATTAGCTAGTTTATTTCTTGATTGAAAAGTGTTTACTTACATGTACTAGTATAAGTTTTATTTTTAAAATTCAATTTTTATTAGAATCCCACAATGAAATTTGAAACAAAAAAATAAATAAGTAAGTAAGTAAGCAAAAAACGACAGCTACTTGCATTTTTGAGCATCTCGGGTTTGGAAATGATTAATTGGTAAATTCTTGGCAATTAAGCGGTTGGTTCGCCACATTCAATCAAGCGATGAAAACACATCACGAACAACAAGGAAAAGAACAAAATAGAAGCTCGTGATAATGAACCTGGACTACGAACCATGGAGATCAATAACTAACTGCAAAAACTACCTTGCGCAACTAAATGAAAAACACAAAGAATTCGAAATAAAATACTATACTCTTTACTGCTCCTTTTTTTTTTTTTTTTTTTTTTTTTTTCCCGGTAAAACTTGATTATTGTCTTGACAAGAATTTAGCCTTCTAATACATTCACATTCGCTTACTTCCTATCACATCGTAAGCTACTTTCCAAAGTAAAATCGTAAGGAGGAAAAAAAAAAGTCATATATAGGAATGAAAGATGGCTAGCAAAAAAAAAAAAAAAAAAAAAAAAAAAAAAAAAAAAAACCGCCAAGAGAACCAGTTTTTCGCGCCCTCAGTCATTCGCACCTCTAGCTTTTTAATTATATGCCGGTTCCTTTTTAACTGCATCACGAGGTTCTGGCGGCTCTTTTGAAGCTCTGCGACTGTGGTATCATCTGTAAGAGCCCCCCACCTTTTACGAATGCCCCTTTTAATTCACCCCCCTCGAAGTTTAGAAAAGAAGAGGTATCGATACATCTCAGACATAACGATGCTTGTTCCATTGTTCAGAGCTAAGTTGGGATGTCATTTGCGAGCGATAGTAAAAAAAAAAAAAAAAAAAAAAAAAAAAAAAAAGAAGAAGAAAAATCATAAAAAGTTAAAAAAAAAATTGAGTATGGTTGTCGTCGACTGCTAACCAGTATCCTGTGAAATTATTATTTTTTTTTTTAGTTGTTTATGTCGGTTTAATATCATGTTTTCTCCCTTGTTGATTACGTTCAACGACGAAATAGCTTTTACCAGGTGTTTTTTTTGGCGCGAATGGGTGAAGGAATATTTAGCATGTATGAAACTTTGCCGACAATTATTGAAGCTATTTTATTGAGACAGGTTTAAGATATTTCTTCTAGCTGAAATTGCTAGAGTTTTTATAAGATATATAATTTTTATAGTTAAATAATAATAGCATTAGTAAGAAGAAGAAGAAGAAGAAGAAATAACAGATATTTAACGCTTTTACTTTTCAAAAGTCAAACTGTTTTGCCTTTTGTAATTCGATGTAAGTTATCATACAGTTTATCAAATCCACATTGTCTCAACGTATATTTAAATCCCAAACATTAAAATGGTAATTCCTTCGTGTTAATTGGAAATTCAGATTTTCGTCTTATTCTATCTTGTATTTTTAAGAATTAGTACTGATATTCATAACCATAACAACGTAAATATACACAACACATTGGGCTTCAATTTCATTGTTATTTCTAATATTTAAATGTATTACTATTTTTCAATGTGACATTTGCTCTAATATAAATAGACCTTTTCAAACATAAAGCATAAACCTATTTAAATTTCGAGGATAAACATAATGCAGCTTTTTGTAGTGTTTTTTTTTTCTTTTTTTTTCAAAATATCTATTTGAAATGAAATCCCCCTTATTCTATTTCTTTTTGTATTGTATTCTGTATAAGTAAATTTTAACAGTGACATTTTAAAAAATAGTAAGAAATTTTAGTAGTAAGATATTTATCTGTCCATACACGTGTAAATATTACATCAACCACAAATTAAAGTAAATAAAAAAATATGCATTAAAAAATAAAAATGGAAATAGCCGAAATAGAAAATGGGAAGGCCAATAGTTATGCTTCTATCATCTTGAAATAGTGGTTTAGTTTCAGCTATCCATTTCGCATTATTTTATTCTCAATTTTACGTTCAAAATTTAGATTAAAAGCAATTTTCTTTATGCAACTGCACGGTGAATTAATTCCTTTCTACCGTAATTCATTCTCAAATAATACAAAAAAATGTTAAAACAAAATATGCTCAAGTTGACAAATTATCTCGTTTCTTAATTTGCTTGTTAAGAAATTTCTATGAATTTAAACAGCAACCTTTCTGCTTTGACGTTTCAATCTACCTTGCTTCTGTTTGCGGATGGTACTATAATAATAATAATAATAACTACTCCATCTTTTAAACATCTACGTAAAAGAGCTTCGACCCCCCCCCCTTTCCTGCCTCCTCCACAGATACATGCACACTTCCCGTCTCCCGAAAGTACCTTTATTATTATGATAGCCACCATTTCTGCTTATATGCAAGAGCATCACACCTAATGTATGTCCTTCATTATTTGCAAAGCGTTTCAGAAATGCCATAAATACAAAACAAAGTGATGAAACTTGCATAAACTAAATGTCTGCGAAGGGTTTTACTAACTGTTACATCTGAAACTTGTCGCAGGAACATTATTTTTACCTCGCTTTTAGAACTGCTTATTTGAAGGAAGCATGCTAACTTTGAAATTAATACGCATTTTTAACACAAAAACATAACACTAGTCACTGAGTCAAATAAAAAATACGCATTAAAAATGAGAAATGTGAGTGCGGTGATAGAAAATGCAATGCTCGGTATAGTTACGCTTCTATTATCTTGGAAAACTGATGGTTATGTTTTAATTATCAATTTTGGTTGATTTAATTTCAACTTAATGTTCAAAGTTCTGATTATAAGCAAATTTTTCGCTTTTGTGCAATACATTTAACGACTTTCTAACAATGACGATTAGGTGTACTTCATTTTCAAATTATCCAAAAATTTTTAAAATAAGATATGCTCAAATTATCCAAAAAATTTTAAAATAAGATATACTCAAGATAACAAATTATTTCCTTTCTTAATTTGCTTAACCATAAATTTCTATGAATTTAAACAGCACTCTTTCTGCTTTGCAATCTACCATGCTCCTGTTTGTAAATAATGATAATACCCACCTCATTTCTTAAACATCAGCGTAAAATAGTTTGAGACCCTCCCCGTACTCCGAAAAATACCTTTATTACCATGACAGCAATTTATGAGAGAAAGAAGCCATCATTTTTGCTTATGGAAAAGCATCTCACCTGAATATATGCCCTTCATTATTTGCAAAGTGTTTCAGAAATGCCATAAATACAAAACAAAATGATGGAACTTGCTTAAACTAAATGTCTGGGGAGGGGTTTTGTAGCTATCGATTAAGCCTGAAACTTGTCGCAGGAGAATTATTTCCACCTCGCTTTCAGAACAGCTTGTTTGAAGGAAGGACGTCATTTTTGAAAATAATACTACACACGTTTTTGACAAATGACATGCTCCTCACCCTGCCTGGTTTAACCTTTTTGTTTTACTGAAAGGTAATCAAAAGATTATGGTTGTAAATTACCTTGTCTTTTAATGACTTAGCCTGGCAAGAACTTAGAAGGAATAACTGCTGGAAAATGATAAATTACTGCAGTATACAAGTCATACTGGTGTAAGTAAAAGCGCAATTTAATAAGCGTAGTTTGTGTTAACCGTTTAAAAGGAATATTTTAAAACAAAACATTGTAAATTTCACAGATTACATTTATACACTCATATTATATAGATTAAAAGAGCAGCATTGAAATAATATTTTGGCTATAAAACTAATTTTACTCTGAAGTAAAATAGACAATATTTTTAATTACTGGGTGGGAAAATTTATGGTTTCTTCGATATATGTGGCTTTTCTGAGGAATACGTACACTATATGGCCAAAGGTGACCAGCCATTTGAGATAGACTTTTTGTTAAATATATAGTAAATTACACGACAAATTATTCTGAAACTCTAAGTGTGTAAACATAATAATGCATGTTACATATTTCCGTGAAGGTTTGTATCCCGAAACTCTATAAGGGAGCGTGAACGTATGGAAAAAGAACGAATATATTTTGGATAACCCTGCCAAAACTAATGTTGCAAAAGCGTTCAAACTGTAGATTATGGTTAAGTGACTTAATTCGTAGAGAAATAAGGTTTTTATAAAAAATAGTAGCAAATGTTTCCAAGTTTTTTACTTATAACTTGCAGATTTCTTGTTATAAATTATTGTTCATTTCCGAAAATATGAAAAATAACATTGTACACAATACCCTGTAATCAGAATTAAAAAATAATAAAAATTGTATGAAAAATGCGCAGGTTTACCAAATAATTTTCCGTTGCTCATGCGTCAAAGCTATCAAAATTTCACTTGCATATTGTGTAGCTAAATGTATAGCGCAACTTTTGTGAAAGTCTCAAAAATATAGTTTGAAAATACTGAGTGATCGTCGATAGAATAAGCTTAAAATCTGTTATTCCCAAAATGAAGCAAAAAGATGGGGGGCTATATCCACATATCCATTGATTAGTGAGATTGATTAGATGAACAAAATATGGCACGCACTACTATATTTGGATACAACCCCCCATTTTTTTGCTTAATTTTGGGAACAATGGATTTTGAGCTTATTCTATCGACGATCACTTTTAGAATTTCCAAACTATGTTTTTGAGATTATTTATAATAAAGTCTCAATACTAAGTTTTTATAATATTCCTCACCTTATTTAATGATAAAATTTCTCAGAGTTAATAAAACAAAGAATACTATTAAAATTTAATGGTGAAAATGAGCAATTTATAGCGCAGTGCTTGCATTATTGTTAATACCGCAAGTATTAAACAGCGCTGCGTTACTCACATTTTCCTTATATTTTCTTTTATTTTGATTAAATCAAAATTTTAATTTTAAACTATGATTTTTTTTTTTTTTTCTTTAGCGAAAACAAAATGTTGTTTTGTTGATTCTACCATGAAGTTTTATAATAGCAGAATGTGAATGATGTATTTACTAAAGCTTGCAATATATACATTCAAAAGATCAAAACTGTGCAATGACAAGAAGCTAATAAAAGAAATTAATTCCGGATACGTTTTTCCCTAGGGAAAAAAAAACATTATTTACATAAGAAACGAATTTTTAATATCAAAAGCGTATATATAAACTAGAAAGATGGGCAATTCCTTTAAAAATTAACTTCACGTCTTTCTTTGACAACGACCGTTCGAGAAACTTCCCATTATCTTCTTTAATTTTATGTTATCCAACGAAAGGACAAATTACACGTTTTCCGTCTCATTTACCTACAGTGTTTGAAGAATGAGTAAAGGGCAGTGAAAAAATGTCCATGTGATTTATGCCCCTTCTAACAACGATAATGCCGCGAGAGACAGAAATAATAGCACTAAGTGAAATGGGTGTTGTGCTGCTAATCTTCGTCAAAGGGGTGGAAAGCTGAACTGTGAAAGAATGATTATACGGATTCTTTACAAAGTGCTGAATATGATGTTAAGAGGACAGTTATTTGTTAACGTTTATTTTATAAAGTGGAGGCAAAATTAAATGCTAAAAATTTAACTAAAATGATAAGGAGAATTTTAAGATTGGTATAAAATTGTATTTTGAATGTATTATTTAACTTAATTTCATATTATCCAAAGAAAGAACTAATTTACGTTTTCCTTCTCATTTACTGACAATGTTTGAAGAATGAGCAAAGGGCAGTGAAAAAGTGTCCATGTGTTTTATGCCCCTTCTAACAACGATAATGCCGCTAGAGACAGAAATATAATAGCACTAAGTGAAATGGGTGTTGTGCTGCTGATCTTCGTCAAAGGAGTAGAAAGCTGAACTGTGAAAGAATGATTATGCGGATTCTTATCAAAGTGCTGAATATGATGTTAAGAGGACAATTATTTGTTAACGTTTATTTTATAAAGTGGAGGCAAAATTAAATGCTAAAAGTTTAACTAAAATGATAAGAAGAATTTTAAGATTGATATAAAATTGTATTTTGAATGTATTATTTAACTTAATTTCATATTATCCAAAGAAAGAACTAATTACACGTTTTCCTTCACATTTACTGACAATGTTTAAAGAATGAGCAAAGGGCAGTGAAAGAACGCCCAGAGACAGAAATAATAGCTCTAAGTAAAATGGGTGTTGTGCTGCTAATCTTCCTCAAAGGGATGGAAAGCTGAACTGTAAAAGAATGATTATGCGGATTCTTTACAAAGTGCTGAATATGATGTTAAGAGGACAGTTATTTGTTAACGTTTATTTTATAAAGCGGAAGCAATATTAAATGCTAAAAATTTAACTGAAATAATAAGAAGAATTTTAAGATTGATATAAAATTGTATTTTGAATATATTATTTATCTAAATTTCATATTATCCAATGAAAGAACATACAATCGTCCCCGCATAAACGAATATCGACGGTTCCAGAAAAAATATTCGATTAAGCGGGGTATTTGATTAAACGGGGAGGCATATAAATGTAATATTTAAGGTGCAATAAAATGACATAATTATTAAATATAGTATATTGAGTTACCAGAGTAAGAGAATCGTTAAAAACTTTAATAGAATAATACAAACTGAAATAAAAACAAAATGACATGTAAATACGCAATAGTTCAATGACTGTAAACACATGCATTTTGTTTACATTGAATTTAATGCAGATCATGTGAATTGGATCCAAATTTTTTTATTAAAATTTAATTTACTTAATTTATACAGGTTTAAAAAAATAGATGAAAGCGATTTATGTGAAATTTTAGAGTAAAAAATGGACGAGATTTTTTTTTGAATGGTATCATAATTACCATCTTGAACCTCTAAATGACAACACATTATTATTGATGGGTTACTTCGAGGATTTGCTCGTTAACGCTAATGCTATAGAAAAATTTATAAAGATATCTCTTTTGCATTTCAATATTTTTAAATGATTTTTTTTGCAATGGATAGCTGAGATCGATCTGTACAAAAGGCGTTGTCGTTTTTGACTTTTTCCATTTTTAAAGAGGATGATTTCTGTTTCGGGACCGGTTTTGAAAATGAAAGTGTCTCCATTAAAAATAATTGTAAAAAAATCGAAAAAGTGAAAAAGAAGTTTTTTGACAAACGAAAGTAAACAAAATACAAAATTGATCGAAATTCCTGTCCAATTTATGTCACCATTTTTGAAATTAATTCGAAAAGATGACCAAGGAAGGGAACTCCCTTGACCAGTACCTATACACCTGCCAGGCGAAATCCATGCTGGGAGTTCTGGAAATTTGTTTTCTGTGTAACAACCGAAAATGACAAAAAGTGTGGAGGAAATTCCAATTGAAACATGTTTTTTACGCCCATTTTTCAAATTGTCTCACTCATTTGTTATTCGATTAAGCGAGGACTTTTCGTGAAAAGTATTCGATTAAGCGGGGAAAAATAACATTAGCCCAATGGGATTAAATTCGGTTCCGGAGGATTTTATTCGAATAAGCGGGGTATTCGATTATCCGTTATCCGATTAAGTGGGGAGGACTGTATTATCCATGTGATTTATGCTTCTTCTAACAACGACAATGCCGCAAGAGACAGAAATAATAGCGTTAAGGGTATATTTAAAAAAAAAACGCTTTTCCAGCTTCAACAGCTCGAAATTTTCTGATACAATTTCAGACGCATTTTTTAAAGTAGAAACATGAAACTTGCTGAGGGGATTTTTTAAAGGACGTATAAGGCGCCGTGTGATGTCATTTTGCGCTCAATTCATTAGAATTTGATTTATATACAATTACCTTCTCAGTATGACTCTTTTTTTCGTTACCAGATGTCCCTCTTCGAAAAATTCGGATAAAAAGGCTAACTTTGATTGCATTTTTTTGTAATATTTTCTGCATTTATCAAAAAGGTGACAGTTACGACACCTTCAGTAGTTTCTAAATACAGTCCTCCCCACTTAATCGGGTAATGGATAATCGAATACTCCGCTTATTCGAATAAAATCCTCCGGAACCGAATTTAATCCCATTGGGCTAATGTTATTTTTCCCCGCTTAAGGGTGTATTCGAAAAAACGCTTTTCCACCTTCAACAGCTCGAAATTTTCCGATACAATTTCAGGCACATTTTAAAAAGTAGAAACATGAAACTTGCTGAGGGGATTCTTAAAGGGACGTATGAGGTGCCGTGTGATATCTTTTTACGCTCAATTCATTAGAATTTGATTTATAAACAATTATCTTCCCAGTAATGACCCTTTTTTCGTTTCCAAATCTCCCGCTAGGGAAAAATCGGCTCGAAATGCCGTTTTTTATTGCTTTTTTTGCAATATTTTCTGCATTTATCAAAGAATCGACAATCACGGCACCTTGTGTACTTTCCAAATAAGAGATTTTGAAAGTTTGCTGCATTTGAGTACAAAAATGAATTCGAGAATAAATCGGAAAATAAGCAATTTGAATCGAAATACACCCTTAACCGAATACTTTTCACGAAATGTCCTCGCTTAATCGAATAACAAATGAGTGAGACAATTTCAAAAATGGGCGTGAAAAACATGTTTCAGTTGGAATTTCCTCCACACCTTTTGTCATTTTCGGTTGTTACACAGAAAACAAATTTCCAGAACTCCCAGCATGGATTTCGCCTGGCAGGTGTATAAGTACTGGTCAAGGGAGTTCCCTTCCTTGTTCATTTTTTTCGAATTAATTTCAAAAATGGTGACATAAATTGGACAGGAATTTCGATCAATTTTGTATTTTGTTTACTTTTGTTTGTCAAAAGACTTCTTTTTCACTTTTTCGATTTTTTTACAATTATTTTTAATGAAGATACTTTCATTTTCAAAACCAGTCCCAAAACGGAAATCATCCCATTAAAAATATCCGCGATAAAAATGGAAAAAGTTAAAAACGCCGACGCCTTTTGTACAGATCGATCTCAGCTATCCATTGCAAAAAAGATCATTTAAAAATATTGAAATGCAAAAGAGATATCTTTATAAATTTTTCTATAGCATTAACATTAACGAGCAAATCCTCGAAGTAACCCTTCAAGAATAATGTGTTGTCATGTAGAGATTCAAGATGATAATTATGGGGTTGCGGACATAATCCCCGCGGACAAAATCCCCACGGACAAAATACCCGCGGACAAAATCCCAACTGGACAAAATCCCCACGGACAAAATCCCCACGTGTATTTAGAATTGTAATACTATACTATAAAACATAATTTTATTGATAAAGATTTTAATAAAAGTAAAATTAGTCCAACTGAAGCATTTTGCGTATCTCACAGATTTTTTTTTTTTTTTTTTTTTTTTTTTTTTTTTTAACATAAAAAGAAATATAATTGCATTAATATAAATAACATTATAGATAATTCAGATAGTAATCCCCCGTAGTTTGATGGTCACAAAATTGAGCAACTGAAACCTCAGGATTTAATCAAACTATGTTACATAATAATAATAATAACTTTAAGATATATGATGCGTTTGTATGCATTATTGTCTTTTAATTTATCATGAATCTTTAGGATAGAATTTTTCTTTATATTTTAAAATGTAGAGATAGATATTTTCACACTTTTTCATTTATTGTTTTAATTGTAACTCACCGTGTTGGAGTTGATTCCTGCAAAACTCAGAGAGTTATGTCTATTTTAATAATTTGCGGGGTTTCAAGGGATCAGACACAAATGGAAATGCGTGTTATTCAATGCGCAATGTTACTGTAAAAGTATCAAGGAAACATTCATTTTTCTTTTATTTATTTATAGTTAGACTTTTGAATGCTTTGAGATGGTTAACCATATAATTTGTAAACAGAATCACATCATAAAACTTCTTTTAAAAATAAAAATGCATTTTTTTTTTAAAGAGTAATTTAAAACTGTTATTAATCAAAGTTTCATTCGTCGAATTGAATTTTTTTCTTTTGATTAAGTATCTTATTTTTTATTTTGATTTAGCATTTTAAATAATATTTATTTAAAAAAATTTAAAATATTTAAAATAGCAATTTAAAACTAATCGGATGTGTCAATCCCAAAACTTCTGTCTCATGCATGTGAATATTTCAAAAAGCACTACCAATGCGTGAAAATAAAATAACAAACTATGCTAATCATGAGGATTCTAAGGACATGAAATTCCATGCATTATTTCTTGAATTAGACAATTGCAATATTGGAAAAAATGCAACATAAAAAGCGCCACTTGTTGGGCAACTTATACCAAAACATAAAGTGCAATAATATTTATCAAGCTATACCTAAATGTGAAATTTGTTGAAAAAATTCATGCATTAGCTCTTGGATTAGAACTATTGAAGAAATCGGGAAAAATTCAGCATAGCAGCATCACCTGTTGAGTTATTGACACTAAAATATAAACAGAACTAGTTCATACCACGGATTTACTAAATCTGAAGTTTAATGAAAATCCGCATATTAGTCATTGAGATAGAGCTCTTGCAAAAATCGTAAAATTATACAACATAGCAGTGCCACCTGTTGAATGATTTACAATAATAACTGATCAGTTTCAATGTATATCAAGAAGTATCTGAATATGCATTTTTATTGAACTCCGTGCATTACTTTTTGAAATAGAGCTATTGCTATTTCATATCATGGGTTTACTGAATCTGAAGTTTAGGGGAAATCCGTGCCTAAAGATTAGGGGAAATCCTAATGAGATATACATGTTGCGTAAATTGTAAGAAAAAAAATGCAGTATAGCAGCGCCATTTGTTGAGAAATTTGCACCAAAAACAAATCAGCAACAATTTATATCAGGGACTACCTGAATATAAATGTTTAGCAAATTCAGTGCATTAATTCTTGAGATACAGCGCCCCCAAAACTTATGTCACAGACAGAGCCACAGACTCATAAACAGACATTTTGTAAAAAAAAAAAAAAAAAAAAAAAAAAAAAAAAAAAAAACTGTTTTTTGGAATCTTTGAAACTTAAAACGTAAAAAACTGGAATTCGAAAATTTTCATGAATCCAATACTTTCTTCATATAAAAATAAAAGAAAGTAAAAATATTAATTATGAACAATTTGGAATATTTTCTTTTAGACATCTTACAAAACGCACATAGATAAGCAAAATAAATGTTGCAAAGAAATATTCGTATCTACCAATGTATCATTTTTCTTATTATTATCCTTCTAGTAATTTTTCTTGAAGATGTGGCGATTTTTGTGATACTCTGCATATAAATGTGAGTAGTACTGGGTGCATAATTTTGCATACATATAATACATATGAAGTTTAGCACTAGCCACTATTCACAAAAATTCTATCATTCATCATGGGAGATCATTCTAAAATATTCATTGCCCCCCCCCCTCCCCTTCCCCCCGTCATAGCCGTACTCGGAACTGTGGCAAACTCGGTAGTACATTTTTCCACCCCCTCCCCCACCCTCCGCAGAGTACCAAGAATGCCGAAATAAATAAAACATCATCATCAGGTGATATTATTTACTAAAAATATGCATTTTCTAAAATCGATCCAGAAAGGCTGTTATAGATTGTATACTCCCTCCTCGGTGAATGAAAGGGGACAAATTAAAACAATCAGTACATCTTTGAAAAAAAAAAAAAAAAAAAAAACGTATAATCTTAAAAATATTAATATTTGTATAAACGAGATCTAAAATTTAAACTAAATTAGAAGCATTAGACAGACTTTAATACATTTAAAAAGCAATTAAATTTAAAATATATATATATCAATTAATAAATAGTCTTTTATTTCAGACTTTAAAATGTACATGTATATTTAAGAAATATAAAATATCTATCACATAATTTATAACTTCCAATTGTCACTTTCATTTTTCAAATAAGCTTAAAACATTTTTTAAATGTTTAGAGATCCTTTTTGAAAAAGAAACTTGGTCAAAATAGAGCTTTTATTCAGCAAAGAGGGTGTTTTGTCCGGTGGAGTTTTTGTCCGGTGGGGATTTTGTCCGGTGGTGATTTTGTCCGCGGGGATTTTGTCCGTGGGGATTTTGTCCGCGGGGATTTTGTCCTGGACTCTAATTATGATACCATTCGAAAAAAATCTCGTCCATTTTTTACTCTAAAATTTCACATAAACCGCTTTCATCTATTTTTTTAAACCTGTATAAATTAAGTAAATTAAATTTTAATAAAAAAATTTGGATCCAATTCACATGATCTGCATTAAATTCAATGTAAACAAAATGCATGTGTTTACTGTCATTGAACTATTGCGTATTTACATGTCATTTTGTTTTTATTTCAGTTTGTATTATTCTATTAAAGTTTTTAACGACTTTCTTACTCTGGTAACTAAATATATTATATTTAATAATTATGTCATTTTATTGCACCTTAAATATTACATTTATATGCCTCCCCGTTTAATCAAATACCCCGCTTAATCGAATATACAATTTATACGTTTTCCTTCTCATTTACTTACAATGTTTGAAGAACGAGTAAAGGGCAGTGAAAACAAATGTGCATGTGATTTATGCTTCTTCTAACAACGACAATGCCGCAAGAGACAGAAATAATAGCGTTAAGTGAAATGAGTGTTGTGCTGCTAATCTTCGTCAAAGGGGTGGAAAGCTGAACTGTGAAAGAATGATCATGCGGATTCTTTACAAAGTGTTGAATATGATGTTAAGAGGACCTTAATTATTATTGCTTATTTTACAAAGTAGAAATAAATTAAATGTTTAAATAAATAAATAAATAAACTATTATACGACTTCTTCTACAAAGTGATGAATATGATATTATGAGGGAATCTATTTTTATTGTAATATGTAGAATTATAAGCTAAAAAATATGTTTTTAGCTTTAATTAAAATTTTATTAGAATTTTGTTAAAATTTTAACTTTTATATTATGTAATATCAATACAATTCAATTCCTATGCCTCTTCGAATAACGATAACATGCCGCAAGAAGCAGTGTAACAACAATGGGTTATCGGGTATCGGTGCTTCTAATATTCGTAGAAGTGGAAAACTGAACTGTAAAATAATTACTATGCGGATTCTCTCTAAAACACTGAATCTGTTGTAAAAAGCACAAATAATTAATAGGATTTATTTTAAGATAAATACATTAGTTTGTCTTATGTAGAGCAGTTTTATTACTAAAAAAAGTAACAAGTTTCTCCTTAAAATCCTACTTTAAAATTTTATTCTTCTCACCAGAATGTATGCCAAATATGTATGTATTTATTTATTTATTTGTAACATAAAACTAACAAATAATTAAAATAAATACATAAAATCAAACTCAACCTTTCATGAGGGTATCAGCAAAATGGATTTATAGAACTAAAACTATCAAGCAAACAGTGCGGATCAATTTAATAACTCATAATCAGAGTTCGATCCAGCTCCAGTTTGGTGTCCCTGTACCTGCAAACTGACAACATAAATTCTCGAATGCGGATTGACATAATTCGATCAAAAATTTCAATCTGAGCACATGCACATTCTGACAATGTTGCTACTCTGATGAATAAAGTTACTCTGATATATGAATAGATATCCCCGATTTTCAAGGACACAGTGTGATCAACTAAATCTTTTTGATTTAGAAAACCCACAAAGTTTTTTTTTTTTTTTAAAGGTAAAACATCAAGATGTAAATGATTAAAAGTTTTGGAGATCAGATCCTCTGACTTGCAGAACAGCGCAATAATCAAGCCCTGCTATAACAAACTCATATTTCAGTTGTTCATAAAGAAATGCAGGCATTCTTAATATCACTTAGAGTAAACAAGTAACCGCGATATTGCATAATTACATTTCTCAACTGGGATAATGTGCGTTAGATCCTAAGGCTCATGCTCCCCACAAGCAAAGACACTCGCGAGCTATTCCTATGGAGAGGTTATTTTCTAATAACTCGTTTGCATTTTGATATTTTGATATTATTTATTTATTTATTTATTTGCATTAGATAGCTGAACTCTTTTTTAACATCACTTTTTTTTCGATTTTCGTTGCAGATATTTTTATAAAGTTAGTTTCACTTTCAAGACCGATTCCGAAAGTGAAAGTAACTTTATGAAAAATACCTGCCACGAAAATCGAAAAAGTAAAAAGGAGCGATGTTGAAAGGTACCTCAGCTATCCAATGAAAAAAAATAATAATAAATTAAATGTTGAAATGCAAAAGAGATATTTTGAAAATAACCTCTCCATAGTAATAGCATTATTTCGCGAGTGACTTCGCCGGCAGGGACAGGAGCCTTAATCACAAACAGCACACATGCTGTGTTCTTACAATTGCTTTTAATAGTTCCTACTGAAACATCTCCTTGCCCTAATTAGCAGGTTAAAATTCAATACCGCATTTAGTTTATTTCAACCCAAATCTCTTTCTTCCAGCTTGAAAACGAAACCGAAACTAACTTTCAATTAGCAAAACAGACCCCTGCGCTTTTTTTCTCATATTGAACGAAGCGGCTGCTCCCTTGCACAAATAGATAGATACTCATAAGCACACTCACGCACACGATCAAAAAGATAAAATAAAAAGATCTCCTCGGTTAGCCAAAAGGCCGAACAAAAGCGGTGTTTAGCGGCTCGGAAAGAAGGCCGCAGCCGCATTGCCACCTTTTACTAGCCTTATCATCTCAACCTTCCCTTGCGGATAAAATATAAATTTATGTCTGCTAGGGGAGGGGGGAGGAAAAGATGGTGAATCGGGAGAGGAACCCATTGAAAAGAGAAATTGCTGAAAAAGGAGGGGGGGGGGAGCGCATAATCGGAGCAAAAGGAGAAATTCGTGATATTTGTTGTCGAGGACCGGGAAACTCAATTTTCCGGAGAATTTCTGGAATCCTGGTCGTGAGTCAGGTTACCTCTCACAAAAGAGAGGAGCTATGAGTAGGAATGGTACGAAGAGTATAGACAGACACCGACTCCTATTTGTCTGTATGCCTTGCACATTCAAGTGGTAATGGCGTGTGTGGGTGGGAAAACGTCTTCTAAATGATCTCATTCGAGCAGGAGCTGCTTTTTATTTATTTGTTTACTGTAACCGCGTTGTTTTTTTTTTCCTTGTGACATTTTGTTAGAATTGGTCCCCCTTTTTTTGGTGGAGAGCGTTGGTAATTTTGCTGCAAAACAATGAATCCCGTCTCTTTCTATTTTTTGTTTTTATGACACCTTTTGTCAGTTTTTTTCCCTTTTCTTCAATTGTGATTTTCTTTCTGTTTCTTTTCTTTTTCGCAATCACTAAGTTTATTGTCTCATCTGTGTTTTTATTTTTACTGCAAAACTCTCAAAGAAATTGCGCATGTGGTTCTGCTGTCTTTAAGAAATGTAATGAAACTGATTATTGGATGAAAGTATCTCAGTTCATAAATAAATAAACTGAGATTGTGCCGGAAAATGCGGGGAAAGACAAGGCTTGGCTTGCAAATGAAAAAGTAAATGTTTTTTATTTAGAGTAATTGTTATTGTTCAGTTTTCCTGCTTCTTGCTGGGAAATATTCTCCTAATTTTGAATGTTTTAAGTTCGACGGAATTGTTTTAACGTATTATATTTAGAAAGATACGAATGGTATGTTTGTCGGATTGGGTCCATAAATATGCAATAATCTTTATAGAAATAAATTAAATTATTTTATGTATGTCTGACTATTGAAAGCAGAAAATACTTAAATCGTAAATGTGAAAAATGTAAAGAATTATATTTGCATTTATTAAGTAAAATATAATTACAGTAGAGCCTCGATTAACTGAGCTTTGATTAATCGAGGTTTCTGTTAACCGAGCTGATATCGAGGCCTGATCTTGTTTTCAGTGGCCATGTTGGACAATTGATCACCAGGTTTAATGTGTTATATTATAATTACAGGGGTTGGACAAAAATATGGAAACACCTTTTGAAATGCATGTTTGAAAAGAAAGATTGATTATAATGAACTATGTTGATGGCACTGGAGTTTTCGCCTACTGACGCCACCTATACAACTTCGTAAAATCGCTACACCGTTCAGTCGTTGTTGGAGCACTGTTTTGTGAGATTATCATTGCATTATGTCAGAGTTAACAGAATTCGAAGTTGGACAAATTGTTGGCGCGCGTATGGTGGGTGCTTCCGTACGCAAGGTAGCCGAGGTTTTTAGTGTTTCAAGAGGTACTGTGTCGAAGATTTATTCCGCATATTTGAAATGCGGAAAAAACATCATCCGCTAAATCACAGCGCGGACGAAAGTGTATGCTGAGTGATCATGACAGACGATCATTAACGAGGATTATCGCGAAAAATAAGCAGTCCACAGCTGCAAAAGTTACTGCTGAAATGAATGTCGTGTTACCAAATCCTGTGAGTACCAAAACAATTAGAAGGGAGCTTCATAAATAGGGAATTGCTGATTGTGTTGCAATTGAAAAGCCATCCATCAGTAATGCTAATGCCTGTAACAGGAAAAAGTGGTGTTTAAGTCATAAAGCCTGGACTATAGAGCAGTGGAAGAGCGTAATATGGTCTGATGAGTCTTCTTTCACATTGTTCCCCACTTCTGGCGAAGTTTACGTCTGGAGAATGCCATCTCAAGCCTATAATACAGACTGCTTGTTGCCAAGATTGAAACATGGCGGGGGTTCGGTGATGGTTAGGGCAGCCATATCGTGGTTCTCTTCTGGCCCCATGATAGTTCTGTAAAGGCGTATTACTGCTCAGATTTATGTGAACATTTTGGCCGATCAAATCCATCCAATGGTACAAGCTTTGTTCCCCAATGATGATGGTATCTTCCAAGACGACAACGTCCCCATTCACCAAGATCACATTGTCCAGCACTGGTTTTCTGAGCACGAGGGTGAATTTTCGCATCTCCCGAGGCCACCAAAGTCATCAGACTTGAATATTATCTAACCTTTGTGGTGTACATTGGAGCGGAAAGTGCGTTCTCGCTATCCACCACCAACATCGTTATCTGAACTTGCCACCATTTTGCAGGAATAATGGTACAATATTCCCTTGGCAAACATACAGAAACTGTATTTATCCATTCCGAGAAGACTGCAAGCTGTTTTGAATAACAAGGGTACCGTACACAATACTAGGCAAGGAAACATGTTTTTTTAAGGTGTTTCCATATTTTTGTCCAACCCCTGTACATCCCCAAACTACTTGATTGGCAATTTGTGGAGGATTTCCTTGTTAAATTTGTTGAACTCTTAAACACAACTTTATATATTTATTTTTATCATTTAAAAAAGTTCTATTGTTTTCTAGTCCAAGATATGTTAAATTTGCGAGCAAGAGTTTTTACGTACAATTTCTATTAACGAAGATCTCCGATATCCGATGTACTAGCGGTCTAAATTAGCTCGGAAAATAGGCGTTGTACTAGATTGGAAAGTAGACTAAATTATATTTGGCAATTTGTTTCTGAAACATAATAACCGTTATATTTTAGTATTTTAAAAATGTATTATGTTTTTTAATACCACAGAAAGAAATACTCATCAGCAGCAATATGCATTTAATAATCAATTATGGGAAAAATGTATTTCAAAAGTAATTTTCTGATTGAAATGTGGAAATTTTAAATTTCAGAATATAGCGCTAAAATGTTAGGCTCATCAAAAACGATAAATGTTATCTCAGTTATTAAGAAAGATATAAGCAAAGATGTACGAACGCGCATGATCAAAATATATCTTTAATCATAAATTTTAAACATTTTTTTTTTTTTTTTTGGAAGCTACAATTACGTGAAAATACCCATACGCTAATGTTAATTCAATGAAATAATTTTTAAAAAATATTTTGTTTGCATTTCTAAATTCTTAAAAGACTTTTTTTTTCTGAGTTAGATCTGTACAAAGGCCGATTTGCACTTTTTCGATTTCGTTTGCAATTATTTTAAATTAGCCCATCTTCACTTTATGAACCGATTTCGAAAGTAAAAGAATCTCCACCCCCCCCCCCCCCCCACACACACATCTCTAAAAAAATCAATCAATCGATCAATCAGCAAACAAGATTAAAAGAGCAAATAACGGTCTTTGTTAAAACAGATTTCAAATATGTAAAAAAAAAAAAAAATTTGCAAACAAGTTATTAAAAAAAAAAAAAAAAAAAAAAAAAAAAAAAAAAAATCCCCATGAGAGTTTTTGTATGACTGAAGTAGTCCTTTAATGCCAATTCTTAATAGAATATAAAAATAGTCACCCGTGGCAACCCTACAAATGCATCAAATTTCCTTAGACTTAGTAATTGGTGAACGGAATTCATAAGCTAAGTGGCTAACAGTCTAAACGGGCTACTTCAGTCACGCGAGAAGACCCCTTCTCTAACGCTAATCCTATGGAAGAAATTTATAAAAATATCTCGTTTGCCTTTCAATACATTTAAATGATTTTTTTTTTTTGTATTGATTAGCTGAGATTTGTACAAAGTTCAAATCTGTACATTTGAAACATCTGTATAGTCTTCTGTACAAAGGCCGTGTTTTACTTTTTTGATTTTGATTGCAATTTTTTTTTTTTGGGGGGGGGAGGGGGGTATAAGGATGTTTTTATTTTTAAAAATGTTTCTGAAAATGAAAGTGGCTTTTATTAAACATTTCTTCAAACAAAACAAAAAAAGTAAAAAGCGGCCTTTGTACAGATCAATCACAGCTATCCAAAGCAAAAAATAAACAAATAAATAAATAAATAAATAAAAATAAATAAATAAAATAAAATAAATAAATAAAAATATTGAAATGCAACCAAGATACCTTTTTTAATTTCTTCCTTGGGATTTAACATTAGAGAACTGGTCTTTTCTCCCGTCTGAAGTATAGCATCTTAGCAACTTTATTAAAATATTTTTATCGGGTAACGACAGACGCATGCATTTAAAAGTTACAAAGTCGTTTGATTCCAAAAGGTAGGAAAAAAGTTAAACAGTTTCTTTCAAAACTATATTAAAACATCATTTTCTCCCCTTTCAAATCGAATAACTGTGCCGTTTATTTTGAGCATGTCTCTGCATCAAATAAAGATAATTATTCAAATTTACTTCGCACCTACTTACATTCGGAAGTTATCAGCTCTTAGGAAAAATTCAATTTATCGTCCAAGAAACACACAAATAACTTAACACACTGACAAACCCGTTCGCTGAGGTATTAGGGCAGAGGGTAAATTAATTTTCACTTTTGACATCACATCTTTAGAATTTTCCCTCTGCAATAAATAATCTACCACACCCTGTCACCATAGATTTGAGATGAGTGCTGAAAAGAGAGGAGAATTGGGAGGGAGGAAAGAGAAAAAAAACGAAAACTATAAATTACCAAATCTCAAAAATCCCATCACGTTCCAGTACAAATATTTCTCTTTTAACAGATGGTTCTAACTTTTATCGATGCTACCAGGACATCAGGAATTTTCTTTCAATTTCCTTCTCAAATGTTGAAAAATAAATGTCCACGGAGAACCCGGAAAAAGGGGACATCAGAGATGGTGTTGAAAGTTCTTTTGCCGATGCTGTATGATATTGGATTGGGAGGCTCGTTCCGACCGAAAGCCATTGGTTTGACAAATGGCAAATCGCTGGGGGAGTGAATTTTAGATTTTAGGAATCATAAAATATTCGCCGGGGCAGTGAAGTATTGAAACTTTTTCCGAGAAAATTATATTGGAATACACTTTTTTAAAATTAAGACTTGTCACAGATCACGAGTTTGACTGACTGACGAAAATGTCATATCTTGTAATATATGACTGTAGTATTGTTATTTTTTCTTAAATATCTCCTTTTTGTGTGTGTGTGTGTTCTTTCTATATTTTCTTTTGGGCGATATTGTTAACATAATAGAGAGAAAATATGTTTTAATTGATCCGGAAATCATTTACGGCACTTCCTTATTTCTAATCAGCGGCACCAACTTATATGGGCCCGTGGGGCCTAAGCCCACGCAATAATTTTAAATTATAGCGTACCCAATTTTCATTTGTCTATTTCCTTATTTATTCCATTATTATTTTATTATTAATTTTTATTCCTAGAACAAAATTTATTTTGCTAATGACGGCGCGTTTTAATTCTCCGACTGACACTCATAAATCCAAAATGACTGAAATGTATAAATGTTTAACTTTCTGCTATTTCAATTTGTAGTCATGTTCACGATATACAGTCGAGTCTCTCTATATCGAAACTCCATACATCGAATATATATAACGAATTTTTAGCAGGAACGGTCCCCTTTTCGCATGATTACATTAAGAGCAGGCTCTATATAGCGAAATATCTATCTCCATATAACGAGTTTTTTCATAAATTTGTCTTAATTTATTCAGTTTTAAAAAGCTTTGAAATCATATGGAATCAATTTTACATAACTTATTTTTGATTTATCGTCAGTACTGATGTTTTTTTTTTAAATATATTACTTCTCTCCTTTAAATGTGTTCTTCTGTTCAGAGCTGTTCTGTTCTTCTGTTCTTTAAATCCAATGAATTCATCCCACCTCCCACACATCTTTCCACATCCTTCTCAAAAAAGAGTCAGTTGGATTGATACACATGTAAAAGAGGGATCAATGAGAGGCACATGAGAAACCTTCAAACGGAGGAAAATATTAACTACAATTTTTCATTCCTTGCAAAAATTTAAGCTTTTTTTTTTTTTTTTTTTTTTTTTTTTTTTTTTTTTTTCAAAACAACAAAAAATTACAGATTTCTTCATCTGAAATTAATGCAAGTCTTCCTTATTTGATTTTTATTAAGCTTTCAAAAAAATGTCTTTCTTTTTTGAAACAGCTTAAATAATTAGGAAATAAAATGTTAAGTTAATATTTACTTTTAAACATTTCAAATTATTAATTAAAAAATTTTTCACACATTAAATACGATTTTTAACATCATTCTCTAAACATCGAATTTCTCTATATAACGAATTTTTTACTAGAACGGTGGATTTCGTTATATAGAAACTCGACTGTAGTAATATTACAATAAATATTACTGTCTTTATAAGGCATGAGAATGTGAATTTTAAAAAATGCAATGGCTTGACTTAAACGTCTCAGCTTTCACTAACTGTCCACTCTTCAAAGAAACACTAACTGGTCGTACCATTTTATATCTTTGAGCCCACCTAATATTTTTGAGCCCACCCAATATTTTTCAAAAGTTGGCGCGACTGTTTCCAATGAATATTTAAATGCTAGTTGGGAGCCACGTAATTTCATAAATATTGGGCACCGGAGCCTACCAGAACGTCGCTGTATTTTATACTGCTGATTACTAAAAGAAATCATTGGTGAGTAAGATTTTTTTGAAAATTCCTCATATAAATAAATATATTTGCAATGCATTCATTCATTGAATTTTATTATATACGTATAGCTGCCAACTATCTTTTTTTTACCACTATTTCCGAATAGTAATATTTCATCGCAAAATTATAAGATTGAATCGCATCAAGGTTGGGGGGAATATGGGTATTCTTTTTTCGATGCTAAATGATATTGGAAGGCTCGTTTCGACCGAAAGCCATTGATTTGACAAATGGCAAATCGCTGGAGGAGGGAATTTTAAATTTTAGGAATCATAAAATATTTACCGGGGCAATGAAGTATTGAAACTTTTTCTAAGAAATGATTTTGAAATACATTTTTTTTAATATTATTATTAAGACTTGTCACAGATCACGATTATGATTGACAGACAAAAATGGCAAATCTTGAAAATATGGTTATATTGTTATTATTTTAAAATATTTTTTTTTCTTGTGTTTGTGTCAGTGGTGTTCTTTTTATCTTTTCTTTTTGGCAAGATGTACTGAAAGAAACGGAGTATTCAAAAAAGAGTAAGTCGGTGTACTCATATCGAATTGAGTATATTTGAATCAAAAATTAACATATTGTTTACTCCATTTTGAAACAGCATATGTCATCAAATCCAAACAAACGATAATTTTGTACCCAGTATTGGTTTATCTCATTCATGGCGGCATAAAAGATGCTTATCAGTGTAAAGATTAAATTATGCACAGTATTTTAAAATAATTTTAAAGTATACTTGCAAATAGTGCTCTTGTATAAAAATGTTCGATTTCAGTATTTTATTTATAATTTTGAAAATTCTCTTAATAAATAATCAATTAAATGTTTATTGTTCACAATTTTGAGCAAGAAATACATACCAGCATATTTTCACTTTAATTTGTAAATTCAGGGGGCAAATAATAGGGATTTATATTTGAACACAATCATGGAATCAAAAATGAGTGCACGTGTGTTTCTCAGTTTTGAGAACTTTTGCACCGGAGCTATTGTGAGTATGTGAAGCACTTAAAACTGAGTACTGTTTACTCAATTTTGAGAACATAATTTTTTTCAGTATGGTTGGCATATTAGAGGAGATACATGTTTTAATTGCTCTGAAACACTTCTGAGGCACCTTCATTATTTCCAATGAATATTTAAATACTAGTCGAGGGCCACGTGATTTTATAAATATTAAGCACCGGAGCCTATACTTAGAATGTTGCTGTATATTATATTGCTGGTTGACCTAAAAAAAAAAAAAAAATCTTTGGTGAGTAAGATTTTTTTTTTTTTGAAAGTTCCTTTTATATTTGCAGTTTATTCATTCATTAAACTTTATTATATACGCCTTGCTGCCAGTTATTTGTTGTTGTTGTTTTACCACTATTTTTGAATAGTAATATTCACATTATTATCTGAAACACTTTCTTTCTTTCCTTCTTTTCTTTTCTTTTTTTTTTTTTTAAATAAACGGTATAGAGCAAGAGAAAGAGTATACCATTCAAGTGTATTCAATTCTTCGTATACATCTCTTCTTGAATAAGATAAGATATCATAAAATAAAATAAAATATTTTATCGCCGGATTAAAATTGAGTCAGCATGCTTCTGATGCAATTCACATGGGACAAACTAAGAATAAATAATTTATAACATTTGAGCAAGGTAACGAATTATAAAATCTTTTTTTTTTTTAAATCGCATGAATAATAATAATAATAATAATAATAATAATAATAATAATAATAATAATAACAATATTTGAGAGGTAATAAAACTAATTTATAAAAAAATCTCTCTCTTTTTTTAATCACGTGAGTGATATTTAATGTGCATTTTTTGAGCAAGTTAACAAAAATAATTTATATAAAATTCTTTTTTTCAAGCATCCTATGAGTTTGAAATATTTTACATTTGAGGAAACTATATTTTTTTTTATACTTCTTCATTTTTATTATTGCATCAATGATAAATAATTTACACGATTATTTAAGCAGGGTAACAAAATTAATTTTTAAGAACCCCCCCCCCCCTTTTTTTTTCTTAATCACTTGAGTGATAAGTTATGTACAATATTTGAGCAATGTGACGAAACTAATTTATATAAAACTCTTTCTTGCAAGAATCCTATCATTTTTATATATTTTGCAACATTTAAGGACGTCAATTTTTTTAAATCCTTCTTGTTTTTATTATTATTATTATTATTATTATTATTATTATTATTATTATTATTATTATTATTATTATTATTATTATTATTATTATTATTATTATTATTATTATTATTATTATTATTTCATCAGTGATAAATTATTTGCAGGATTATTTAATCAAGATTAAAAAACTAATTATTCAAGAAATACTTTCTAAAAAAAAAAAAAAAAAAACTGCACGATTTATAAATAATTTACAACAATTGAGAAGATAACGAAACTAATTATATGCATATTTTTCCCCTTTTAATCACGTAAGTGATAAGTAATTTACAGCATTTGAGTATGATAACGAAACTATTTTATAACAAAAACTGTTTTAGAAAATCTCATGAAGGATAAATAATTTACAACATTTGAACAAGGTAAGGAAATTAATTTATACAAAATTCGTTTTTAGAAAATCGCATTATAGTGAGCAAGGTACAAAACTAATTAACATAAAAATCTTTTTTAGAAAACCGCATGAGTGATAACTAATATACAACATTTGAGCAACGACATGAAACGGATTTATATAAAATTAATTTTTAAAAAATCGCTTGAACGATATAACCTATATATATGCGTAAATGAAAAAGACTATTTGTTTAACATTACGTTAAGTGAAGGGAAAAAAATATAACGAATAAAAATAAATTCTAAAACGTCTGCCGCACAGAGACACAATTTTCTGTTATCCCAACTGCAAATAAGAAGCCAAAAACTCATGTACAAAAAATAGCAGATTCAACATCCAATTTATGAAATGAGAAACCGAGATCCAATGCGGTGTTGCGTTTGGACAAAAGCAATCATGTGGAAAGTATTAATCTTGATAAGTAAAAAGGTGAAGAAAAATATGTTTTTTCGCGGTAAATAGTTATAGTGGATATGTTTCGCTTTAATATGATAGGATAAAAACTGGCTCTCCTTTGATCCAGCCGATAAGTTTCGACATTCACGGCGTAAATAAGGATTCGTTATGAAACGTAACGTGGAAGAAAATTATGGGTTGAATTTGGCAGTTTTATGCAGACTAATGGGATGTGTGGTGTGACGTTAAAAGTCGTTTTTTTGCGCCTAATGCGGAAAACCAAATCTTTCTGTTATTGCAGTATATTTTGATCATTATTTCAGAGCAGTTTAGTGTTAAAATCTTAAGAAAGTCAAAATTTATTTATTTTTTATTGACTAGGTTGTTTTATGCAAAATGGTTTATAATTCAAATCATTTTTTAACTTGGTAGTTTCTTAGAATTTTATCTGCTGAAAATATTTTTATTAAAAGTTAAAAGTAATTCCTTCCCTTTATTTCCTGAAGAAGAAAATATTAATATAATTTCATGTTCTTTTTGCAGTTTGATATGATGGGATAAAGACAGACTTTACTTTGATGCCAGGTGATATATTTCGACATTTACGGTTATAAACAAGGAATCGCTAAGTAATATAATGGATTAAAAAAAAAAAAAAAAAAAAAAAAAAAGATTTAAATTTGGCTATTTCATGCAGTTTAATGTAACATTTAATATATTAGCATTAAGATTCGTATATATCATGATATTTTCGAAAATAAAAAAAAATATTTGATATTTTGACTAATGCGACGTGTGGTTTGACATCAAAGTCGTTTTTGCTGAAGGGTGTATTTCGATTCAAACTGCTTATTTTCCGATTTATTTTTAAATTCATTTTTGCTCTCATATGCATCAAACTGGCAAATCGTCTTATTTAGAAAGTACACAAGGTGCCGTGATTGTCGATTCTTTGATAAATGCAGAAAATATTGCAAAAAAAGCAATCAAAAACGGCATTTTGAACCGATTTTCCCGAAGCGGGAGATTTGGGAACGAAAAAAAGAGTCATACTGAGAAGATAATTGTTTATAAATAATTTTTTAAAGAATGGAGCCTAAAATGATATCACACGGCACCTTAAACGTCTCTTCAAAAATCCCCTCAGCAAGTTTCCTGTTTCTACTTTTAAAAATGTGTCTGAAATTGTATCGGAAAATTTCGAGCTATTGAAGATGGAAACGCGTTTTTTCGAATGCACCCTTAATGTGGAAAACCAATCTTTTTTTATATTTATTGCAGTATATTTTGATCATTATTTTAAAGCAATAAAGCGTTAGAAACTTAAGTAAGTGAAGTGTATTGAGTGGGTTGTTTTAATGCAAAATAGTTTATAATTCAAATCAATTTTTAACCTGGTAGTTCCTTAGAATTTTATCTACAGAAAACGCTCCTATTAAAAACTAATAAGAACTCCTTCCCCTTTTTTTCCTGAAGAGGAAATGCTTCTTTTTGTCGCTTGATAGGATGAGATAAAGACAGACTTTACTTTGATGCCAAATGATGATGTGAATTCGACAATCACAGAGTAAATAAAGAATCAGTAGGAAATGTAATTAATACATATATATATATATATATATATATATATATATATATATATATATATTTACTATACTATCATTAAGGATTAAGTTTAAGGATTTAGTTTAATATACTATCATTAAGGATGATAAATGTCGCGATATTTTTGAAGAAATAAAAAAATATCCGTTAGTTTGATATAGATATCCGATATTTTTAAATTAGTCAATTTACTGATTATCATAAATGTTTTCAGACCTAAATAAACTAGAAACCAAAACGTAATGAAAATTTAATAAAGTGAAACTTAAAAAAAAAAAAAAAAAGTATATTCTGTAATTTTCTTCTTTTCTTTTTTTTACTTACCTAACAAAATTTAAGATCAACTAATTAAAAACATACGCAAGTTGTTTTTTACTCTCGCAAAAAAAAAAAAAAAAAAAAAAAAGCTATAAGGTTTATTAGGTAGTTTTAAGAAAAAATTATCTTTTATTTCAAAATTTCTTCAGAAACGAATTCATTTTTGTTCAAAAATTTGGATATAAATGTATAAGCTTGTGCGCTTTTTTATCTAATAAATGCTTGTGCTGTTTAAAGAAGAAAAAATCGAAGCCAGAAAGGATTCATTCTAATAAAGCTGTAATTAACCTCTCTTATACTAGAAAATAATTAGAATGCAAGAAAAGTTTTTAAGTAGGTATTGTCCCATTTAATTACTGATTCTTTTTTTTTTTTTTTTTTTTTTTTTTTTTTTTTTTTTTTCTGGTGGGTGGGGGTGGGGAGGACGTAAAAAGTTACTGCAAAAGCAAAAGTTCTTTATCAACCGAATGACATAGCGAATAATAGCTAAAAAGATTCATTATGCAACTCATTTCGATTTAAAATATGAAATTTCCATTCAAAATACTTTAAAAATAAAAATAAAAGACATAAAACTATCGAAAATATCAAACTTCATGATATTTTGATAATAAATATCAGATGTGCTGTGATATACCCAAGGTCTTTACTTATTTATAAACACCATCGAAACCTATTTCATCAAAGGTGCTTTTACCGAATAAAGAAGTCTTTTGATTTTATTATGTTAATGCTATTATTATGGTAGTCACTTTAGAAAAAAAGGATTTTAAAATTCCCATAATCTGAAACGTATAAAATTGAAATTGTAATGAAAATATTGGCTTCATTATTTAAATCAAATTTTAGTTGAACACGATAGTTTCTCAGAATGTTATTTAGAAAAGTTTTTTTAATTAAATATTAATAACATCCTTTTGCCGAAAAAAGAAGAAAAAGATAACGTATAAAAACAACGGGATACATTCAAATTTTGCTGCTAACTGACTAAATCGGAAAGTGTGTATAAAGATCGCCCTCCCCTACCGAATATATTTTGAATAAGATCGCGTAGTTAAAGATGGCTTTTAATTTTATCTAAAGATTAATCAAAATCTGTTGATAATACAGATATTAAAATTCGCACCTTTTTTCTGAAGTACTTGAAAATTAAGTCATATTTAGTCGCTATTATTTAGAACATTAATTACACTGAAGTAATTTTTTTGTAATTTTGGAATCATTTGGTTATGACAAATATTTCAATTAAAACTTTATCATGAAAGATCAATACAGAATCAAGAATTTATTAATTATTTTTCTTTTATTAGAAATTACAATATTTATTTTTTATCGACAGTATTTATATTAAAGCACTTATTGTACATGTTTATAAAATTTGTTTTTATGGTTAATATCAAAGAGTACAGACAGTGCTGTCACAAATAATAATAATAATAATAATAAACTAAAACAATAATAACTGTATTAGGAAAATTGATTTTGCTTTCAGAGTCAAAACTAAAAGTTTTCAGCAGTATTATGTCATTAATTAACTAGCTTGTGAAAAAATAAATATATATAGAAAACAAAAAATCATTTTGCAAAAATATCTCCAATTATATTGATATTATATTACCACAGGTGCTTTTAATGTCACCTGATTCATAACTTGATGACAGCTCACAAAAACAATTACAAACAAAAATAATGACAAGTTGAAGCATCGGACAAAAAAGCTCCATTCATCATCGTTCATGTTTTATTATGAGGTGGTAAAAAATAATGGTTGCTAACTGCTCGGGAAAAAATACACTGAAAAAAAAAAAAAAAAAAAAAAAAAAAAAAAAAAAAGATTTTCTTTTCCGTAACGATTGTAGCCATACATTAATTATGTGACACAATTGATTGCAAAAGGCGACTTAGTACGAGCTTGCTCCTTTACTTTGGGTGAAATATAAAGCAGTCTGGTGAACAGAGTAGATTGATGTTTAGAGTAAAAATGATGCCCTGTTGGCAAGGAGGAAAAAAATTTATTATGGAATATTTAGAAAACTTATAACTATGATGATGGCTTTCTAATTTCACGACATTATCAAGACTGTGAATATATTGCATTATCGAATTCAGTGAATAACAGGAAAGACATACTTTTAATGATATCTTTAATATAGGAAAACGTTAAACTATAAGTGAAGATAGTACTTGTAAAATAAATAATTACTAGACTCAATAAAAAACTTAAATTAAAATTAGGTAAATATTTACTATAAAAAAATAAGTGAAAAGTAACTTAACACATTAAACATAAAAAAAATTCAAAAAGGAAAATAAACTTTTTAAACTATATTGATACTAGACTGCACAGATGGCTTTGATGTCACCTATAATTCATAACTTGTCGATAGCTCAATAAAACAAAATGTAGGAAAAAAATGATGAATTAATATTTTGGATTAAAAAAAAAGTTCCAAGTTTTATGCATCATAGCTCATGTTTTATTATGATGTTTTATATTTAAAATAATTGCATGCCGGAGTGCTCGCGTGACATATTCTTACATTAAACGTCGTACGTCAGTTTTATACTTGCAGCACTAATATTTATGATATTTAGGTCTTTCAATTCAAATTTATAAATGCAAATGTATTATTGAACTAAATCATACATATTTGTAAAACATATATATTAAAAAAGAAACATACCTGCCATGTGTGGGACATAAAATGTTTTGTACATATATATATGCACATACATAACGCTATTTGTAAATAATATGATAAATATTTACTTCCCATTTACTTTTAATTATGTTTTCATTTAATAATTATAATGAAATTTCATCGTAAGTTTGATTTAGTATGATTAAAATTGCATTTGTAAGTTATATTTTGTAATTTATATCATCTATAATGATTATGTAAGATACATACATGCCATATCTAAATTAAAGTTTTGGTCATTTTGTTGTTCGAATTTATTAGCTTATTTTTAATAATGTAATGTTGATTAAATGTTATGTATAAATTACTTACTTTCTATATCATTAGGAATTTGGTCAGAGTCTGTTTTTTTTTTTTTTTTTTTTTTTTTTTTTAAGTTTATATCACAAGAGAAATTTACTGAGAAATATACATATTATAAAATTTGAAATTAAGAAATAATTTAGAGTACATTCAAGAATGTTACATGCATTTATATTTATATTCAATTGTTAAATATATAAGCTGTAACATGAGCAAGAACAAATAAAATATCGGATTATGAAAAATAAATTAACAATGCACGAAAATGTTACTAGGTTTCCAAAATCATTTCGCTTGCAAAAAATCTAGTATTTCGATTTATACACTCGTGAAAAACATATGCCATTTTTAAATTTGTATACATAAATGCGTTGTTCTTAATTAACATGACCATATAAAAGAAGGCTGCCCCTCCCCTTTCCAATGTTTAAGAAGAAAAATCTTCACTTTTAAATCCATTTGTAATTAAAAAAAATATTAAAGGTAGGAATATAAAAAAGAATATATAGTAGAATCTCGTTTACAACAAATGCCACTTTAACGAATTTTCCAATTTATCGAATATTATTTGGGTTGTTAAAAAAAAAGTATTCTCATTTTTCATTATAAAAATATTCTCTTTAACGAATTTTTTGTATAATGAATTTAATCACCCCCCCCCCCCTCTCTCCTCCTACCCAAATGGTTTGTTGAAATACGCAAATTTTACTATATTCATCAGAAGTTACATGATCAATGGTTACAAATTACAATTATCCAGTGGTTACATGAAGTGCAGAAATATCAACATGTTTTAAAATTCTAGTTTGTTTACATTACGCAATACACATATACTTATTAGAAATTATTTTATTATTTTTTTCCTTATTCTTAATTCTTTGAAGAGAATTAAGATGCTCGAAGATTTCAGCTAAACATTTTCATATTGCTTACATACTAAAGCATGAAATGACCAGTTATACAGTTATTCTAAATAAATGCAATTTTAATTCTGTGAATGATGACCAATTATCATACATACAATCGATAAAGTTGCATTTTGAGATCATCAGGTGCTAAGAAATTCTTATAACCTATAATGTATCTTTTGTGTTTACTCAGAATCAAAGAAATCCGTAAGTAAGTTGCATTAAAACTGAATTAATCAATGATTATAAAGAGAAGTTTCTACATTTTTTTTTTCTATATTTCATCTCTCTCCTGGAACCATTTTGTGGTCGACTGCCTTAAGATAAATAGTTTGAAAAACTAATGAAAAAAAGTATTTCTATATTTTATTATAAAAATATTCCTTGTAATGAATTTTTAGCTAATTTAATCACACGCTCCCTTCCCAATGATTCCTAATGTAACTCAAATTTTACTGCATTCATCTTTATCTAATATTCATCTTTAGATGAAGAACAGGAAAATTAATGTATTCTAATTTTCTAGTTTGTCTAGCAATCGATGGAGTTTCACTTTGAGATCATCTGATGATACGAAATTCTAATAATCTATAATAATCTAAACAATACAAATACATTTATTAAAAATTCCTTTATATATATGTATTCGTATTCTTAATAAATTTAAATCAATGTAATTTTAATTCTATGAACGATGATCAATTACCATACCTACAATCGATGATGTTGCACTTTTATAACATCTGAGGATAAGAAATTCAAATGTTTTATAATAAATCTAAACTATATAAATACATTTATTAAAAATTCCTTTATATATATATATATATATATATATATATATATATTCGTATTCTTAATAAATGTAAATCAATGTAATTTTAATTCTATGAACGATGACCAATTACCATACCTACAATCGATGAAGCTGCACTTTCATAACATCTGAGGATACGAAATTCAAATATTCTATAATAAATCTAAACTATATAAATACATTTATTAAAAATTCCTTTGTATATTTTTTTTGTATTATTAATTCGTTGAAGAAAACTGAGATGTTCATACTTTTAGTTACTTTTTCTGATTACTTATATACTAAAGCATCAAATGACCATTAGTAACACAGTTATTCTAAAAAAAATGTAATTTTAATTCTATGAATAATGATCAGTTATCATACATACAATCTATAAAGTTGCACCTTGAGATCATCGGATGATAAGAAATTCTAATAACCTATAATGTATCCTTTGTATTTACCCAGAATCAAAGTAATCCATAAGTACCATTAAAACTGAATTAATCAATGAATATAAAGAGAAATTTCCTCACTTTTTTCAACATTTCTCCTCTCTCCTGGAACCATTTTGCGGTCTACTGCCTTAAGACAAATGGTTTGAAAGAATAATGAAAAAATACTAGCTTGTCATAAAAAAAAAAGATGTACCCTAAGCAGTTTACAAATCTGTATCTATGATATTTATGTATTAAATCCCTTTAAATGGTCTCCGGTTAACAAAATCATTCATGGTGTGAAATGTCGTTATTTATATGGCAGATATGGCTTTATCATAATTCTAAGGAGTATTGTTGTTGTCATCATTTTTTTTTTTTTACTTTTTTTTTTTTTTTTTTTTTTTAATGGAAATAAAATTAATTGCAAACAAAGTTAACCTTCTGGCTGCACGTCTCGCGTTTTCCAGGGTCAAAGTAAAATTTGCAAAATTTGCGTAATCAACATTTTTGCATGTTTCAACTCTAAAATATATGTAGTTTTGAAATATGTATTAAAATAAATGCGCACTTTTTAACCTATTTTGATTTTTTTTTTTTTTTTTAAGAGAAAAAATGAGCTAGGGGATTAAACGACAATTTATTACTTCTTGAGTATATAACTATTGCGGAAAAACAGAGCATAGAGGTAATAACTTTTGGGTGGTAAATACACAAATTACAATAAAGATCTATTTACTGTGAAAATCCAACATAATATGTAATTTTACGAAATAGCCCACATTAGTTTTTAAGTTATAGCTGTCATAGAAACAATAAAAAAATGAGCATAGCAGCGCCATGTATTGATTCCCAACAGGTGGCGCTATTTGGAGCATCCTAGCCCACCTATTGAATCCTAGATGATTCACTCCAAAATATAATTAGTTCCAATTTATGATAAGATTTAATCGAATCTGTCTTTTGATTAAAGTTCGTGATTTAGTTATTGAGATGGAGTGTCCACAAAACTTGTGTCTCATATAGATATAGATACACAGACAAAAAGCCACTTTTTTGCTATTAAGGATATTAAATCACAAATCTAAGGATACATTTGTAATGGAACTTTTAGTGACAAAGCTGAAACTGAGTAAAAATTGGATTATGCTCAGGTGTTTATATTTTCAAAATCCCTTATTTCTCTTTCCCAATACAAAAATTCTGTAAATATACAGAGTTAGGCAAAATGATTTTCATATTCATTGTAATTTCGTATATTTAAATTTTTTCGTAAATTCATTTCGTATATTTATTGTAAATGTGTTTAAAATTTCCACTAAACAACGATTTTTTTTAGGGGCTTTATAAATCGATTTTTTAATCTTTATGTTTTATGGGTGTATTTGAAAAAACGCTTTTCCACCTTCAACAGCTCGAAATTTTCCGATACAATTTCAGACACATTTTTAAAAGTAGAAACATGAAACTTGCTGAGGGGATTTTTGAAGGGATGTATCAGGTGCCGTGTGATGTCTTTTTA
Organism: Maratus speculifer; assembly: GCA_964019185.1. NCBI lineage: Eukaryota > Metazoa > Arthropoda > Arachnida > Araneae > Salticidae > Maratus > Maratus speculifer. Next base: position 240,818,693 of record OZ025290.1, on the reverse strand, counting down.
CGCTCAATTCAATAGAATTTGATTTATAAACAAATATATACCTTATCATATACCTTATCAGTATGACCCTTTTTTTTCGTTCACAGATATCTCGCTTCGGAAAAATCGGTTCGAAATGCCGTTTTCGATTGCTTTTTTTTTTACAATATTTTCTGCATTTATCAAAGAATCGACAATCACGGCACCTTGTGTACTTCCCAAATAAGAGATTTTGAAAGTTTGGTGCATTCGAGAGCAAAAATGAATTCAAAAATAAATCGGAAAATAAGCAGTTTGAATCGAATTACATGCTTTTAATAATAAGATATAAATAAAGAAGAACTGTTTCGTTTTTAAAATAATGGCTCGAAACAGTAGTAGTCAGTAATTAACCATGTATTAAAATAATATTTTCTATTATTTACCTTTGAACATACACTTAATAAATTAATAATAATCTTAATTTGTTCTCTGTATATTTACATGCCTTGGAATTACTAGTATTTTTTCGTTATAAACCAGGCTTAACTTAAATAGAAGCTACATTGTCAATTCCAAGCACACATTTACAGGAACAATTTGGTTCAGAAAAAGCGTTCCGGTTATTTTAATGTGTATGGAAATGTGTTTCGAATATTGTCCGCTCAGTGGTGGAAAAATGGCGCGGAAGTGAAACTTATTGACACCACTAACTTTTTTTAATGTTATTCTTCATCTTAATAAAATCTCAGAAATTCTGTCATTAGATAAGTCAAAAAATGCAATTAAAATTTAAAGTTGTTAACGGGCTTCACCTCTCCGCGAATTTTCCACTACTGTTCGCTATTAAGAAATCATTCCGAAAGTGTACTTTACACAGGATATTTATTAAATTCTAAACTGGGGAACATGCGTGAGAACAGATTGAAAATACATTTGGGCACACTTGTGAAATCCCACATTCCCCAAAGTGTTGGAAAAGTGCTCTAAAAAACGTACCGAAAAGAATGAGTGCTTTTAGAAGTACAGTCGAGTCTCTATATAACGAAATCCATCGTTCCAGTAAAAAATTCGTTATATAGAGAAATTCGATATATAGAGAATGATGTTAAAAATCGTATTTAATGTGTAAATTTTGAACAAATATTATTTTTGATCTTTTTAATTAAGAATTTGAAATGTTTAAAAGTAAATATTAACCTAACATAAAAAAAAGCTCAAATTTTTGCAAGGAATGAAAAAATGTAGTTAAAATTTTCTTCCATTTGAAGGCCTCTCTTATATGTGTAACAATCCAGTTGACTCTGTTTTGAGAAGCAGGATGTTGAAAGGTGTGTGGGAAAGATAGGAACTAGTTGGATTTAAAAAAAAAAAAAAAAAAAAACTCAGCACTGAACGATAAATCAAAAATAAATGATGGAAAATTGATTCCATATGATTTCGAAGCCTTTTTTAAAACTGAATAAATTTAAGACCAATTTATGAAAAAATTCGTTATATGGAGATAGATATTTCGCTATATAAAGACTGTTTTTAATGTCATCATGAGATAAGGGGAACGTTCCTACGAAAAATTCGTTATATAGAGAAATTCGATGTATGGAGTTTCGATGTAGAGAGACTCGACTGTATTATAAAAACTGTTCAAAAACATGCACATCAAAGTACTCTAAAAAAGGTGACAAAATAAGTATTCTAAAAGGCGTTCTGGAAAGTGTATATTTGCAATGTATATTGGAATTCCTCTAACGTCATGGAATTGCAGTGTGTTATTATTTCTCAATTTTTATAATTTTCTAAATTCACGAAAATTTATATTTTCCGTGAGGTTTTAAAATTTTCATGATATAGTTTTCTTTTCTGGTTTTGTTTCCTTCGTTTAATAAATTTTTACCTATATACATACATAAAAAATCAATAGTTTTCTAAACACTAATCAATGTTATAACTAAACGGGAAAAAAAACCTTTAGTCATTCCGCTAATTAAAAGTTAACCAAAGCACACACACACATAAAAAAAAACTCATCTGCTATTTCTTCCGTTTAATAGAAACTCGTCTTATTTAGCACTAATTAATGAAGTTGTCACGGACCATAAGTATAACGAAATCCACTGACAACAAGCAATAACGCTATGCAAAAATGAAAAGAGGACTGCTCAGCATCTTGCCGTTAATTAATTTAGGAAAACGGCGAAGAGAGGAATTCAATTAAACGCAACGTAATTAATAACTGCAGAAATCAGGACAAAGCTCATTAACACCCCGTAATTAATAATTTCGATAATATATTTAGAGGACAGACAGCTGGATTGTATCATTTTAGCAAACTATGCCCAGGATGTGTACAATTTGCGTCACAAAATTCGTCGAGCTGTGTTCAAAGTTATTATTAATTAGCATTTTTGTTGTAACAAGAACCATTACATCTTTAATGTGTTCGTCTAAAAATATTCATTTTTCTGTTGCACTTCTTTGGACGAGTCGTTAGTGGGTTTGGCTGTTTTCTTAAAAGGCGTAATGAGTTTTCTGCGTTAATTAACAGTTAAATAAGTGCACACACTAATGAATAACGGTATAAAAAGATCGGCGGAATCATTTGCAAGATATTTTCCCTTTAAATTAAGTCTGCTTTCTATTCTTAACTATATGAATCCATAAATACCGATAATTAACTATCAATATCATTTTATTAAATTGGCTTCTGTTGTAAAATTTCAATTTGATTAAATAAAATGAATTAAAATAACATCAATATCATCATTCAAGTTAAAATTAGTATTTTTAGGTATGTTAACTTAAAACGTCTTATTTAGTATAAGATATTTTAAAAATACGTTTGGAAACATATTAGTTATATTTATTTATTTATTATTTGTGTGTTTATTTACAATAGAGATTTGAATGAAAGTATTTCTCTCTAACAATTAAAACCTTTGTCGCTGAAACTTATTATTTCCTCTTTTAATTTATCATACCATTTGAATTTTATCCCCCCCCCCCCTGTATATACCATTTATGCAATAATCCGATAATCTAACATTTATCAAATTAATACCTACTATTACACATCATGTGTCTGTAAAATTGATTTTATTGTTTAGTCTATAACTTTTGATTCACATTGTGAATCTCCACTCTATCTCTTGATCTTTAAGAAAAATCTCTCTAATCGATAATCAATATTTATCTTGCGGTTTTATGTTTTCATATAATTCAACTACATAACATTATCTTAGCGTTTCATATTTATAAATTTGATTTGAAAGAATAAATGGTCATCTTAATTACTGAGTTAAATCATAATACTTGATCATAACGTTATCTTAATTACTGAGTTAAATTTCTAATCACATTTTAAAAATATAATATATTATCAAGTTAAATACATTTAAGACTGTTTTTATATCCCAACTGAGCTTAATTTCTATTATATTTTGCAATTTTTTGTTTTGTTTTGTTCTCAAACCCAATAAAAAGCAGATTCTCTTGTACAGAAACTTTGTAATCGAGGAATTTTCCCATTTTTTAAATGAGGTTTGTATAAACATTTGTATGTAATTATTTTATAAGGCAGAAAATGTTTTAGAAAATACTCCCAAAGCTCCTAAGTTGATGTTAGAAATCAAATTTTTGGATGTAACAGAACTGAAAAAAGAAACGAAATTAAAAAAAAAAAGGAAACTGCCGTCTTGAAACTTTGGCTTTGATCTCAATTGTAATTCATTTATCAAAAAAAAAAAAAAAAGACGGGGGGAGGGGGGGTATTTTATTACAAATAATTTAAATAATCATGACCTTGAAAGTATCGTGCTGCTTTTACATTGAAATGAGTCAGATAGTTTGCATTATTAAATATCTTTTTCTTTGAGAAGTGTTTTAACGCACATAAAAATATCAAGAAATTACAATAAAGAGAGCTTTTATTATTTTCTTTCGAAATAAGTCTAGATTATTCCTTTCATCTCAAGCTAACGTAGTAATTAGTAACTGATTTGTGTCCAGATGGCACGACATTCATTTTAGTGTGCTAAAAAAATCTTTTAATCCTAGTTCTGTTATAGATTTTAGATTTTTAAATAAAGGTTGAAAATGTAAATAAAAGTCATAAATATTGTTCCATTTTCTAATGATAAAAGGGATAAATGATCACTGTTTTGTTTTGTGAATAACAAAATTTTGAAACCATTCCCATCTTAAAATATTCAAATAATTTATTCATAGCTACAGTAATTAAGTATTGGATTCAAATTAACGTATTTCATTGGAAATAATGTGATTTAATTTTCACTGATTAACAAGATACAACTGTGTTAAAATTTATCTGACATGTATTACATGTATTTTACACAAATTACACATTTAGTTGGTGTAATTAAATTAATCGGATGTAGCAATTGCAAAACTTTCTTCAATCTAATACATGTTAATACATCCGGAAAAATTTAGTATACCAGCGTCACCGGTTAGGTGATTTATTTATACCAAAATTCAATCAGATACACTTTATGTCAAAGTTCCAGCTGAATCTGAAGTTTGAGGAAAATTCCTGCCTTAGTTTTTAAGATAGAATCGTAAGAAATCGTAATGAAGAAATCGTAAATAAATCTGGATAGAAGCGCTATCTGTTGAGCTATTTACTCCAAAAGCTAAATAATAATAATTTATATCAAGGATTAATAGAATATGAAATTTGGTGTAAATTCGTGCATTAGTTTCTGTGGTAGAGCTATTGGGATAAATCATGAATAATGCAGCGCCACCTGTTGGATGATTTGCATCAAAAGATAATCAGCACCATATTATATCAAGGACTAAAGGAATCTGAAGTTTTATGAAATTCCGTCCATTAGCTCTTGAGATATAGCTATTGATAAATCGTAAGAAAGATAGCATAGCAACGCCATCTGTAAGACGATATACACCAAAATAATCTGTTCCAGTTTATATTAAGATCTAATTAGTTCTTGAAATAGAGCGCTCATTAAATTTTTGTCAGATACAGAGTGACAGAATGATAGAGTGACAGACAGACTCACAGACGGATATTTTTAAAATATATTTATCATATATTTAAAAAACATTGAACTGCTAAAACGGTTCCTGACTGCTGAAACGTGTAAATCCGTCGAAAACCGGAATTTGAAGATTTGCACGAATCCAATATTTTCTTCTTGTAAAGATTAAAAAAAAAAAAAACATTTAATATAAAACATTGCGTACATTTAATATTTCAAGCAATTTTTCAAAATGAGTTACAATCATAGTTTAAACATCAGTTAGTATAAAATTGAAATTGTCAATTTCTTAGCCACAATTAGTTGTGTGAAATGTTAACATATTTATTCGTGTATAGGGCGCACGCGTGTATAAGGCGCATCCCTACTTTACAAGTAAAAATGGCGATTTCTTAAAATCTCGTGTATAACGCGCACCATAAATTTGATACGCTAATGAATAATGACCAAATGAATTTCAGTAAAAAAAAAAAAAAAAAAAGATCAAAACAAACATTACACCAGACCAGAAAACGAGACGAAAAATGTATTTTTAGACTCCGGGTTGTAAGAGAATAACGGGAAATAGGAATGAGTGACGGTAAAGAGAATTGCTAATTAGCGTTTAGATAATGTCATTAGCTCTGTTGTATAAAAACTGAAAGGAATGAAATAAATATGCAGTAATACTTCAATTAAATAACTTTTTCCGAGTTTTAATATCTTCTTTGAATAATTTTTTGTTTCATATGCATGTATATCGTTCGACTGCATTCAATAGTAAAAAAATATTCCGTGTATAAGGCGCACCTAGAAGTTTTGCCCTAATTTTTTGGAAAAAAAGAGTACACGGGTAAATACGGTACACGAATAAATACGGTACACGAGTAAATACGGTATTTAAAAATAGCAATATATCAGTTTCGCCTTTTCTCAAAGCTGCTTTATAAATTAATTTCTAACCACCACATGAAATGTTATTACAGCTTTGCATTAATATCAAGGTAATTGGAAATAATTACGGAGTAGTTTCTGCCGACAAAAGCATCCAGTGTTTTGTTGGAGTTTCTTTTAAGCGTGAAAATTACGTCAGAGAAAGAGGCATTTGCTATAGTATCAAGTGCATTTGTAATACTGATCACCCTTTATGAACTTTAGTAAAAAAAATGGGATTTGAAATTATAGAAAATAATTAGTGTTGGCCTAATTTTGGAAATAAAGTTTCATTGCAAAAAAAAAAAAAAAGTTAATTCCATTCGAAAAAATATCGTTCCATACTTACTTATTTATTCAGGTTTATCACAAAATTATTAAATACAGTCACATATGTCACATATTAATTATATTATCACTAAATCTCTGGTATTCATTACTATTGCAATGCTTGCGGAGAAAAAGAAAAGAGAAAGAAAATTATTACATTTAGTCACATATTACATATTAATCATATTCCCACTAAATTTCAGGTACTCATAGTGAAAAAAAGAGATTTGAAGCTATAGAAAATAATTACTGTTGGTACAATTTTTAAAATAATGTTTCAAAACAAGTTAATTCCAACATGAGAAAAAATTTCGTTCCATATTTATTTATTTATTCCGGTTTATCACAAAATTATTAAATACAGTCACATATATCACATATTAATTATATTCTCACTAAATCTCTGGTATTCATTACTATTGAAATGCTTGTGGAGAAAAAGAAAAGAGAAAGAAAATTATTAAATTTAGTCACATATTACATATTAATCATATTCCCACTAAATTTCAGGTATTCATAGTGAAAAAAAAAAAGAGATTTGAAACTATAGAAAATAGTTAGTGTCGGCACAATTTTTAAAATAATGTTTCAAAACAAGTTAATTCCAGCATGAGAAAAAATTGCGTTCCATATTTATTTATTTATTTCGTTTTATGACAAAATTATTAAATATAGTCACATATCACCAATTAATTACATTCCCACTAAATCTCTGGTATTCATTAGGTACTATTGAAATAGTTGTGGCGAAAAAAAAATATTAAACATAGTCACATATTGCATATTAATTATATTCCTACTAAATCTCAGGTATTCATTACTAGTAAAATGCTTGGATGGGGGGAAGGGGGAACTAAAAAAAAAAGTAAAAAAAATAAAAATAAAAAAAGAGGAAAAAGAGGAAAAAGAAGAAGAAAGAAAGAAAAAAAAAGGAAAAAAAAAAGAAAAAATATACTAAACTGAACTGAACACTATACAACTAAACTGAATAATTTCAGAATTTCAATTTATGAAAATTCTTATCAGAAAGAAAAATGAACTCTATCTGTGGCCTTTAATGATCAGTAGTAATTATTTGGAGTAATTTAATATTTACTACAGATCTTTAAAAAACTAAACGAACAAAAAATTGGATATTGTTAAATATTTTGTAAAGAAAATATTTTGGTTTATCAATAATATAAAATTTTATGAAAATGATCTTAATATTTATTGTAAAATAATTCTTATAATAATCTATATGTAACTACGACTTTGTCAGAAAGCATGTTTGTAAAATCAGGTTTTCAAACGTCAAAATATGCATTTAATTTCAAAGAGCACTCAGTTTACAATTTAGTTTAGATAACAAAGATATCAACGTTTTAAAAGTAAAAAAAAAAAAAAAAAAAAAAAAAAAAAAAAAAAAAAAAAAATTCTATTGAAAGATGTAATAAAAGTTAGGTTTTATTTATACGTTCTATCGTAAAATAAATTGAAATAGAAAGTCTATGAAGCTAATGCATTTTCTGTTATTCAAAGAATGATTAATTTTTGCACAAAAAGTTATATTTTTAAAAGCTATTACATTTGTAAGTTTAATAAGATCAACAATTGTTATAGAATATTTACTAACTTAAATGAAAAAACGGGGGAAAAAAAAGAACAAGAAATCTTCCAAAAAAGATAGGAACATAATAATATCTTTTTTGTAACATAAACATTACAGAGATTATATTTTTCAATATTGCCTTAAAGCTTTTTATTATTATTATTATTATTATTATTATTATTAATTTATAAAATTGAGATATTTTTTAGACAGGAAAAATTGCTACTGAGGATTGTTGAAACATATATTTACACAAAAAGGAAATCCAGATATTAAATCAATATTATAAAGCAAAAACATGTTCTTGAGTAACTTATAACGTCAAATTGACAGTGGGTATACTAGGATAGATCAATAAATATTTCTTTTAATATTTTTTTTTCTTCTGTACTTTTAAACTTCGGTCAATTGTTATTTTTACATTCTATTATTTTTCTTTTATATTGAGAAGAAAAGTGTTCTTTTAAATGCAATTTATTTGTAAAGTGTACCTCAATTTTCTTTGTTTGCTTTTTAAAAGAATGTTTTTTAGAATAATTTTCAATTCTGAATTTTTTTTTAAACCTATCCTTATCGTGTGCAGTTCATTCATGGAAGATTAACCTGTTTGCATTTAAAATAATATAAATGGTTCAGCCTGTGTCGCTGACTAATTTTCCCTAACAAGAAAAAAAAAATCCTATTATTGAATAAATAAAATAGTAACATACTATAAATAAAACACAAATTAATGGACATGAAATCGAACTTATACGTTTAAATCACTGAAATTATCAGTATTAATCTGTATAAGTTATGGAAACTTAGGCAATTTTTTCGGCTCTTAACTACAATTAGGCTGTTAAGGTTCCTGTCTCTGTTAGCGAAGACACTCATGAGCTAATACTATTCCTATGGTGAAGTTATTTTCTAATAACTTATTTGCATTTCGACATTTTCATTTTATTATATTTTATTCTATTCTATTTTATTTATTTATTTATTTATTTACATTGGATATCTTGGGTCCTTCTAAACACCATTCTTTTTTTTCACTTTTTACGATTTTGGTTGCATATATTTTTTTATAAAGTTAGTTTCACTTTCAATACCGGTTCCGAAAATGAAAGAATCATTTAAAACAATTTCCGCAACCGAAATCGAAAAAGTAAAAAAAGAAGCGATGTGGAAGCAGACCTCATCTATCCAATGCAAAGAAAATTATTTAAAAATGTCAAAATTCAAATGAGTTATTGGAAAATAACATCCCGATAGGAATAGCATTAGCTTGCGAGAGTCTTCGCTCACAGAGACAGGAGCCTTAAGGCCCCTGTCCTCGCTCGAGGAAACGCTCGCGAGCTAATGCTATTCCTATAGGGAAGCCTTTTTCTAATAACTCTTTCGCATTTCGACATTTTTGAATCTTTTTTTTTTGCATTGGATGGCTGAGATGGATGCCGACAGCGCACCTTTTTTACTTTTTCGATTTTGGTTGCAGATATTTTTTACAAAGTTAGTTTCACTTTCAAAACCGGTTTTGAAACTGAAAGTGCTTTTTAAAAAATATATCTGCAACCAAAATCGAAAAAGTAAAAAAGGTGCGCTGTCGGCATGCATCTCAGCTACCCAATGCAAAAAAAAAAAAAAAAATAAATAAATAAAAAAAAAATAAAAAAAAAAATAAAAAATGCCAAAATGCCAAAATGCGAAAGAGTTATTAGAAAAATGCTTCCCCATAGGAATAGCATTAGCTCGCGAGCGTTTCCTGGAGTGAGGACAGGGGCCTTAAGGGTGTATTCGAAAAAACGCTTTTCCATCTTCAACAGCTCAAAATTTTCCGAAACAATTTCAGACACATTTTTAAAAGTAGAAACATGAAACTTGCTGAGGGGATTTTTTAACAGACGTACAAGGTTCCGTGTAATGTCATTTTACGGTCAATTCATTAGAATTTGATTTATAAACAATTATCTTCTCAGTATGACTCTTTTTTTTCGTTCCCAAATCTCCCGTTTCGGAAAAATCGGGCCAAATGCCCAAATCAAAATGCCGTTTTTGATTGCTTTTTTTTTTTGCAATATTTTCAGCATTTATCAAAGAATCGACAATCACGGCACCTTGTGTACTTTCTAAATAAGACAGTTGATGGATATGAGAGCAAAATGAATTTAAAAATAAATCGGAAAATAAGCAGTTTGAATCGAAATACATCCTTAATACGAGAGTGCCTCGTTTTAAATAAATTTCAAAACTCTATTTGAAAAAATAATGAATATTTGTCATATAAAATAGTTTTTCGTGTTCTAGTGGATTATCTTTAAAAATTATGTTACATGTAAAAAATATATTAGGCTTTTAAAAAGAAAAAAACCGTAATTTTCACCTATATTCTCGTAGCCCCTGTTGGATTCTCCCAGTCTTTATTATAACAGACAAAGGTAGTTTTTACCTACATTCTGGTAGCTCCTGTTGGATTCTGTAGTTTTTATAATAAAATACTAGCCTGTCTTCCTTAACATTGACATCATTTTAATGTTGGCAATATGTCAGATGATTAAATTACGGTGATTTTTTTTAAACTTTTAAACATCGCTCGTTTTTATTTTTTTACGTCGTCGAATAATGAATTTTTTTTTTTCAAATGCGATTTTTTTTAAAATTGCATAGCAATTTAAACGTTTTATGGTTTTTAAAATAAGTTTTAAGCATTTATGCAGTGTGACTTCAAAAGTCTGGCACTCAGGAATTCGTTAATTTCATAAATCTGGAATTAAAGTTATCTTTTCCTTTTTAAAAAAAATTCTGATTTTCGGGAGACAGAAAATTACCAGGATGAACGCGTATATTTTCAATCTCTCATGTTTTGGAAATTTTTAATAATTTATTTATTAGAGCTAGTTCAAAATCAGGGAATGTTCCTTCTAAAATACAGTCTTTTAAATTTGTCTATTTCAGAGATGTATCTTGCTAAGAAAGTTAGAAAAGCTTTGTGAAAATGTTATATATCAACAGTTGTATAACATAAAAAAAAAGGCTAAAAATACCACAATTAGGATTTGACTTAGACAGTAGCGGGGTGCGGGTGGTAAACGTTATTTGGGGGACCCCTTGTATCTTTTGAAGAATTTCATGAATTATGCGGGAGTGAATAAAACTTCTTCATACTTATTGTATGCATACACAAATTTCATACCTAGTATTATTCTCATCTATATAAAGAATAGTGCAAAAAGAAGATAAGTTTAAAAAACTATAGAATAAAATTTTTTGGGAGGATTATAGGAATATAAAGATAGATGTAAGCTAGTAAAACATAAATTTAGTTATTTCAAGAATTTTTTCATGCATTTGTGTGATTCCATCATGTGAAAAAGCTAGTGGTGATATGTATTTAATAGTAATAGCAGCAAATTTTAATGCTCGTTTTGTTGTTACTACATTCCTCACGATTTACTAAAGTACTTCTGTATAAAAGTTCCTATTATGACAAATTCTTTTAAACAAAATGCAACACATAAAAGACGCGTGAGATTACAGTAATATTTCAATGAAATTTGTGATTTAAAAAATATATATTTATGAAATCAGTAAGAAATAAATTAAATATCACAAATTGAAAAGTATTTTAAATTAAAATTTGTTCACTTTTGGTCATTTTTTATCATTTGGCTCTCATTTAAGAAGTCTTACATTTGCTCTTAGGGTATTGGGGCAACTGCTCTTAGGGGCAACTGCCCCGCATGCCTCTGCATTAGTCAGACCCTGACCGCAATTTTATACAAAAAGTGACGTCGCTATGGGGTAAAGTGAAAAAGCACTTAAAGAAAATTCTCTGTTTATTATAAATTTTTTTGTAACCTAGAAAATTTTATTTAAAATATTTTTTACATTATATGTAGTTTTTTACCACATAATTATATTTCTTGGTTATGAATTACATTTCGACTAAAGGTATATAATAAAGAAGAATACCAATATGAATATCAAGAATATCACCGACTAAGAATATCAAGAGTACTTTTGATATGCCTTCAAAAATCCGAAAAATTTAAAAAAAGGCTTATCTCAATCCCGGTGAAGCCGGACTTTTTTGATTACACTCTCTCTATATATTTTAATTACAGTCGGCTCTCATTAATTCGAACTCGCCGGGATCACAAGAAATGTTCGAATTATGGAAAATATGAAATGAAAACATGCTCAATATGGTACTATTACAAAGGAATTAATGTTATAGTGTTTTTTAAATTTATTTCGTCAGTTATCATTAGAATATGACTTAATATTAAATTAGAATGGATAAATACATAAACTAATTAAAAGATTAAAATCAAGCACAATAGCAGAAAAAATTTAAGTGTCACTGATGGACAGACGGGGCACTAAGAAAGTGGATATCAAATGCGTGGGAGTACATGTATACTCGTTCGGAACAATTCTCACAAAAATCAAAAAAAGAAAGTTATTCAAATGATCTGAAATTCGTAAGAACGAAAAGAAAAATGAAAAATTGGAATTCTCGTTAGTTCTAATTAAACGAAGTTAAGAGAAATTGAGTTCGAATCAATGAAAATTTTTAACGTTATTCTGCTATGGAAAGTTTCGAGACTCTATATTTAGTTCGAATTAAGCAAAGATTCGAATTATCCGATTTTGAATTAACGAGAGTCGGCTGTATCTCTATCGCGCGCAGACAAATAACAAAGAAAAATCACTTTTATAAATTAAGTTATTGCAAAAAATTTAAGTGACTAATAATTGAGTGACTCAACTGTAGCTCATTGCGAACAGTTGAGCAAAGCTCCTTATACTTCATGCAAAATTCCTATGTAATTCCTACCTCAGCTCCTTTTTGCAGCGATTTACCAAACCTCAGCGAATTCTGGAAACCTATCCGGTTTCTCTCTAATGAGAAATAATTTCTCGCACATATATCCAGTTGACAATGAGGGACACTACAGGCTTCGGTTGCCGCACAAAAAAAAAAAAAAAAAAAAAAAAGTTTTATTTTTGCATCCTGAGAGAATTTGCTCCATTCACTCAGGTGTTTAGCGTCTGGCATTTCTCCAAGTAAAGAGGTTCATCCAAATCTGTTTTAAGAAACGCATCTTTCAAAATAACAGGACATTAACTTTCACGAAATTAATTGACTTTTTGTTTACACATTTTCTTCTCCTTTCTTTTTTTTTTTCATGTGCGTGCCGTTATATTATACTATAGGTAGTGTTCTCGCTGACATTTAACCAACGTTAGTAATTTGGTTAATTAAAAATAAAAAAGCATTCGCCAAATGTAAAAAAATATTAGTAAAATAGATTCGCCGTGTAGCACTAAAAAATTATCCTTAATCCTTTAATATATGCCCTTTTTTCAACACGTTCTAAAATAGCCTGAATTTTTATGACTGCGACAACGACTGTTATTAATCTAATTTCAACTATCCGCTACAAATATATTAAATATATGTATGTATGCATATGTATGAAAAACGAAAAAGAAAAGAAAGAAAAATTAAAAATTGAGCACTAGCAATTTGGCGAATTTAATCGCTTGTTTACTCGCCAAATGAAGAATTTAATCGCAATTGGCGCAATGGCGAGGGACAGCGAAAACCTTGACTATAGGGAATAATCAAGACTTCCCGTATTAAAGAAACCATTTTCTTGAATTGAAAACTCTAAATATTTTGCATTTATTAGTGCATTTTATTTAGATTGCTCGCTAACAATACAAAAATAAACAAGTCCGAAGTTGCATGCCTGTAGTGATCCTCATTGTCAACTGGATATATTATGTGCGAGAAATTGTTCCTCATTAGAAAGAAACCGGATAGGTTCCCAGAATTTAGCGACGTTTGGTAATTCGCTTCAAAAAGGAGCTGGGGTAGGAATTGAATAAACAGGAATATTGCATTTATGCAATAAAGAGCTTTACTTTAATACTATATCCGCAATGAGATGGTATATCACTTATATTTTTTGAAGCGGGAAACCCGGAATTAGGCTCTATCTATTCACATTGCGAAAAATTTTATGAGACATAAGTTAAATTTGTAACTACAACTTCTAACTATACATAGTTTATTGCTGTTTAAATTCTTTCGGGATGTTAATCAAATAAACGATTCAAAAGATCGTCCGTAAAATCTGAATGATTATTTGTCGAACTAAACTCCAATTATAATTGCTCAAGCCATTGGCTGATGAGGGGGGGGGGGGGATGAGGACCTCATCACTCCCTCACCAGCCTCTACTGAATATAGGTAAATATTAAAAAATAATAATTATTATTATTTCTGATTTATAAGTATTTAGGTATAAGTTAAAACCTTTCTAAGCCTAATCTCAATTCATATGATGGTAAAATAGTAAATGGGCATTTTATTAAAGTTAATCACTCCCTCATAACTCTTATTTTGGCCTGTTTCGAGAGAATCACCTAATCATTTTCAAATTGAAACGCTCTTACTATTAAAAGCTTCACTACAAACGCGTGAAACACTTTTGCAACACTAACTGAACATAAAAAAAAACAACACTTCTAACTAAAATCGTTCACGATTGTGTTGCGAATGTATTGTACGAAATAAAAAGATTCCGCAAAAAGTGTTGTTAAAAAATGCAAAATGAGAAAATTGTGTTTTCGAAATAGTGTTTAAATTGTTTACAGTGTTCTAAATTGTGTGGTATTTACAATGTGTTGTTAAATTGGGGATAAAGTGTTGCACAGCACAACACTATTTTAAGAAACTATTTTCATCAACATTATTTACAACACTATTTCAACACAATTAACAACACTATTTTTAGAACACATTTACTAGATAGCAATAGTTTGCAATATATTAAGAACACATTTCTAGAGAGCTACACTTTTGCAATATATTAAGAACACAATCACAACACAAAAAACACTTCACAGCACATTAATGTGTTGTGAATTTAGGGACAAAAATTATTCCGAAAAGAGTTTTTTTTGTGTGTTTGAGCGTTTGCAATGTTTAAGTTAAAAATTTTTTGCAATAATATCCTTTTAGTAAGATGTCGAAATAATATGCGCACAATAATAGGAACATTTGTTTTTCTTTTAGTCAAATAACAGTTTTTTTCTTGTACCCTTTTTTTATCTCCTTATTTTTTTCTCTTTCTGTTCTTACTTTATTTTAATAAAGCTCTAACTGCACAATTAGCTCTTTTTTTTTTCTCCACAAAATCTATAACATTGACGTCATTAAGTTTTTTTAATGCTTTTTAACTCTCTTTGATTCTTAATGCCTCATTTCACAGTTATTATCTTGGCAAAGATTTCAGGTTTCAGAATTAATTTTCAAGTATTTATGTGATTAAGCTATGGTCTATAGAACTGTTTAATGAAAACCCTTGAAATGGAGCTCTAAAAAATAAAAAAATAAGTGATCTCAGCAACTGAAAAAATATGAACTTTGAATATCATTTTAATCTTTTATGATCTGGAACGAGATTCCCACAATTATGTTGATTCAAGATTTATTTATAATCTAGGATTTACACTTACGGATTCTTTTACAATTAATGATTATATAATATATATATACTTTTATACTTTTTATAAATAAATCCAATGAACATAGATATTTACCAAAATTTAAAATTCAGTAAGAACAATAGATAAACTGTATTTAAGCATATATAATGAACATGAAAAAATTAAACTCCTATTTAAAACGAACAAAATAGATCGCCATTTCAATTATGAAGTTCTATAAAATAATTATAAACAGACATATGAAAAGCAATTGTTTGAAAAAAAAAAAAAAAAAATCTTATATATATACTGTACATAAAATGAAAAAAAAAAAAAAAAATCGGCTTCTAAAATGGAATTTTTTAGTGCAAAATGTAAATTAAATAGAAAATAAATACTAATTTGAATGTTATTAATTTTGTCCTTTAAAACTGTTCTCATATTCACAGTGGCTATTTTCTGACAAATTTTTAAAATTTCTATTTGTTTGCAAAATTATAAAATTGTGAGGTACTCTTGCTAAGGAAATATGTAAACCAATAGTTTTTCAGTGTTCTGGTAAAAGCAGAAATTTTTTTGGAAAATGCTGTCAAGTTAATGTCAAAACAACTCTTAAAAAAAAAAAAAAAAAAAAAAAAAAAAAAAATGAGATTCAACAACGAATAATTTTCTGATTGTTTTTTTAATAGTAAAGTGGTGAATTTATATCATGATTATTGAAGTGATTTTCAGTCGAACAGTTTTATAGATTTTTCGATAAATGAACTTCTTGTCTTAGGACTCCAGTTTTTTTTCCCTTTCCTTTCAAATGCTGTCGCATTCTAAAATTTGGTTGAAAACATAAACTTTGACACCTTTTATAAAAGATCTCCTACCTTTATCAAAAGAGAAAAAAAAGGGGGGGGGGGAATACGTTTAAGTACATTGTTTCTGAATGTGAGAACTTGATAATTCCATAAATTAAAAAAAAAAAATTAAAATTTAAAATGAGTTAGAAAATAGGCAGTTTAGATTTAATATTTAAAACTTCAGAATTAATTATAAAAATAAACAATTTGGAAAACAAATAATGGTTTTGAAAATCCAATTTGAGCAATTACCATTCATAATCAGTAGGTTATTCATATTATTTTGTGAAGCCCTGTATATGATCTATAGATTTGTTTGTATACTGCATTACATGCAAAAAAAAAAAAAAAAAAAAAAAAAAAAAAAAAAAAAAAAAAAAACAGTTAGAAAAGGTATGACACAGTAGAAAGTTTCTTGTCAACATTTTCCGTCAATGAACATAAATGTATTCGAAACTCTTGTGTGCAGCCCATATATGATCGACAGAACTTACATGCATCATGGAATATGTAAAAGAATAATTAAATTTAGAAACGCATACCACAACGAAAAATGTTCTTCCAACAATTATCCCTCATAGAAGCTGCAGCGAATTATTTTGTGTGTGCCAATAAACGAACGATAAAATGTTATGCACACCATATTCTATAAGCATCTTCTAATGGACCTCTGTGGTGTCTATCAGTTTCAGTGTAACATCATTAAAGTACACTGCAGAGCAAAGGATTTTTTCCATGCACCATAATGTAACGACATTTTTTGTGTGTCTCTGTAAATAAACTATAAATGTTATGCGCTTAAATTTTGGTACCGAAGATGACATAGTAAATCTAAATAACATACATCAACTACACAGCAATTCGAGTACATCTATACACAAATTTGAGCTCGAATTGATTGACAGTTATAGAGGGGCAGATAAACCAAATTCATAAACTCCTTTCAACACATTGGACAATGTTAATAAAATGCTTAGCTAAAATATATATTTATAAAATTTTAAGCACATAAACAAACAGCGAAAAAACACCGAATACACTGGCGATAATTAATAATTATAATAATAGACTTTGTAAAAATCTCCACAAAATAATCAAAGCAAGACGCGTTTCGAGCTAAAACAAAACACCTCGTCATCAGCTGATGGAGACACATGTACATCATAAGGGTACGAGGGCAAAGATGAACTAGATCTTTGTTCATCTTTGACCTTGTGCTCTAACGAACACGAGTCTCCTTTAGCTAATGATGAGGTGTTTTGTTTTAGCTCGAAACGCGTCTTGCTTTGATTATTTTGTGGAGATTTTTACAAAGTCTATTATTATAATTAAATAAATAAACATTTCTTTCTCTTTTTTCTTCGGAGATAGATAATTTAAGCTCATCCTTTCTGAAACATAAAACGTTGACTTACTTCAAAATTTCTAAAGTCACATCCCCTTGATGCAGGTTATTATCAAAACTTTCGAAAATAACATTTTTAAAAAATAATCTAAAGTTCCGTCTAAAAAAGAAGAAAAAAAATCTGAACAGCTCCAATATCGATTAAGAAGGGCTAGTCATAAATCTTCCGGCCAAATCGTAAATCACGAATGAGAAGATTATTATAACGAGGTTCAACATTCTTTAAAAATATATAGTTGACATTTTTCTGTCTGACTAATCTGCATAGTTAGATGTATATAATATTTTCAAATAAATCAGTAAGGATAATTGATTGAAATAGATCATTTAAATTTAGCAAGATAGTATAGGTTTTCTACATTTTAAAATTTGAGTAAAAAATAAGTATAATAATAACAGTAAGATTAATTAATATAGTTCCGAGACATTACATTATATTAAAAAAAAGAAAAAAAATCTTGCAAATTGACTGAAAAAACTATCGATTTTGGCCCCAGTGAAAAGCTTACAGAAATATCGGCAATTTTTCATTAAAATGGTTTTTTTTCTGTAAAAAATGCCCCACCAGTGGCCGCGAAGTTCTGACCTCCAAACTGGTAGACGGTAGGTGCTGGGTTCGAACCCAATCGCGACCGTCGGCCTAACCGTTCGAAGTTTTCCGTGGTTTTCTTCGAACCTTGCGTAAATACGGGTTAGGTTCCCTTAGAAAGACCCCCACGGAGGACAACCCACCCCATAGGACCTATATCCCATAGCGTAGATAATCGGCCGACAAAAATACACCACCTCCACCATACACCTTCTGTAAAAAATTTCGAAATCAACATTTTTTCCGGAATGAAACTGTTTTTTAAACATTTTTTCTGTAAAATATACAGCTTTTCTCTCATTAAATTATAGGGTTTTTTTTTTTTTTTTTTTTTATATATATATATATATACAGTACAGTTTCAGAGAAATAGTTCCAGTTGCAAAAATATATAAAATATTGCTCTTCATGTATTATATGAAAATTATTTACTTCAAAATAATACTTAAAAAGAAAAAAAATATTTAAGTTTTTATATGGTTTATCGGTTTTATACATTCATTATATATAAAAAAAAAAAAAAAAAAAAAAAAAAAAAAAAAAAAAAAAATCTCTATGCATTAGCAAGTAAAACAATGAAAATTCCAGTTTTGCGTGACCAAAACTTGTCGATTTATGATACTTTGAATTTTATGATTTCGCAGTTTGTTCTGACTATAAAAATGAAATAATAATAATAATAATAATAATAATAATAATAACGCATTTCCAGTGACTTAAAAAATATATATATTTTAACATAAATAAAAAAACCTATTTTATATAAAATTGAAACATTCATTTGTGTATTGGTGCAGAAAAAAAACTCTATATCTTGATCTTCTTGCAAAATACCTATTTTAATATAAATAATAATAAAAAAAACTACTTTTTTATATAAATTTTATTCGTGTATTTGTGTATTAGTGCAGATCTTAGATTAAAAAAAAAAAAAAAAAAAAAACCTTATTATAATAACGACAAAATAGTTGTTTGTTAAATTTAGTTCAGAAAGCATTGACGAAGACTTGTGAAGACAAAGAGGTTTATCTTGTTTAAATTCAGTGTACAAGAATCTTCACTTTGATCTTCTTGTAGTTGTCACGATGACATGTTTACCCACGCTTACTGTACATTACACTCGGCTGATGTCTCTCTTTGAATAATTTCTTTTTTCTATGTTTGAACAGCGATGTTGTTTGTCGTAGAGAAAAAATTCTGAGAGAGATATAGAAAGAAAAAAAAAAAAGCCTCCAACTGACAGTTTTTTTGTAGTTTGAGTAGAAGTGAACTGTGCATTTTATTATTGATGCATATAACCATGGCCTGACTAATGTAAGGGTATGCGGGGGCAGCTGTCTGGGTCCTTCATTTCAACAGACTCCCTATCAGATTAATCAGGATTTTATTTATTAATATGGCAGTTGATTAGAATTGACTAAAAAGGACTAATATTCTTATATTTTCAAAGATTCGCAAAGGAATTGTGGCCATCCACTTCCTTTTAATTCCCACATCACATGCTCACAAAAAGAACGAAGTACATTATCAAAAAATTAAATTTATAAAATTTTATAAAAAAGTACTTCAGCAGTGCATTAGTAAGGCAGTGTTGTGCATAACAAGTGTTATAATTTGTTGCTAATGCAGGCCTGTAATTGCCTTTCCTTGTTCGGAATCATCTTAATGCATATTGAAACAATACGAAAATTTAATTATATAATGTGGTAGAAATATTTTTGATATTACGATGAACATCCAAGAGTTACTGAAATAACTATATTCACACTTTAAAGACTCACAACAGACCTTATATATCGTACACAAAAGAAAATTGTGTAGTTGCCACTCCTAAATTTGAGAATATCATTTTTGTAATGCTACCTTAAAAAAAAAAAATGTGAATACTAGGTTTTTAGAAATGCATGTATACATGCAATAGATATGAAGTTTAGTACTCAGTTCAGCATAATTCAGTGACAATTTCTACAGACTTAGCCCCCCCCCCCCCCAACCAAAAAAGAAAGTTGCGCTTGCCTTGGTTTTTTGGATAGTCCGAGAAGGTCTCTGCATGCAGCCATTTTGCCTGCAATTTGCTTGCCTTTTATTATTTTTTTATGCTACATGTTTATTTATTTATTTCTAAAGCGCAATTTAACTGCGATGAATAAGAAACTTTTAGTTAAATTGCCTATTTTTTTTTTCTTTTTTCAGTAAACCATTTTTTGTGTGTGTGTTTTTGTTTTTAAATGTTAATTTTTCACCTAAAAAATCTTAAATATTTTATTTTCTTGCCAATTATGCTTTAAAAAAATATATTATTGAATGTAATAATAAAAACTTCCTTTTCCTTTGAGAATGAATAAACGTCATGAAACAATACCCGCCATGATTTGATTTGCTACTCCCCCCCCCCCTCCCTCTCCAATAAATAAATGAATAAATCAAACATATCTGTAAAGTTATCTGAAAAGGATCCAATTAAAAATAGCGGAATTAGAAATGATTAAAAATGAAATGAAGGGAAAAAAAAGGAAAACACAAAAAACAAAAGGAAAGAAGAAAAGAAAACGACTCGTTTAAAATTTATGGAAAAAGTTTTATTTATATCCATTTTAACGAAGATTGATAACAATGCTATAATAAGTTGTCAAGAAGTCCATGACAGATATGATTAAATATTGGAAATAATCAATGCACATTACAGAAGAGAAGTACAAGATATTCTTTTAAAATTTTCTTTTTTTAAATATCTGATTATTGTCATGCATTACATCATGCATTGCACCGTGCATTGCACCGTGCATTATTATATAATAAATCACATCTAATTATTATGTAAACACAATTTTTAAATAAAGAGTCCATGTCTTATTTTGAGATGCAAGCTATTTTATAAAGAACTTAGACAATGAATTTCAGAAATGATATGATGAAATTTTGACAATTTTAAGCTTTATTCTTGACGTTATTGATGATATTGCTGATAGTATTTCAGGTTGTTTGTATCTAAATAGACAAATATTTGCCTTTTAAGCAAAATATGCTGTTTTTTATTTAAGGCTATTCTCAACTGCTCTGCTCTACAAGTGCAAAACATTTTAACACATTTACAAATCAATTTTTAACGGAAAGATATAAAACTGGAAATCCTAACAATGGAAGTGATTGGAAGTCAAACTATTTTTTTTTTTAAATTAATAAATTACCTACTCAGTTGAAACAGATCACGTGAAAAACATGTTTTTTTTTTTTTTTTTTTTTTTTTTTTTATCCCAGTATGAGGAGTTATTCTTCTTCCAAGCGGAAAAATGGTTCAAAACGGCCACTTTGACACTATTTTCCGAAAAATCTGTTGTGTTTGAAAAAAAGAAAAACGAGTGCGATTAGATAGTTTCTGAACATCAACCTGCTAGTTTCATGCATTTCTGAAAAGAAAAAAAAATTAAAACTTTTGTCATAAAGTTTCTTTTTAAAATTTAAGAACAGACTTAAATGATTTCAAGGATTCTAATATCTTATTCTATTTAATCAACTTGTGGTGGAAAGATGTGCCGTCGAAATATTTTTGTGGATTAGATGCATAGCTAATATCAAGTCTCGTACGGCCATTTTTTTAATTCTAATAATTGTCTTATTTAAAGAAAGACATTATGCGATTAACTCATTGAAAAATTACTATTTAAAAATAGTGTTATGCGGCTTATCAGCAATGCAACCAATTCATGTAAAAACACATCGACGTACATTGGACGCCATTAAAGAGTAAATAATTGACAAAAGATCTAAAGGAAGAACTGTAAGTGAAAAATTGTTAAATATACATTTTTATTCACCACTAAGGCAGATTTTGAGAAATTACATGTTGTGTGTATACGCATAACACTTATTTTCAGGTATACTACTAAGTCATCTAATAAAAATGAAGTCATTTGAAAAAATATCTAAAATGATTCTCATAATAATAACAATAATAATAATAATGCAGAGCATGCTAATGATGAAAAGAGAAAAATATAACTTTTTAAAAAATATATAAAAAAGAAAAAAATCTTTTTTATGTTTAAATAACAATGTACATTAGCAATCGTCTTAAAAAGGGTTATTGGAACACGCACTTTTGTATTAAAAAAAAAAAAAAAATGAATGATAAGAGTATATAATCTGGGGAAGATTATGACGTCAATTTTCTTTGGGGCCGGATTTCTAGATACTTAACAATCGAGTATCAAAATCTGTATATGGTAAAAAAAAAAAAAAAAGTATTTGAGCACTATTGGAAACTAGAAAAATAACTTGAATATAAATTCGTACGTTAAAAAAAATCTTGAAAAATTCATATTTTTTTTTATTTACTTATATTTTATTATTATTATTATTACTTATTATTATTTTATTATTATTATGTTTTTTATATTATTTATTCATTTATTTCTAAAACATATTTTAACAGTAATGAATGATAAAGGGACAATTAAATTGCTTAAATTAATATACAGGGTGGTCATAAAAAAACTTTGCCGATATATGGAGCTCTAGCGGCCAGTCCGCTCAACCGATCGAGGTGAAATTTCAGATATAGCTATTCAGAGGTATGAGCTCGAGATTCTGTGAACGGCGACAAAATGGCGCTCACGGTTACGGTTATAGTTAGAAAAACTCGAAAACTTCCAATGGCAACACCCATTTGTTTTCATCGCAAAATGCTCAGCGCATGTGAAAACCCTAAAGAGCGTTGGAACCGTACGTGTATCGCAAGAAACGGACGCGTTATGCACGCACAAAAACTGTTCTGCGAATCCCCCCCCCTCCCCATAGAAAAAACTCGATTGGGGCGCAAAGAGGAAATTTGCATATGACACAGAGTCAGAACACTAATCTCTGATTACAATACAGATCGGAGAAATTAAAATTTTTATTTTGATTACACATTTTCCACATGGGTGCCATCACCATTAATTGCCTGTGATGACACCCATGTGGAAAATGTGTAATCAAAATAAAAGTTTTAGTTTCTTCGATCTGTATTGTAATCAGAGATTAGTGTACTGACTCTGTGTCATATGCAAATTTCCTCCTTGCGCCCCAATCGAGTTTTTTTTTTATGGGGGGAAGGATTCGCAGAACGGTTTTTTGTGCGTGCATAACATGTCCGTTTCTTGCGATACACGTACGGTTCCAACGCTCTTTAGGGTTTTTGCATGCGCTGAGCATTTTGCGATGAAAAAAATTTGGTGTTGCCATTGGAAATTTTCGAGTTTCTGTAACTATAACCGTAACCGTGAGCGCCATTTTGTTGTCGTTCACAGAATCTCGAGCTCATACCTCTGAATAGCTATATCTGAAATTTCATTTCGATCGGTTGAGCGGACTGGCCGCTAGACCTTCGTATATCGGCAAAGTTTTTTTATGACCACCCTGTATATATATATGTAAAAAAAAGTTTTTGTTTTTGAATGTTAATTTTTCACCCCAAAAGCCTAAACTAATTTACCTTCTTGTCGATTACACTTTAAAAAATTATATTATGAAATGTTATCATAGCCATAATAAAAGCCAACCTTTCTTTGCTTACAATAAATAAAAGTCATGAAGATGATGCGACGTCACAAAATAATACAATTTCCGTCATGATTTAATTTGCTAATCCATCTCCCCCCAAATAAATAAATAAAAATAAGTAAATAAATAGATAGATAGATAAATAAATAAAAATAAATAGATAGATAGATAGATAAATAAATAAATAAATTAATTAAAATTAAATTAAAAATAAATAAATTTAATTTAAATATAGGTGTAACTTAAGTTAACAGAAACAAGTTAAGAAAACATACAGCTTAGAAACATTAATGTTTAGCTAAGGTCGTGAGGTGTTTTTATGACTTATAATACGTGACATTATTGAGAGAATGCATGTTATGAACTTGACCATATCCTAAATGACATTCATTACTTCATACATAATCTGAAGTCAATTATTATCCAGCCTCGATTCTTTCATTATTGTTATTTAATTGTGACTTCCCAATAAAGTTATAAAATCATTAGGGATCTGTAAATGACTACCTCCACAGTCGCTGCTTTAGAGTTCAACTTTACTTAAAAATCCGTTATGTCTTGAATCACAAAACATCTTCAGTAGGGGAAAAATGAGAGTCCGACCCCAGGAGGAGGCGTGAGGCTCGGAGGAGGGAGGAGGGCTCCTCCTCCTCAAACCTCCTCCTCAAGCCTCCTCCTCACTCCTCCTCCACAATCTTCCTCCTCCTAAACCCTCCTCCTCAATCCTCCTCATTCCTCAAGGTTGTCTTATAAGAGAAGGGGTTAAAAAGGGGGATTAAATTTTTTTCGTGAAATTTGAATATTTTATGCTATAAGAGAGGGGTAAAAGGGTGATTAATTTTTTAAGTATACTTCAGTACGAGCGGTTCTTTTGACTGTTGATTAAGAGATGAATGATTCATATTAAATTAAAAATAGTAATTAATTAAAAAGTAATTAAAAATAATAAGTGAAAAATAATGAAGGGACTTAGAATTTTTCGAGCGGTATTTTTTAGTCAAGTGTAGTACGTAGTGGAATTTAAGAAGTGAATAACAGCAATTAACGATAATTAGTAATTAATAAAAAAGTAATTAAAAATATTGAGTAAAAATAATGAAGGTAATAATTAAAAATGATAATTAAAAATAATGAGTAAAAAATAATGAAGGGAATTTTTCGGTGAACTTTAGTTTAAGGATTTATTTTTTGATTTGAAGCGGAAATTTTGGGGAGATTGATTTTTTTTTTTTTTTTCACCGTGTTTTTAATAAGGGGTTAAGCGGATATTTTGGGGACACAGAATGTTTTTTTCTGTACTATTGTACGAGTAGTTTTTAATTTTAATGTGGTGACTTAAAAATTTTCAGTTTGGTGTAATTTAAGAGTTTATTTTTTGATTTTAAGCAGAACCTTTGGGGAGATTGATTTTTTTTTTTTTTTCACCGTGTTTTAGATAATGGGTTAAGCGGGTATTTGGGGACATAGAATGTTTTTTTTTTCAGTACTATTGTACGAGTGGTTTTCAATTTTAATGCGGCGACTTAAAAATTTTCAGTTTGGTGTAATTTAAGAGTTTATTTTTTCGATTTTAAGTGGAAATTTGGGGAGATTGATTTTTTTTTTTTTTTCCACTGTACTCTTACATGATGAGTTAAGCGGATATTTTGGAGGAAATTATTATTTTAGACTAATCATTCACGAAGGATATTTTGCGGATATAAGTGTTTAATAGGGGGCCTTTAATTTTTTTGCAATGAGATTGACGCGCGCTCGTCGACCTAACCGTACGGAGTTTATAGTTTTCTTTAAATCATGTATGAATATTGGTTTAGAATTTCTTAGAATGACTTCCACCACTTTTATCCACCATTATCATAAATAACACATGCTGGTAATGGGAATAATAATTTTGAATATTTATTTAATGAAGGAACTTTAAAATTATTTCGAGTACTATTTTTAGTCAACTGTGTTATACACTTGATATTTTAGAATAGTTAAAAAATAACTTTAAAATTTGAATGAAAAAATATGTTTCAAAATGGGATTTTATGTGCTAGCATTGAATCGCACTCGTCGCCCTAACGGTTTGGAATATGTGGTTTCCTTCGAACCTTGGTGAAAATTTAATTGAAATGATTATTATTATTATTTTGTGTGTGTTGTATGTATGTGTATATATGTGTGTGTGTTGTATGCATGTATGTGTGTGAATGTATGTTTGTGTGTTGTATGCATGTATGTGTGTGTTGTATGCATGTGCGTGTGTTGTATGTATTGTATGTGTGTATGTGTGTGTCGTATGTTGTACGTATGTGCATGTGTTGTATATATGTATGAATGAAATAACACATGCTTGTAATGGGAATTTGGGAATAATAATTTTAAATATTAATTTAATGAAGGAACTTTAGAATTATTTCGAGTATTATTTTTAGTGAACTATGTTATACAC
This sequence comes from Maratus speculifer, assembly GCA_964019185.1. Classification (NCBI taxonomy): domain Eukaryota; kingdom Metazoa; phylum Arthropoda; class Arachnida; order Araneae; family Salticidae; genus Maratus; species Maratus speculifer. The sequence continues at coordinate 240,792,582 of OZ025290.1, read as the reverse complement.
TTGATATTTTAGAATAGTTAAAAAATAACTTTAAAATTTGAATGAAAAATATGTTTCAAAATTGAATTTTACGTACTAACATTTATTTACGCTCGTCGACCTAACTGTTCAAAGTCCTTGATTATCTTCGAGCAATGGAAAATTTAATTTTATTAATTTATTTATTTAGTTAGATTATTTTTTGATGATCCCGGTTTGAGGATGTTATTTTTGGATAATGAATAAATTTTAATGGTGGTACTTTATTTTTAAGGGGTGTCTTATGAAGCGACTTAGATTGTTTTCGAGTGGAAAATTTAGTCACATTTAATTTAAGAAATGATTAATTAAAGGAAAAAAGACAATTCAATTTAATTGGGTTCCTTTTTCGATAGATAAAAATAGGAATTAAAAATTTTATGAGAAATTTATTAATGAGGGCAATTGAAGCTTATTATGAGTGTGACTCTATTTTAAGTAAAGGTTAGAAGACAGTTTAAAAAATGGCACTAAAAAATAAATACATTCATAACACACATATATATATACATAGAATTAACTAGCAATATTTTTAAACTAGAATAACAAACTGAACAATTTTCGTGAATATTATGAAAAAATAAATGCGCTTTAGAGAACGAAACTTTACTATTTGATTGTTATTTAATATTATAAAAATATTTAAATCTAAGCATTTCGTTTTAGGTAACAAACTTATTTTATTAGTTTAGTACATATTAATTTTCATCGTATAGTATTCAAATCACCTGTGTTCATGCAATACGGATTTACCTACTTATCGCATGCGAATGAGTAAAAGCATGATTCATTCTTATCTTAGATAAGGTTTTACCCCAGAGTCTTCAATTCAATCGACGTTATATTTTAACTTTGATTAACTAATGAAGATGCCAATTGGGTCGCAATAATGATTTTATTAATTCAGATTTTAAATTAATATCAAATTGGAAGTTTTTTTTCTTTTCTCACAGATTAACTTTAAATAAAACTTAAATATTTATATATTCATTTACTTTATTAGTAAAATAATGAATGTGTCACATTCATTTAGGATTTAACTATTTGAAGATTTAAACTAACCTTTTATTTAAACGATCACATAACTAAAACTATTATAAAATTAAGTGTTTAAAAATATAAACGAAGGGTTCATTTTAAAATGTACTCATACTTGGGGATAATTTACTTGGGGAATATTTCTTAGATGACTTATCATGAATAACTAAGTGTACACTCAGAAACAAGAACCAGTAAACATTTTTAACGAAAGGTTTTCATAAATATATACTAAGGTATATATATATATATAGTAACATTTCATATAACATCAAATTTTAGCAAGTGCATGTATTGGAACACCCCCCTTTTTTTTCTATCATACTTTTTCTCTCTTTGTTGTACTACTTTGGTTGAGAAATGCGGTTCAAAAAACCCTATTTGACAAAACGGAGTATGATTAGGTAGTTTTTGAATACCTGCTTTACGAAAATAAATTTAAACTTTTGACATAAAGCTGTTCTTTAATAATTTAAAACAGAAATTATTTTTTATAATTAATCCTTAACAACTTTAGACATGATTTGATGAGTCATAAGGTCATTAAAAAGGTTTTTAACGTATTAATTAATTTTCTTAATCAGTTCTTCTAAATATTAAAAACTTATTCATAAGAAAATCTTACCTGGCTAGGAAAATTCAACCTCCTTGTATGTTGGTCTCGCAAGGACAGACTGATAACATGCCTGCTTATCTACCGAACCATGTGATAAGTGACGTTAGAGATCACGTGACCCTCATTATCTGCTGATAAGATAAGCACTGACTTGGAATTATCTTAATTAATTATCAAACTTCTCATTTTTTAAAAACCACACTAAACATTGCTCCCATTAATTAATCATGTAAATATAATTTATATCGTTTATGATTATCAGTTTTATACTAACATTTAACACCTATACGTATGTGTTGTATTAATTCTGTTAGTTTAATTCATACAAATTTCAACTAAAGCATCCTATGCTAGTTTTCATATATTTATTATCACATCACGTGATACAATTTCTTGTGATGTTTTAGAAATAATAGATATTTAATTTTTTTAATTAGTTAAAAACATTAAAAAAATTTTATTGCTTTTTAGCATGAATATTTTAAGAAAAACATATTTTATTCTGAAATATCAAATTTAAAAACTAACTCTTAAGAATATGACTCGATGCAGTTTACTCATTTTAAACAAATTAACTTTACTACTTGACAGAAATATATTCAAACGCAAAGCGATTTAACTTTCACATTTTTAAAGTTATTTATATAATATACTAACATTTAATTGTAATAGGTAAAATTTTATTAAAAATATTGAAGAAAATAAAATTTATACTATGTAAAAAATTAAAACACCATTTAAAAATATTAAACAACAACAACAAACTTGTAATTAAGAGATGAATAAATATAAAAATATATGAATCACACAATAATAAAAAGAAATACTTAATCATTCATAAAAATTCTTCCCTTGAACATTCCCATGTATGTTAGTAAAAATATTATACTAAAGTGTTCAAAAAGATTATAAGCGTTTGCAAATTAACAAAGAAAATTGAGTATTAAATATCAAATAATGGACATGCACTTTTTACACTCACATCTTACAATGTACTTAGTAACCAAATTTAATGATTTTTAAGCATGTCTTCTTAAATTTTTTTCAATGAAAGACTATCACAGTTGAATATTAAGCTTTCTCTTCATAACTTTATCGAGAAATATGTAATGCATACCACACGATTTCATTAAATGAATCACAATACAATTCAAACTTCTCATTTTCAATGTTTTATATATACTAGTGTTTATCAAATAGGTGTTTATTCTGAACAATCATTACTTAGTATATTGATGAAAAGTTTGTTTTGAACGGTTTTTAACTCAAATGGTGTGAGAGAAGGATATATTACGACAGAAGTTATTAAATATAGAGTCTTTAAAGTTTATACCCGTGCAACAATTGGCATTTCAAGAAACAAAGTTGTGTCATATTTGAAAGCATTCTTTATATTCGAAACGCACACATGATCACGATCACATCACTGAAGAGTATAGAGAAGCTGTTTATGATGTATATAATTTGAATTTTCATTAACACAATATTATAACCGAAGTTTTTCGACAGTTTGAAAAATTATGATGCACAATGTCTGCACACGTTAACACAGAATAAGATTAACTTATGCCCTTTCGATGATAAGCGTTATTTGCAGGTAAGATGCATTAACATAACAACATTTTCTTGATAATTTTTCTTGCAGGTTTCGAAACCACAAACATCGGATCATACTTCTCATTTTTAACACGCGACACTAACCATTGGGCCATTAAAGCCCATAATTTAGTAACTAAAAAGTAAGAAAGATCATCGAAAGTGATTACTTCACACATGCAAAAATAATTTTTATTGTGACTTATCAGTTAAAAATCACGAAGAAAAGAAAAAATCACATATGTTTTGGATTACTTTGAGATTTTATGAATCACCTCATCAGTTAAATAGACATATTCACTTCTTATGAAATGTATTATATTTTAGTTTATCAGTCATAGTGTGATTACTTATTAATAATTTTAGTATCATTAAAAAAGTTTAAAAAAAGTTAAATATATCAAAAATACAAGTTCGTGTTAAAGGTTTAAACAAATTGTTAAAATAATTTTACAAATCTTTACAAATTATTTAAAAATGATTCACTAATATTTAGTAATCGACAAATTTTAATAGCCATAATCATTTATATGTGATTAAAGTTTTCTGTTTTAACTGTTAAGTTATTAGATTCCCCCTTCAATTACATCTCATTGATAAGTTTTAATCAACCATCCATTCAACTGTTTCCGCAAATAACTAGTATGTCAGATTTTCAGTTTTAACTGTTAAATTATTACATCCCCTCCCCTTCAATTTCATCTCATTGATAAGTTTTCAACAACCAACCACCCAACTATTTATCAACCCTAACAACCAGGTATTTGTTTGCCCTAGTAACCAAAAAGCTTTTATTGACACATGAACAAAATTTTTTAAGATGCAAGACTTGTCATTTTTAATCGAAAAAACAATGACATATGTAATAATTTTTCCTTACTTAAATGAAACCTTTGCATGTGCATGGTAAAACTTGGAAAATTCATTTAATACACAAATTTAAAGTCAACAGACAAGGTCTGCATACTTCATTTAGTATTTTACTAACATTTTACCAAATATCTTAAGAAATCAACAAATTATTTTAATAAAAATTCTCATTTGTAAGTGACGTTACTAACCTAACTTGAAAAAATTAACTTGTCAAAGCAGGTTTTGATTATTCCAACTTAGTAATAATCATAAGTTTCATATGATAATCGACCTGTTTGGTTATTTCCCTGTATGGTTTTATAAAAAAAGTCTCACATGCAAATAACATAACTTAACTAACTTGAAAAAAATAACTTGTCAAAGAAGGTTTTCAATGATTCAGCTTAGTAATATTCATAAGTTTTATATGATATTCAACCTATTTGGTTATGTCTCAGCATATCTTTATAAAATTTATCTAAAAAACCTTTAATATCAATGTTTAAAAATATGTGAATAATTCAGTTAGTCTTTTAAAGATGATTATTTTCCCTTCTATTATTTAAAAAACATTTTTAAATAAAATTATTACTGATGTCAGTTTATCCCAGTGTTATGAAATGTGCAAGCGAAACTTTTCATTCTAATTTTCATATTTTATTATTTCAAATTATTGTTTTCAAGTTGTACTAAAATTTGGAAAAAAATATTTAATTTTCATGCATAATTAAATTGAAATACTTTAATAATAAAGACACATTTAACATTGTATACTCACCTAATCCAACACTTTCACAAATACACGTCCTTCTCACTCCAAGGTTTAGGAAGAAATGAGAGATTCAAAGTCCTTATCAGAAAATGTTATCAGATAATTTTATCTTAAGATAGGTGACGTCATAGAACATAAGTCATCAACTGGTCACGTGATGTATATCATATGACCGATGCTTTGTTAATTAATTAATCTTATTAATTAATTATTAAGTATTAAAATAATTATCAATTAATTCATTAATTAAATTAATTAATCTTATTAAAATAATTATTATTTCTAATAACAAAGAATTAATTATTATTTCTAATAAAATTAATTAATAAGATTAATTAATTAACAAAGCATCGGTCATATGATATACATCACGTGACCAGTTGATGACTTATGTTCTATGACGTCACCTATCTTAAGATAAAATTATCTGATAACATTTTCTGATAAGGACTTTGAATCTCTCATTTCTTCCTAAACCTTGGAGTGAGAAGGACGTGTATTTGTGAAAGTGTTGGATTAGGTGAGTATACAATGTTAAATGTGTCTTTATTATTAAAGTATTTCAATTTAATTATGCATGAAAATTAAATATTTTTTTCCAAATTTTAGTACAACTTGAAAACAATAATTTGAAATAATAAAATATGAAAATTAGAATGAAAAGTTTCGCTTGCACATTTCATAACACTGGGATAAACTGACATCAGTAATAATTTTATTTAAAAATGTTTTTTAAATAATAGAAGGGAAAATAATCATCTTTAAAAGACTAACTGAATTATTCACATATTTTTAAACATTGATATTAAAGGTTTTTTAGATAAATTTTATAAAGATATGCTGAGACATAACCAAATAGGTTGAATATCATATAAAACTTATGAATATTACTAAGCTGAATCATTGAAAACCTGCTTTGACAAGTTATTTTTTTCAAGTTAGTTAAGTTATGTTATTTGCATGTGAGACTTTTTTTATAAAACCATACAGGGAAATAACCAAACAGGTCGATTATCATATGAAACTTATGATTATTACTAAGTTGGAATAATCAAAACCTGCTTTGACAAGTTAATTTTTTCAAGTTAGGTTAGTAACGTCACTTACAAATGAGAATTTTTATTAAAATAATTTGTTGATTTCTTAAGATATTTGGTAAAATGTTAGTAAAATACTAAATGAAGTATGCAGACCTTGTCTGTTGACTTTAAATTTGTGTATTAAATGAATTTTCCAAGTTTTACCATGCACATGCAAAGGTTTCATTTAAGTAAGGAAAAATTATTACATATGTCATTGTTTTTTCGATTAAAAATGACAAGTCTTGCATCTTAAAAAATTTTGTTCATGTGTCAATAAAAGCTTTTTGGTTACTAGGGCAAACAAATACCTGGTTGTTAGGGTTGATAAATAGTTGGGTGGTTGGTTGTTGAAAACTTATCAATGAGATGAAATTGAAGGGGAGGGGATGTAATAATTTAACAGTTAAAACTGAAAATCTGACATACTAGTTATTTGCGGAAACAGTTGAATGGATGGTTGATTAAAACTTATCAATGAGATGTAATTGAAGGGGGAATCTAATAACTTAACAGTTAAAACAGAAAACTTTAATCACATATAAATGATTATGGCTATTAAAATTTGTCGATTACTAAATATTAGTGAATCATTTTTAAATAATTTGTAAAGATTTGTAAAATTATTTTAACAATTTGTTTAAACCTTTAACACGAACTTGTATTTTTGATATATTTAACTTTTTTTAAACTTTTTTAATGATACTAAAATTATTAATAAGTAATCACACTATGACTGATAAACTAAAATATAATACATTTCATAAGAAGTGAATATGTCTATTTAACTGATGAGGTGATTCATAAAATCTCAAAGTAATCCAAAACATATGTGATTTTTTCTTTTCTTCGTGATTTTTAACTGATAAGTCACAATAAAAATTATTTTTGCATGTGTGAAGTAATCACTTTCGATGATCTTTCTTACTTTTTAGTTACTAAATTATGGGCTTTAATGGCCCAATGGTTAGTGTCGCGTGTTAAAAATGAGAAGTATGATCAGATGTTTGTGGTTTCGAAACCTGCGAGTAAAATTACCAAGAAAATGTTGTTATGTTAATACATCTTACCTGCAAATAACGCTTATCATCGAAAGGGCATAAGCTAATCTTATTCTGTGTTAACGTGTGCAGACGTTGAACATCATAATTTTTCAAACTGTCGAAAAACTTCGGTTATAATATTGTGTTAATGAAAATTCAAATTATATACAACATAAACAGCTTCTCTATGCTCTTCAGTGATGTGATCGTGATCACGTGTGCGTTTCGAATATAAAGAATGCTTTCAAATGTGACACAACTTTGTTTCTTGAAATGCCAATTGTTGCACGGGTATAAACTTTAAAGACTCTATATTTAATAACTTCAGTCGTAATATATCCTTCTCTCACACCATTTAAGTTAAAAACCGTTCAACACAAACTTTTCATCAATATACTAAGTAATGATTGTTCAGAATAAACACCTATTTGATAAACACTAGTATATATAAAACATTGAAAATGAGAAGTTTGAAATGTATTGTGATTCATTTAATGAAATCGTATGGTATGCATTATATATTTCTCGATAAAGTTATAAACAGAAAGCTTAATATTCAACTGTGATAGTCTTTCATTGAAAAAAATTTAAGAAGACATGCTTAAAAATCATTAAATTTGGTTACTAAGTACATTGTAAGATGTGAGTGTAAAAAGTGCATGTCCATTATTTGATATTTAATACTCAATTTTCTTTGTTAATTTGCAAACGCTTATAATCTTTTTGAACACTTTAGTATAATATTTTTACTAACATACATGGGAATGTTCAAGGGAAGAATTTTTATGAATGATTAAGTATTTCTTTTTATTATTGTGTGATTCATATATTTTTATATTTATTCATCTCTTAATTACAAGTTTGTTGTTGTTGTTTAATATTTTTAAATGGTGTTTTAATTTTTTACATAGTATAAATTTTATTTTCTTCAATATTTTTAATAAAATTTTACCTATTACAATTAAATGTTAGTATATTATATAAATAACTTTAAAAATGTGAAAGTTAAATCGCTTTGCGTTTGAATATATTTCTGTCAAGTAGTAAAGTTAATTTGTTTAAAATGAGTAAACTGCATCGAGTCATATTCTTAAGAGTTAGTTTTTAAATTTGATATTTCAGAATAAAATATGTTTTTCTTAAAATATTCATGCTAAAAAGCAATAAAATTTTTTTAATGTTTTTAACTAATTAAAAAAATTAAATATCTATTATTTCTAAAACATCACAAGAAATTGTATCACGTGATGTGATAATAAATATATGAAAACTAGCATAGGATGCTTTAGTTGAAATTTGTATGAATTAAACTAACAGAATTAATACAACACATACGTATAGGTGTTAAATGTTAGTATAAAACTGATAATCATAAACGATATAAATTATATTTACATGATTAATTAATGGGAGCAATGTTTAGTGTGGTTTTTAAAAAATGAGAAGTTTGATAATTAATTAAGATAATTCCAAGTCAGTGCTTATCTTATCAGCAGATAATGAGGGTCACGTGATCTCTAACGTCACTTATCACATGGTTCGGTAGATAAGCAGGCATGTTATCAGTCAGTCCTTGCGAGACCAACATACAAGGAGGTTGAATTTTCCTAGCCAGGTAAGATTTTCTTATGAATAAGTTTTTAATATTTAGAAGAACTGATTAAGAAAATTAATTAATACGTTAAAAACCTTTTTAATGACCTTATGACTCATCAAATCATGTCTAAAGTTGTTAAGGATTAATTATAAAAAATAATTTCTGTTTTAAATTATTAAAGAACAGCTTTATGTCAAAAGTTTAAATTTATTTTCGTAAAGCAGGTATTCAAAAACTACCTAATCATACTCCGTTTTGTCAAATAGGGTTTTTTGAACCGCATTTCTCAACCAAAGTAGTACAACAAAGAGAGAAAAAGTATGATAGAAAAAAAAGGGGGGTGTTCCAATACATGCACTTGCTAAAATTTGATGTTATATGAAATGTTACTATATATATATATATACCTTAGTATATATTTATGAAAACCTTTCGTTAAAAATGTTTACTGGTTCTTGTTTCTGAGTGTACACTTAGTTATTCATGATAAGTCATCTAAGAAATATTCCCCAAGTAAATTATCCCCAAGTATGAGTACATTTTAAAATGAACCCTTCGTTTATATTTTTAAACACTTAATTTTATAATAGTTTTAGTTATGTGATCGTTTAAATAAAAGGTTAGTTTAAATCTTCAAATAGTTAAATCCTAAATGAATGTGACACATTCATTATTTTACTAATAAAGTAAATGAATATATAAATATTTAAGTTTTATTTAAAGTTAATCTGTGAGAAAAGAAAAAAAACTTCCAATTTGATATTAATTTAAAATCTGAATTAATAAAATCATTATTGCGACCCAATTGGCATCTTCATTAGTTAATCAAAGTTAAAATATAACGTCGATTGAATTGAAGACTCTGGGGTAAAACCTTATCTAAGATAAGAATGAATCATGCTTTTACTCATTCGCATGCGATAAGTAGGTAAATCCGTATTGCATGAACACAGGTGATTTGAATACTATACGATGAAAATTAATATGTACTAAACTAATAAAATAAGTTTGTTACCTAAAACGAAATGCTTAGATTTAAATATTTTTATAATATTAAATAACAATCAAATAGTAAAGTTTCGTTCTCTAAAGCGCATTTATTTTTTCATAATATTCACGAAAATTGTTCAGTTTGTTATTCTAGTTTAAAAATATTGCTAGTTAATTCTATGTATATATATATGTGTGTTATGAATGTATTTATTTTTTAGTGCCATTTTTTAAACTGTCTTCTAACCTTTACTTAAAATAGAGTCACACTCATAATAAGCTTCAATTGCCCTCATTAATAAATTTCTCATAAAATTTTTAATTCCTATTTTTATCTATCGAAAAAGGAACCCAATTAAATTGAATTGTCTTTTTTCCTTTAATTAATCATTTCTTAAATTAAATGTGACTAAATTTTCCACTCGAAAACAATCTAAGTCGCTTCATAAGACACCCCTTAAAAATAAAGTACCACCATTAAAATTTATTCATTATCCAAAAATAACATCCTCAAACCGGGATCATCAAAAAATAATCTAACTAAATAAATAAATTAATAAAATTAAATTTTCCATTGCTCGAAGATAATCAAGGACTTTGAACAGTTAGGTCGACGAGCGTAAATAAATGTTAGTACGTAAAATTCAATTTTGAAACATATTTTTCATTCAAATTTTAAAGTTATTTTTTAACTATTCTAAAATATCAAGTGTATAACATAGTTCACTAAAAATAATACTCGAAATAATTCTAAAGTTCCTTCATTAAATTAATATTTAAAATTATTATTCCCAAATTCCCATTACAAGCATGTGTTATTTCATTCATACATATATACAACACATGCACATACGTACAACATACGACACACACATACACACATACAATACATACAACACACGCACATGCATACAACACACACATACATGCATACAACACACAAACATACATTCACACACATACATGCATACAACACACACACATATATACACATACATACAACACACACAAAATAATAATAATAATCATTTCAATTAAATTTTCACCAAGGTTCGAAGGAAACCACATATTCCAAACCGTTAGGGCGACGAGTGCGATTCAATGCTAGCACATAAAATCCCATTTTGAAACATATTTTTTCATTCAAATTTTAAAGTTATTTTTTAACTATTCTAAAATATCAAGTGTATAACACAGTTGACTAAAAATAGTACTCGAAATAATTTTAAAGTTCCTTCATTAAATAAATATTCAAAATTATTATTCCCATTACCAGCATGTGTTATTTATGATAATGGTGGATAAAAGTGGTGGAAGTCATTCTAAGAAATTCTAAACCAATATTCATACATGATTTAAAGAAAACTATAAACTCCGTACGGTTAGGTCGACGAGCGCGCGTCAATCTCATTGCAAAAAAATTAAAGGCCCCCTATTAAACACTTATATCCGCAAAATATCCTTCGTGAATGATTAGTCTAAAATAATAATTTCCTCCAAAATATCCGCTTAACTCATCATGTAAGAGTACAGTGGAAAAAAAAAAAAAAATCAATCTCCCCAAATTTCCACTTAAAATCGAAAAAATAAACTCTTAAATTACACCAAACTGAAAATTTTTAAGTCGCCGCATTAAAATTGAAAACCACTCGTACAATAGTACTGAAAAAAAAAACATTCTATGTCCCCAAATACCCGCTTAACCCATTATCTAAAACACGGTGAAAAAAAAAAAAAAATCAATCTCCCCAAAGGTTCTGCTTAAAATCAAAAAATAAACTCTTAAATTACACCAAACTGAAAATTTTTAAGTCACCACATTAAAATTAAAAACTACTCGTACAATAGTACAGAAAAAAACATTCTGTGTCCCCAAAATATCCGCTTAACCCCTTATTAAAAACACGGTGAAAAAAAAAAAAAAAATCAATCTCCCCAAAATTTCCGCTTCAAATCAAAAAATAAATCCTTAAACTAAAGTTCACCGAAAAATTCCCTTCATTATTTTTTACTCATTATTTTTAATTATCATTTTTAATTATTACCTTCATTATTTTTACTCAATATTTTTAATTACTTTTTTATTAATTACTAATTATCGTTAATTGCTGTTATTCACTTCTTAAATTCCACTACGTACTACACTTGACTAAAAAATACCGCTCGAAAAATTCTAAGTCCCTTCATTATTTTTCACTTATTATTTTTAATTACTTTTTAATTAATTACTATTTTTAATTTAATATGAATCATTCATCTCTTAATCAACAGTCAAAAGAACCGCTCGTACTGAAGTATACTTAAAAAATTAATCACCCTTTTACCCCTCTCTTATAGCATAAAATATTCAAATTTCACGAAAAAAATTTAATCCCCCTTTTTAACCCCTTCTCTTATAAGACAACCTTGAGGAATGAGGAGGATTGAGGAGGAGGGTTTAGGAGGAGGAAGATTGTGGAGGAGGAGTGAGGAGGAGGCTTGAGGAGGAGGTTTGAGGAGGAGGAGCCCTCCTCCCTCCTCCGAGCCTCACGCCTCCTCCTGGGGTCGGACTCTCATTTTTCCCCTACTATCTTCTAATAATTAAGCAAGTTTGAAGTCAACTATACAGATTAAAACATAAAGAAATGAATGTAGCATTGTTGTGGACAAGCATGATGTTGCACTTCTGCAGTAATTAAAGAAAAATTACTATGCATTCTAATGTTTTAATTTCTTTCATTATTGTTATTTAATTGTGATTTCCCAATAAAGTCATACAATCATTAGGGCTACCTGCACAGCCTCTGCCTTTAGAGTTCACCTTTACATCAAAATCCGTTATGTCTTGAATCACAAAGCAACTTCTAATAATTAAGCAAGTTTGAAATTAACCAAACAGATTAAACAAAAAAGAAATGAATGTAGCATTGTAGTGGACAAGGGTGATGTTGCATTTCCGCAGTAATTAAAGTATAATTATTATACATTCTAATGTTTTAATAGCAATTCTAAAAGCATTTTTAGGACTCAGTATATTCTTTTAATCGTATTGAGCTGTAAACCAGTGCGTTAAAACACTAAATTTTATTATTAATTTATTATTAATTGGTATCCAAAATGTTTTATTAACTGTGCAAATGATTTTTACAAGAGTTCAATTTAGATGCAATTGCACGGTGAGAACTCGAAATGCTACCCGAATCCTGTTTTTACTATTTCAAATCAAAGCGAATGGTTAGTCTAATATAGTACATATATATCACATAAAATTTATTCGTAACTAAGTTTTTTCTTTTCTCTCGCTTTTTTGTTTACAAAAAAAATATCTTCATTCATAAATGTTACTTTTAATGAAACATAAAGAAGAATCTATGTAATCATTCTTTTTACGCTCTTTTCAAAAATAAACAAGTGGTATTATTTTAATTTTCTGATTTTGTTGCATAATTACAAAACGATGCGAATAAATTCAAATAATAATAATGATGGTGATGCAGTACAAAGTCAATAGTCCGGAATCCTTGGACCTTTACCAAGTCCGAAATTTAGGTCATAAAAAATATTGCTTTTCCAATAAATAACAACATAAATTCTACTATTTTAAAAAAGGCCAAATATGACATTCATATATTAAAAGTTGCATACAACAATTATTGATACCCGGGTCCGTACATGTCCTGGAATTTCCAGACAAGGAAATTCTTCGGTACCAGGTTTTTTCCTATTTAAAATCCCCTTTAAGTAGGGCAAAATTCCATGTGCTTTAACTAGATTTTTTTTTTATATATAAGAAAATACCGATATTTTGCCTGGAAAATAACGGTACCCGTATGAAGCCTGGATCGTAAATTAAACGATCATTTCATTAAATAAATCACAATAAAATGAAAAGTAAAACAAAAGTTTTATTTAAGGGCGTATTAAAAAAAACGCTTTTCCATCTTCAACAGTTCGAAATTTTCTGATACAATTTCAGACACAATTTTAAAATTAGAAACATGAAACTTGCTGAGGGGATTTTTGAAGAGACTTATAAGATGCCGTGTGATGCCATTTTACGCTCAATTCATAAGAATTTGATTTATAAACAATTATCTTCTCAGTATGACCCGTTTTTTCGTCCCCAGGTATCCCGCTTCGGAAAAATCGGTTCAAAAAGCAGTTTTTTATTGCTTTTTTTGGTATATTTTCTGCATTTATTAAAGCATAGTCAATCACGGCACTTTGTGCACTTTCTAAATAAGTCAATTTGCCAGTTTGATGCATTTGAGAGTAAAAATGAATTTAAAAATAAATCGGAAAATGAGCAGTTTAAATCGAAATATACCCTTAAAAGAACATATATTTAAAGAACTAATTTTAATTTAATTATTGAACCTTTCAAATAATGTGTACTGTGCTGCTTTATTAACTTAGGTTTATCATTTATTTATTTATTTATTTATTATAATCTTATTCAATTCATAGGCATGAGTTAAAATTCAGTAATAACTACTTTACTCTTAGACCTTTTCCTTTCTTTCTTGGACACTGACGCTAAAAAGTCCGAACTTTAAACTTTGCACTTTAATAACTTTTGTATTGAATGTACAGTATATGCTACCATTACTGTGAATTTAATCCAGATTTTGCCTTAATTTATCAAGACATGCTAGTTTAATCAATATTACTATTAAAAAAAAAAATAAACAAATAAATAAAGAGCAATAGTATGGATTCAGTTCCATTGTGTCAAGTGTTATAGTATTTAGGTATATTAATAATAATTTTTCTTAGCGTTCGTCAACGCCCTAAATAATATTCAAACACATATCACAGACACAATGAAAAGTTGAAGTAACCCATATTTTAAAAACAGAAAATCATAATTCAAAATAAGAAACTCAAAGATTCTTTCTATGTTAATCAAGTTTGAAGATCGAAAGTTTTCTAAAAAAGGTGAGACGGTTAAACATAGACATCAAGCCTTTAAATGGCAAAAAAAAAGACGATTGAATTTGTTATTTAAGGCAAGCCGCCGACCGATCATTTAGGAAAATAATGATTTTAGAATCAATGGTACAGGTTTACTGCTGGGTAGTAATTTATAGATTCGTGGAGCCTCCGGGATAAGTTCGTGTCAAGATATTATTATTTCTTTTACGCTCGGAGTTAAAAGAACAGAGATAGCTTCCGATATCTTAACTGGACTCTTAAGTATCAATGATAGCTATTACATTCAGCTATTCAATTCAGTTAATGAATTACATCTGGAGCTTCTTTGCTGAATAGCATGTCCAGTATATAACTGTTCAGCTTTTTTAAAACAACCATAAAAATATTGATGATTGTACATGAAACTCGCGTGGTGCTGCTAATGACGGCCGATTATCAATACCTGTGATATAGGCTCGAGCGGTGATGCCTTCCATGGGGGAGGGAGGGGGGATCTTTCTAGGGTATTCTAGATAGCATTACGCAAAGATATACAAGGTTCTTAAAAATACCAAGGAAAATTGAGAACGCTTACTGCGCGATTAGGTTCGAACCCAGCACCTCCCATCTACCAGCTTATTTAAATATTTTCTGACGGTCAATTATCAATACGAGGGATATAAGTTCTAAGGGAGATCCCTCCATGGGGATCTTTCTGAGGAAATCTAACCCGTATTTACGCAAGAAAATCCAAGGTTCGAAGAAAAACACATAAAACTCCGAACTATTAAGTTGACGGCCGCGATTGGGTTCGAAACCAGCACTTGCCATCTACCAGTTTTGAAAGCAGAATTTCTACGCCTCAAGTGGGGTTGAAACAGTTATGGACATCGATTAATATATACTTTATATCTGACTAGACAAGTTCTTACTTTGTTTATTATAAACTTTTTTAGCACATGTAGCTCATCATTAAATTGAAAATAGAATGAACCTAGATTTGTGACGCAACAGCTAAATATGCTTCAACAAAAAGTATCATACTTGTAGCAAATTATTTGTAGAAATGGAATAATACAATTTTTTAAAAATAATTTTCTATTCACAGTAAGGTTTTGTAAACATATCGTATCAGCTGTTGATAAAAATATTAAAATTTTTTGGCATTATAGGAGCGTTTCATAAAATAATTTCTTATCCCATTCCTTTCACCACTAAAGAAAAAAAAATGAAAATACTGTGTGCGATATTATTTTACAGAAGTTCATTTATTATAACTCAAATGTATACATTCAAACATATATAAATACTTTTATAAATACATCCAAAGTTATTCAGACAATACCATTAAATAAACCAATGAATCCAGTATTTTAACAATCATATTATTGAAAACAGTTGAAGTTTGAAGTGAAATTGAAGGCAGATTATCAAATTACTAAAAAATATATGGATAAATGGACATTATATAACCAGAGTAATTCATGTAAAAATATTTCTTCCTAAAAAAAAAAAAAATAAAAAAATAAAAATAAAAAAAAAATAAAAAAAAGAAGAAGAAGAAGATAATTTTTTAAAATTCTACTGGCAATTTAAAATATGGACTTTCATTTGTTAGCAAGTCAAAAATGCATAAGAAATGTTCAAAAATCCCTTTAAAATACAGCTGGAGCAAATAACTCGGAAGAAAAAAAAAAGAAAAAAAGAAAAGAAAGAAAAAATAGAAGAAAAAATTTCGCGGCAGACGATTTTAGCATAATCACATTAATCATTAATCTATTATTAAGAACTGCATAACATTTGGAGCTATTAACTTGTTATACATTCTAATAAAAAAGTGGCTGACATCAATAAACGCGCATAGATAAATGGAAAATTTAAAATATAAACATAATCAAAATAAGGCATGAATATGAATAAATTGAGGAATCATAAGACTGGATGGAAATAAACAAAAAAAAGAGGTACATTTTCTCTTTTACCCTTGACTGCAGCTATAAAAAAATGGAAAAATTATAGTCTTATTAACAGGAAATTGCTCTCCACACGTAATCGTTGCTCATCTGCGGTTCTTTTATAAATTTCTTTTCAAGTCTTCTTACACAAAAAGTTGGTTGCTTTAGAATAGATAATACAAAATACTAGTTGAATATCTAACTTAAACACTTATTCTTTGTTCAACAAAAAAATTTTTTGCTTTATATATGTGAATGGAAAACATTCAAATACATTCGGCTCTCGTTAATTCGAACTCGTCGGGACCACCAGAAAGGTTCGAATTATGTAAAATATGAAATGAAAGCATGCTTATTACAAAGGAATTAGCGTTCTAGTGTTTTCTTTTTTAATTTATTTCGTCTTTTATCATTAGAATAATACTCAATATAAATTAGAATATATACAATCGAGCCTCTATATAACGAAATCCATCGTTCCAGTAAAAAATTCGTTATATAGAGAAATTCGATGTATAGAGTATGATGTTAAAAATACTATTTAATGTGTAAATTTTGAACAAATATTATTTTTTATCTTTTTAATTAAGAATTTGAAATGTTTAAAAGTATATATTAACCTAACATTTTATTTCTTACTTATTTAAGCAGTTTCAAAAAAGAGAAAAGACATTTATTTGAAAGCTTAATGAAAATTAAATGAGGAAGACTTACATAAATTTCAGAGGAAGAAATCTGTAATTTTTTGTTGTTTTGATTTTAAAATTACAATTGTTACGCTCTCAAAAAAAATTCTCAAATTTTAGCAAGGAATGAAAAATTGTAGTTGATATTTTCCTCCATTTGAAGGTCTCTCTTATGTGCTCTCATTGATTCCTCTCTTATATGTGTAACAATTCAATTGACTGTGTTTTGAGAAGGATGTTGAAAGGTGTGTGGGAGGTGGGATGATCTTGTTAGATTTAAAGAATAAGGAGAGAAGTAATATTTATAAAAAAAAAAAAAAAAAAAAAAAACCTCTCCACTGAACGATAAATCAAAAATAAGTGATGGAAAATTGATTCCATATGATTTCGAAGCTTTTTTAAAACTGAATAAATTAAGATCAATTTATGAAAAAATTCGTTATATGGAGATAGATATTTCGCTGTATAGAGTCTGTTTTTAATGTAATCATGCGAAAAGGGGACCGTTCTTACTAAAAATTCGTTATATGGAGAAATTCGATGTATGGAGTTTCGTTATATAGAGGTTCGACTGTACATACATGAACTAATTAAAAGACTAGAAACAAGCATAGTGGAAGAAAATTTTAAAGCATCACTCATGGAAAGATAAGGCACTTAGAAAGTGGATATCACATGCATTGGATTATATGTGTACTCGTTCGGGACAATTTTCACAAAAATCAAAGAAAGAGAATTATTCAAATGATCTGAAATCCGTGAGAAAGAAAAGAAAAATGAAAAATCGGAATCCTCGTTAGTTCGAATTAAACGAAGTCGAGAGAAAAAGAGTTCGAATTAATGAAAATTTTTAACGTTATTCTACCATTGAAAATTTCGGGACTTCGTGTTCGAATTATCCGATTTTGAATTAACGGAAGTCGTCTGTATTTTATGTCTTAGTAATAATGATTTTTAACAGCTGGCTTACATTAAAGGTAATACAAATATTAATGTCCATTCTTATGCACTGAAATAATAATAATAATATTAATAGTAGTAGTAGTACTACTACTACTACTACTACTACTACTACAAATAATAATAATAATAATAATAATAATAATAATAATAATAATAATAATAATAATAATAATAATAATAATAATAATAATAATAATAGTAATAATAATAATAATAATAATAATAATAATAATAATAATAATAATAATAATAATAATAATAATAATAATAATAATTCTACAGGGGTAAAGTTAGGGAAGTCTGTATGCTTACTTAATTTTTATCTGTACATTGTACAAAAAAAGTTGTAAATCTATAAAACTAGTTTTTGTTAAGCTGCAGAAATCGGTAACTTTATAAAATATAATCTACTAAAATGACAGTAATATTACTAAAATTTTATCTGTAACAAGGATCGCAGTTACATAAAAAGTTCTAGGCATCCTATTTCGTAAAAAATTCTTAGCAACCTTACAGATTTTTTTATTTTTAAAATGCAAACATGTACCTGTAACAGGAATTTCTGTTGTTGCTTTTACATAAAGAGTTCTTGCAATTTCAGTTTCCTAAAAACACTTTAATAACTTCATTTTTTTTTTCTTTTTTTTACAAAGATTTGATACTGATAACATGAATTACTGTTAATATGAAAAAAAAAAAAAAAAAAAAAAAAAAAAAAAAAAAAAAAAAATGCTTTTCCTTGAAGTTCATGTTAACGAGTTTCAACTGTATTATTACAATAGATTATAATAGCTCATTAAAAAGTTACTCTAATCAATTATTTTTTCTTAAAAAATATTAAATTATACTAGTTTCTTTTAATTTTCCCCCTCCAAAATACATATTTCTAACTTTTATTGTTATGAAGCACAAAATCATTTTTCCCACTTTTGACACATTTTTCAAAAATAAGTTTCACAAGTAAGAGTTTAAATATTTAAAATGTACATCTGTTCTTACATATAAAAAATATAAGAAAAATGCAATTAATTTGAATGTTGTGGCCATATTTAGTGTCGTGTACCCCGTTAAACTTACTGGAAAGATAATCCAACTTTTAAAACATTAGTCATACCTGAAGTCACGCGTCAAGATTTCAGGCCTAAAGATATTTTCCATTTTGCTCTTAAAAGAAAACCATTATGTTCTTAAATGGGTTTTCCTAAAAGGCTTTTCCTTCGGGTGGGATGTGGTATTTGAGGCTATTACAGTCCCTTTTTTTTTTTCGTAGCATTAATTTTGTGCTATGTCATTATTTGTGCTATTTTTGATGTAGATGTATACAGATTTGCGTTATTTAAGAATGCATTGCACATTCATATTTACGCATGAAAAATTGATTTGGAAATTTCGTCCTCAGTTATTAAGCTGTTTTGCTACTTTTTTGTAACAAGTAAATAAATAGTAATAGAAACAAATCTGATATTAACGCATCGTAGAAAATATATACATATATATATATTGAAAGAAATAAATTTGCTATATATATTTTTTTTCGTAGCATTAAGTTTGTTCTAAGACATTATTTGTGTTATTTTTGATGTAGTTGTATACAGAATTTGCATTATTTTAGGATGCATTTCACATTCATATTTACACATAAAAAACTGATTTAGAAATTTTGTCCTCAGTTATTAAACTGTTTTGCTACTTTTTTGTAACAAGTAAATAAATAGTAATAATAATAAATCTTAAATTGACGTATTACAGAAAAATAAATAAATAAATAAGTAAATAAATTTTCACTGAAAGAAATAAATTTTCTGAAACTTTTCACATAAATTTCATTGAGTATTAACTAAAAAGTTTCTTGAGAATCATCTAAAATCTAAAGTAAATAAATAAATAAAAGAAAAATACAAGTTAACTGTTGACTTCATTTCACCATGAAGAAAAGCAGGCGAAAATGGTCAACAGAAAATCCACCGTAAAGTCATTATTTCATAATGGAAACAGTTTAATTGTTACATGAATATATTCAATGGTGGAATATTATTTAATGGAAAGTTAATAATATGTTTGTTCTTAAATGGGTTTTCCTAAAAGGTTTTTTTTTTCCAGTAGGAAGTGGTATTTCAGAGTATTTCAATTCTCATTTTTCTTAGCATTAATTTTGTGTTGCGTCATTTATTGTGCTATTTTTCATGTAGATATTATCATATTTTCATTATTGCTGTAGAATAAATTACTATTAATATTTCAGCACGAGAAATTGATTTAGAAAATTTGCTGGCAATTATGAGTTATTTTGCAACGAAATAATTGATATTTGATCATAATTCTATGTATGAAATAAATTAATTTTTTAGAAAATTTTCAAACATGTTTAACTGAGCATTAGACAGAAGTAAATAATTCTTATTAAGGGTGTATTTCGATTCAAACTGCTTATCTTCCTATTTATTTTGAAATTCATTTTTGCTCTCAAATGCATCAAACTGGCAAATTGTCTTATTTAGAAAGTATACAAGGTGCCGTGATTGTCAATTCTTTGATAAATGCAGAAAATATTCCAGAAAAAGCAATCAAAAACGGCATTTTGAACCGATTTTTCCGAAGCGGGAAATCCCGGAACGAAAAAAAAAGGGTCACATTGAGAAGGTAATTGTTTATAAATCAAATTGTAATGAATTGAGCGCAAAAAGATATCACACGGCACCTTATACGTCTCTACAAAAATTCCCTCAGCAAGTTTCATGTTTCTACTTTTGAAAATGTGTCTGAAATTGTATCGAAAAATTTCAAGCTGTTGAAGGTGTAAAAGTGTTTTTTCGAATACACCCTTAACAACACTATTTTTAGAGCACATTTCATGATAGCAATACTTTTGCAACATATTAAGAACACATTTTTAGAGAGCAACACTTTTGCAATACATTAAGAACACAATCACAACACAAAGCACGTTTTACAACATAATAATGTGTTGTGAATTTGAGGACAAAAGTGTTCCGAAATGTGTTTATTTTTGTGCTTTGAGTTTTTTGCAGTGTGACTAATGAATTCGGGAACTTGATATGAAGCATAGGTTTCCTAAATTTAAAACAGGTCTAATAAAAATATTAAAATAAATAAAATTTCAAATGGAATCCTGCAAAGAGTCTCGAGTTAACCCCTCAAACCTATCCCTGTTATGAGATATCCTGGTTATGCCCATTATGAAATTAGACAGGTTCAGCCCGAGCCCATGCCCGAAATAGGCTCAAGCTCAACTAAAGTCTTCGGTCTCACATTCAAAATTTTATTTATTCACAAATTCAAAACAGGAAAACTAAACTTACTATTTGAGAATCAAGAATGAATTCTACTATTCTTAACGTTTTTGCAAGCCTTTAAAAATCAGTTTGAAAGACTATTAGTGGTATATAAAGAGAAATATTGTATACCTGATTCTAGAGCCTTTGCATGGTCACTTTTAGTAAGATAAAGAAAACGTGAGTTATTTCTTTGTTTCTTCGTTTTCTCTTTGAAGTTCTCCAGAATTAAAGCTGCTCTCAACTGCTCTTCTCAATAAGCGCAAAAGGTTTTGACACATTTACAAATTCATTTTTTAAAAGATAAATCTAAAATTGGAAGACCTGTATTATAGAAGCTATTTGGAATCGATTCGAGTCTTCCATTTTTTGATAATTAAATTACCTGTCGAGTTGTTTTGATCAGATAATCACATGTGGTTCAAATTGCCAATTTTGACGGTTTGTACTGACATATCTTTTGCGTTTTCAAAAAAAAAAAAAAAAAATAAAATAAAATAAAATAATTGGGCGCGATTTGGAGTTTTATGCATAAGCTTGTTTTATGCATTTCCGAACAAAAATAAATTAAAACTTATGTCGCAAAGTTCTCCTTTTTCATTTAAGAACACCCTTAACAGAAAACAGAACTCATGGTTATAACAAGTATATATATGATACAAATACAAATATCTTTATAGCATAGTAGTATACAATGATATTTTAAAAGAACAAGAATTGTGACTGTTTCAGATTTTGGATATAAATAAAAATATTTTTATTTTAAATAGGTTTAAAGGGACTAAAAAAACTCGAAACGTTGTCAGAAGTGAATATTCACGCTGTAAAAATTTGCTGCAGTAATTTACTGCAACAGAGATTCCAGACAATGTCCGTAAAAAAACGGACTTTTTTCCTATATCAACGGAATTTGCCATTAAATTAAAGGGTTTTGCCCGTAAAACACAAAAAATTACTAGAGTTAACCATTTATGTAAAAAAGGGACATTTTCTGTAAATTTACTGGATAATTCACGGTAAAATACAGCAAATTTACATTTTTTTACAGTATAGAATTAGCATTTATTTATATGAAAATGAAAAAATAAACGAATAAGAAAAATAATCGTGAAACAATTTAAAAAATATTAGCAATTTTAGACTGTATACTTTCGATAATAGTCTCGAAGTCCAATTATACAAATTACGTCGTATTCAGATTTGAAATAGGGCGCTCGGACAGACACAGACTCCAAAATAAGCCCAAACTCATCTCTAATGCACATTGCTGTGGTAAATTGTTTAAGGGTGTATTCGAAATAACGCTTTTCCACCTTCAACAGCTCGAAATTTTCGGATACAATATCAGACACATTTTTAAAAGTAGAAACATAAAACTTGCTGAGGGGATATTTGAAGAGACGTATAAGGTGCCGTGTGATGTCATTTTACACTCAATTCATTAGAATTTGACTTATAAACAATTATCTTCTCAGTAGGACCTTTTTTTTTCGTTCCCAAAGTTCCTGTTTTGGAAAAATCGGTTCAAAATGCTGTTTTTGATTGCTTTTTTTGCAATATTTTCTGCCTTTATCAAAGAATCGACAATCACGGCACCTTGAGTACTTTCTAAATAAGAAAATTTGCCAGTTTGATGCATATGAGAGTAAACATGAATTTTAAAATAAATCGGAAAATAAACAGTTTGAATCGAAATACACCCTTAAAAGATTTTAAAATAATTTCTTTTCATTCATGTCTTTTAATTAAAATATAAAACACTCCAGACTAAAAGTTAATATTATATTAAATAAGGAATATATCATAAATGATTTAGAATTAAAGTTACGTAAAATGATGTAACGAACAAAGTACTTATTATCGAATGTTTATGTTAAGTCCTTAATAATTAAAGAGGGGGGGGGGGGGCAAAAAAAATCTTGAATTCAACCTTTAATTAATCGGTATAAATTTTTAATTTAAAATTAAAATGTTCATTGAATTTTTGAATCGTTATATGCAGCAAATGTTTGTGAATAAATTATTATTAAGTCATCCGTTATCCTTATTTGTTTAGGATTTTAATGTTTCTGAACAAAAATGCTCCTTTAAATGTTAGCCAGCTAAGCATTAACTAATAATAATAATTTTAAAAAATTCTTATTACTTTATAAGTTACTTATGCACTTTTAAAATGAACAGTTTTTAATAATACTTTAATTTATTTTTAAATAGTAATGTTTAAAAAAAAAAGTTTTTTAACAATGTGTTAATTTAACTTTAATTTAAGAGGGATAAATAATACATTTTTTTCAGTCTATCTTCATGGAGTTTTCTGAAGCCACTTCTTCATTCTTTAGGAAATATTTTTAATAATCTTTAATGATTTTAATGTCATGTTTATAAAAAGTCTCACTTTTTCTTCCATTGATAATTTTCCACTGAAATATATTTAACTGCAATTATATATTTTGTGAATCAAAATTGTTTTTAAAATGGGAAATTTCTTGCCCTAAATTAACAATGTAAATGCCTGTCTTTTTTTAAAGTTAAACCAATGAATTATTTTAAATGCCGACTTACTGTGTTTTGGAATTTTTAATTTTTTTTTTTTTTTTTTTTTTGTAGAGTAGAAAATTTTACATAATGTCATAAAATTATATTTAAAAACCTCTCTAAAAATCTTTCTGCGTTAAATGTAAATAGAAAGATCAAAAGAAACTCTAAAAGGTGTATTCCAATCCAAGCTGCTTATTTTCTGATTTATTTTTAAATTTACTTTTGCTCTTAAATGTATCGAACTGGCAAATTCTCTTATTTAGAAACTACATAATGTGCCGCTCTTGTCGATTTTTTGATAAAATCAGAAAATAATACAAAAAAAAAAAAAAAATGCTGTCAAAGTGGGCATTTTGAACCGAACTTTTCGAACAGGGAGATCTGTGAACGAAAATAAGGACCATACTGAGAAAATAATTGTTTATAAATGAAATTCTAATGAATTGAGGGGGGAAATTAAATCACACGATATCTTACACATCTCTTCAAAAATCACCTCAGCAAGTTTCATATTTTCACTTTTAAAAATGAGTCTAAAACTGTATTAGAAAATTTCGCGCTGTTGAAAGCTCTTTAGTTTTGTGTTGTTGCTATGTTTAACGGAAGGTGGAAATATATTTTTTCGAATGCACCCTTTAGGGTTATTGACCTATTCCTTAATTAAGAAATCACTCAGATTGATCAATTTTATTTTATTTTTACTTTTGAAATAAACTTATGTGTTTGAAAATAAATGTAAGTTTATTTCAAATTTTATTTGTAAAACTGGAAAACTTCTCAATCTTTCTAACAAAAATGAATGATTTAAATATATTTTAGAATTGAAAACAATAAAGAGAAAAGGGAAAAATAAGGAAAGAGGAAAGAAAAATAAAATTATTGATTTATGAATGTAAGTAAATACAGACAAGGTTAAATATTGAGTAAAATTGTATAATAAATTTTTAATATCTTGATTAAATACCAATAATAAGTAAACAATTCATTATAATTTTGTTTGATTGTTTTACATGATAATTATTTTTATATCATTAATCCAGTACTTAATAAAATGGAATTCATTATTAATATAGTTTAAATGTAAAATGTTACTGTATTATTTAAAAAACAAATTAAAATGCTTTTCTGTTCTAGAATTTAATTACTAAAAGCCCTGAGAAAGAGACTGAGAGAAGGGAGAAGATAATGCTAGTAACAATTTTAACAATATTGTCTTTGTTACTTTTGACTTGAAAAACAGAATTCCTGTATAAAAAGTTAAACATAATAATACCAGGCAACGAAAAAGATTAAAATCTATATATTTAATGAGCAGGATTTAAATTGTTATTTCATGCTCACACAATTGAGTAAATATTTATTGAAATATAATAAAAATAATAAAATACAATATGCTCATGTTTTATATTATTTATGAGGCATTAAAAAAAAAAATTAGTAAATTTGCTTTACAATCAAATAATTAGCTACTTGCCTTTACATTCATTTACGTTTCGTGCCTAATTGAAACTCATATGGTTCATAAATTTGCTCATGCAAACTTTCGAAAGGCCTTGCGCAGTTAACTTATTTTATGGTGTTTAAAGAAGTTTTTTCACTTCAATTACTATGTTTAAAATTTGTTTTGGGCTTTTTCTGATTATAATAAGTATACATTACATTTTTAGATTGCATGAGATTAAAAATCGAAAAAAAAATCTCTAAAAATGAACTTATTTATTTGAATTTATATTCTGGGGCAAGGAAAACGATTTTTTTTTCTGCAACTGTGGGGAAGGGATCTCCGAATAAATACAAGGCGCTGAGACTTTTCCTGGCTTGATCGGCAATTACAACCTGATTACACCCATCAGTCAAAGAAGATGCTGTCTGGGCTTCCCATTTAGTTGGGCTTACTGATTCTACTATTCTAATAATTGAAACAATCTACAAATTTAATGGCATACTGGATGTTGCATATGCATTGGATCGACATTCCGTAAGTTTCAAACATGTATATGGATATTTGACTAAAACCCACAAAAAAAAAAAAAAAAAAAAAAAAAAAAAAAAAAAAAAAAAAACACTGAAAATTTTGTTAAATTCAAAATTTTCTCGGATATTTTTTACAGTAGTGGTTACATGTTCTTTTAAAGCTTTTCATTCTATGTAATATACAAAAAACTTTTGCATGCTCTAAAGATAGGATTGTTTTGAAGCGCTAAAATGATTGCTGCAAATAGTTCCTTTTGTTACTAATATATAAGACATGTAATTAACCCATTTGTGCCTGAATTATTTTCTTCGCTAAAATTCGAATTTTGCATTTTCCTACCACTTTAAAAGAAAGAATAACTTTTATCTTAATTTATCGAGGACTTCGTCTCGAGAAAGAAAGTACTTATTTTTCCTTCTTTTTACTGGTGTGAAAGGCGCTTACTTGAATTTTTTGAAACTGTCCCAAAAATGGGACGCCAGGCACTAATGGGTTAATAAATTCTTGTGCTATCTAATTGAATATATAACTGTAAAAGGTAATTTTTGATTTTACAGTAGAATTCTGGCAATTTGGAAGCAAGTATTATGCTGTAAAGTTATCAATAATAAACTGTAAATAAATATTTCCGTTTTATAAATGAAAATGCAGAAATATATCATATATTGCTACTTAACGATATATTACTTTTATTTTACAGCTTAATTTTGCTATTTAACTGTATAAGTGTTGATTTTACAATGTTATACTGAACTTCAGATCGCAGAATAATACTGTAAAATTAACAATTTAAATTTTGCAGTGATGTGTGAAAACATGTTAGATTGTTCGATATTCATCAAGCTCGATTTTCACAGTAAGAGAAGGGGTTGGTTATATAAAAAAGGACTAAAAAAACAGTTATTTCTTTGGGATGAATGTGATATCGGCTTATGGACAATATAAAATAAAATTGAAAAATTCTATATAATAGCCAGAAATAGGGTTCCCATCCCCCACTCCCTAAAGTATCAAAAACATTTTTTTTTAAATAATTTATGTTTAGAGTTTAAAATATGAAAATATATTATGTTCTATAGTGAGTTTTAAGGCTGCTGGTTACTCACTTTCCGAAGTCCCCTCCGTAAGTCTATGAGCATTCGATGCATTTTTATATTTAAAATTTCTCCTCAAGAAATTAATATTTTAACTTCTTTCGGTGATCTCTTCTTAAAGAATGTCACTTTTTTCTTAGTTTTCAAAGTATTCTAAAATGTATGCTTAATTTTATGATGCTTAATTTTATTATCATATGAAGTGTTAAAGTTTTACTCCCAGTTCTTCAATTTTTAACGCATAAAATTTTAAATTAAGCATATATTTTAGAAATATTTTGAAAACTAGTTTTTTAAATTTAAATTTATAGTTTTAAATAAGGCGTTTTTATACTGAGTTGTAACATATGAAATGTCTTTATGATACAGTTGATACTTTTACAGTAAAACTTAAAAAAATATCAATGTAGTAATTTTCACAACATGTGATTTTTCATGGAAAGAGAAGGCGCCGGTTATAAAATAGGAGTAAAAAAAGGTGCTATTTCTTTGGGAGTGATATCGGTACACATGAACATCATCAAATATAATTGATTTTTTTTTTTTTTTTTTTTTACATTACTTAGCCAGATACATGTATATTTATTTATTTATTTATTATTCCAAAAAAAATAATAATAAGAAGAAGAAAACTAGGGCGAGAAATTTAGATATTTAAGTAATAAAAGATGTTTTTTGAAATTTAAGTTTACAATTTAAAGTAATGTGTTTAGATTTTAAATAAGATGTTTTTATAGTAAATTTTAGCATGTAGATTTTTTTTTCTTTTTATACTGTTGATAATTTTGTAGTAAAACTTTAAAATTTCTCAACAGTAATTTTTACAACAGGTAATTTTCAAGGGAAGAGCAGGCACTGATTATAAAAAAAGATTAAAGAAATATATATATATATGTTGCTTCTTTGCGATACACACAGGGCCTGATAACCTCATAGGCCAACTAAGGTCATGGCCTTGAGCCCACTGCTGATGGGGGCCCAAAAGTGCTTAAAATAATTAGAAATAAATTCTTAAAAATGCTCTTTTCTGCTATTTGCACAAAAATAAAAATAAAAAATATAGTTAACTTGAAAACTGCATCGTAATATCTAATAATTTCAAAAATATTTTTTAAATAAAATTCTAGATATATTCAACTTTGAAGGGGCCCTCAATAAGTCATAGGCTTTGGGCCCCAGATACCTTTATTCGGACTTTGGATACACATATGATATTGTATATGAGCAGCCAAAAATAGTTTTAACATTTTTTTTTATTTTTATTTATTTATTTATTTAGAAATTATAAAATTAGGGTGAGAAAATTAGAAAAAAGAAAAAAAGAAATTTTTTAAATTTAAGTTTCATGGTTTTGATTATTGTTACTTCCGTGGTGATGTTCAAAAGTGATGAGTAACAAGATACTTTCTCTGCATGAAACTGGAAGAAACTACATTAAATTTTGTCTGTCCATCAACAGCTGCGATTTAGAAAATCTAAATCCCTGATTTATTAATTAGATAACATAATTAAGAATACTAGAAATAAAATGTTATTTGTTTAGCTGGCCCATCTAAATTATATATATATATACTTAAACTTAACATGAAAAATTTAAAAATATGACTAAATGTAAAAGGTTTAAAAAATCTTTTTTTTTTTAATCCATACATAACTTCAGAAATTACATAAATTGAAATTTAGTATTCTTTTAGTGAATTTTTTCATTTGTAACATTCGGGAGGGTAAGCCAATAAGCTATTAAATTCACAAATTTGAATTATTTTTCCTTTAAAATGTAAGAGTGAAAACTTTTTTTAAAAAAATTCTGAAACAATTGTCTTTTGAAACAGGAAAAATAAAATATTATTAATACTTTTTATTTTGATCAACAAAATCGAAAATGCAGAAAGAAACTTTTTTTTTTTAATAGGGGAAGATGGGGATACTTGAGCCATTTTTTGAATTTTAATTTTTTTAAATTTTTTATATTTTTTTAGAATAAAATAAAGTATTGAAAATGAAAATTTGATATTTTTTCTTCAACTAAAAACCACTTTCAATTAATTTTGAACTATTTTTCTATGTATAATAAATGTTTATTTTTTGTTTTACATCGTGGCTCAAGTATCCCCATGGCGGGGATACTTGAGCCATAGTGAAGGGATACTTGAGCCACTAAGGAAAAATACCTACAAAAGTAATTTTTTTCGCTTTATTTTTGCACAAACATTTTACAGAATGATAAATTATGAAACGTAAAGTCATTCAAAACCAATTGAGAAAACAAAGGTAGTAATACGATCATTTTTTGTCGTTAAAACTTCGGAGGATAATTTCAACTTGAGTTATAACGACGGTAGAAACATCCTCAGTTCAGAGCCATTTAAATTTGGAATCTGCAATTCTTCGGGCAAATTTCATTTTCAAAATATTAAGCATTTATCCAACAAATATTTTTACAGTTTTCTTTCTGGCATATTTTATTAATAACCAACCATCAATAGAAGGTTTTCTTTTCACATCATCATCATCATTGACAGAATTTTCCTCTAATGATATTGTCGAACTCACGCTTTTAATTTAGTAGCTGTCGGAATTTAAGCCAGATGTATCATTCTACTATTTCAAACACTTTTTTAATTTCACAGGAAAAGATTTTGTCTTCCTCTTTGGCTCCATGCAGGTAAGTTTGAACTGGGATTTTTGTTGCTTTTCTTGTTTTTTGTGCGCTCTTTTTACCAATTTTTCTTCAATTTTCTTAATTAAAAAAAGTTACAGCAACAGAGGTTACGATTTCAATATAAAATATTAATCTTAATATGTTATATTAAAAAATAAATATTTTAATATGTTGGACCTAACTAATTAAAGTATTAGAGATTATAGCCTGTAAAACCGTTTTAAAAAGTTATTTTAATTTAATGAAACTTAAATTGAAAACTATGTTTACATTTATCTAGACAGGCTATTTTGTTAGTCAAAATGAAAAATAAAATAGATATTTTCATTTAAAAAATATACATTTTTAAACATTTTTAGGTCGTTATTTTTTAAAGAAAAAATAAATAAAATGAAAAATTATTCTCCCTTTTATCCAGAAAAATATCTATTAGTGAATATAAGGATGGAATTTTATTTTTTGTTTGTTTCACCCATGTTTAATTTCTAGTGGGGATGGTTGAGGCATGGCTCAAGTATCCCCACTCCCATTGGCTCAAGTATCCCCACTATCACTATTTTTGTTTCCCAGAGTTTTACTAAATAAAGCATGCAGCTATTAGAATTATTTTAGACTCAAAATACAATTGAAATTATGCTTATTGAATGTATGCATATAGTTGCAACTTTAAACAAAACTTTGATTACAAAAAAACAAAAAAGCCATGCACCCAAATATTTACTTCAGATAGGGAAAAGACAACTATTAATCACTATATTTTCAAAATGGTACCAAGATGTGTGATTTCTTTTTTACATGTTCAGAACTATAAATATGTTATCATATTGGCAGTTTTAGAAAGAAAAATTAACCAACTGTAGAGATAATAGGGGTGGCTCAAGTATCCCCTATGCTCAAGTATCCCCACTCTCCCCTATATACCTCTTTTTTTTTTTTTTTTTTTTTTAAGTAATTGCGTATTCCTATGTTTAAATTTCATAAAAACAAGTAATATGAATTTTAACGAATTCATAAAATTGATAAAAAATACTAATAAGAACTTGATTGTAAAAGAAAATCGAATCTTTATATTACCATTCATGGGTGTCCGTGCATTGTATTGAAGTCACAATCGACTACTAATATTGTTATAGAATTGAATATCAACTGTCAAAATTCACTTATAGTAAATAAAACTTCAAAATTGCTATGAGTATCCAGCGTATATATAGCATTGTTTTAGAATGTCCAAAGCACTTTAAATTACATCCCCGCCTCTCTCTTTTAATGTAACTATTAGAGGGTTTTTTTTTATGGAAGATGTTTTTGACGTTCTTTTAAATTTTTCACCAGCGGCAATCGCCGGCCGTCTGAATTTTTTCTCTCGTAACGCCACTATAAGTATCTAAACCATGTGTTCCCCTTAAACGTATTTTTTAAATTATTTAGAATTTCTCAAAAACGTTATTAATTATGCTTTTATTTTTAACTGAAATTTTATTTGAAATGTCATTAAAATTCAGTGTTTTAGGTTGAAAGTTTGTTCTTGATAAGGTAATGGAAATGCATGGAGGAATCTTATAGTTAGTATCAAATGATAATTTCATCCGAAAATATTTATGAAAATTCTTAATTAAGTTAAAATCCATACTGCAAATTAATTTTTTTATTCAGAAGTTCTTAATGAATTAGAGATATTAATTACTTGGAAAAAAAAAAAAACACACATGTCACAATGAATTTTAATCTTTTCCTTAAGAAAACTCTTTAATTTTGTGGATAGTTTTTTTTTTTCCCTCGCAATTATTATCTATAAACAATCAATATTTAAAGATGTAATATTTTTTATTTAACATAGCAATTCATAATATCAAATTTAAACAATTGATTATATTGCTTTATAAATTAGTAGTAGCATTATAATATAATTTAATAACATGATCATAATAAATTCAAAATATATAATATATTCCCCTATTTATGAAATGTGACAATTATAGCGTGTCCTCCTACCCCCCCCCCCCCCCATCCCTTCACCAAAAAATATTTATAGTGTTACCAGCATTTTCCTCTATTAATTTTAATAATAAATTATTTAAACATTTCAAAATAAAATAATATTCTTACTAGCTGGTGTTTTTAATACTCATTTTATTGAAAAATAAAGACAACAAAACTTAGTAATATAGTTTAAGATAGTAATATAGTTTATATTAATATAGTTAGTAATATTGTTTTAAAGTAAACTTAGTAATACAGACAACAAAACTTAGCATCAAAGAATGCATTTGTTTGCATTTTGCACAGATATAGAAACTAGTCTTTATAAGTAAAAAATCACTTGATGTGAGAGCTTTGAATCATTAAATAGTGACAACAGTTATGAATTATAATTAATTGTTTTGTTAGAGATTTACTCAAAACATGGCTTCAACGTTTTATGCAAATGAATTCCAATTATATTTACTCTTAATATTGGCAATTTTCTACAAAATAAACAAGTTATCCCTACACCACCTTTTTATTGTCATTGTTTATGTATTTTAAATAATATTGATCAAAATACAATGTAATTTTGATAACCCCTTTGTATTTCTGAGAAATAATCTTTACATACCAATAATATTCATATTGTTGAACTTGTTTGGTAGTTAATAAAAGGTTACATATTTGGAAATTAAATAATTGCTATGAAATTTGTATTTATCGAAAAATTAAATATTGATAAATTTTGGAAGAAATATATATTAATATGGATTATTTTACTGCATTGAATAGAACTTATTGTATAGAGTACTAATAACGAAAGATAACTACTTTTAAGATATCGAATTACGAACAGTGCAATTAAATTATATAAGTAAGCAATGCAATGATTTTTTTTTCTATTAAATTTTGAAGCAACGAATAACATTCCTTAATCGCACTTGGGACATGATCATTGCTGAATACAAAGAGATTTGCTTCTAAACAAACAGAAAGAGGAAAATTCTACACACTTCTAAAATGAATTGTTTACACATTAAATACTATGAACAACAGTATTATTACGACATTTTATTCGAATATTCAAATTGAAAGATAATGTAAGAGATACAAGAAATTTGTACCGATAAACATACCTTAATAATATACCTATGCAATAAATATACCTTTTCTTGTTTATAAAAGCGGTCTAAAAAAAATAAAACATTTCACTCTCCATTCATGAAAATTAAACATAGTGTAAGCTGTCTGACAAACTGCCCTTTAACCCAGGAAAGGTTAAAATTAAAGGGGTACTTACCAGATGCCTTTTCGTTGGCTTCTAGCCCCTCGAAAGCTTTGCTGGTCATCTCAAACAGAGCGTCGAGTGGCGACGCGTTAGGGTTAGCGACTGCCGGGCTCTCGGGCGAGTCACTCTCCGATCTCTCGGAGCGAGAATCATCGTCCGCCGATCTGGGCCTAGATCGCCGTGAGGATGCAGGCCCATCTAAGTCCCAAGGGCGTACAATGGCCGGCACAGAAGTCCTTTGTAAAGAAGCGGGTTTGTGATTCAATATGTCTTTTATGAAGAAAGAACTTAGGGGTTTGCTGCTAGGTGCAGCTACTGAGACCAAAGGAGCACTAGCCCTTGATGGAGCCATGCACAGTTTTTTAATGGGTTTGAAATACTCATCGTCTTCTGAAGGTCCATCGACATCTGATGACACTAAGGGATCTCCCTCAGAAGGAACACTGGTTACATCAATGTCCACCTCCTCATTATCGTCATCTTTGGTATCTTCGACAGCAGCTTGCAGGGGTGATGATGCTACTTTTTCGGATGATTGTGATTCAGAGTCTGTGTTTGCAGCCATTCTTAGGAACTTTTTTTCGGAGGGACGAAGGAATGATGCAATAGGAATAAAGGTTATAAAGAAGCCACTTCCATAAGCAGCTGATTTTAACAGTGCATTACCAGCTTCTTGACTTCAGCCAGTAGCTTCTTGATGTTGGTGATATCTTTCTACATGTTAGTGTTATTTTGTAGGAAACTCAGACTGTAAATAAGCACAATTGATTGTAAATTACTGTGATGGAGTTCAGCTTTTGGTAAACATTTCGTTGGTGACAAACAATACGAAAAATTGTGAATTATGTTTTTTTTTTCTTTTTTTAATTGAAATATTTTCTGTGATTAGGAAACAGAAGGTTATTTAAAATTTAATTTTTTAACTAATAAAACATCAATTAAAGAGTGATTCAGAGTAAGAAATAGCTAAAATTCAGCAGTCATATATTATTGACTTTTCTTAAATTACATAAAAATATTTTATCAGTTGATAATATTAACTGACACTGTCAATTAGATATTCAGCAAATTGATAATGGTTCATCATCCAACACAAAATAACCAATGCCTTGGTAGCAACAAATGTTGCTCTTTGTTTTTCACCGAGGAAAATTTATGAAACAAGCTTACATCGATATGTCAACAAACTATGACAGGAGGTAATTTAAATATATGACGACCAAGGTTTGAACATCAGCTGGTAGCACTTGCCAGCATAGCTTGAGGGCGACTTGCACATACACACTGGAGAGAAAAGTCACACAATTTTAAAAAGACCTGTGCGCCGCACGTCACACATTTGCGAAATGCTTTGATGAAATATGGCGTTTAAACGCCTCTGTAACTGACTCGGCGCACCGCCAAAGCGAGGCGTTTGACTGAGCGAGAAAACCAGTCTTTTCTGAAAGGCAGGGGGAAAAGAAAGCTGTTACCCTGGTTAGTCACATAATCACTCAGTCACTCAAAGAGGCCAACAGGGGTTTGACGGATTCCACCACGCCCTTAGAAACAGGCCACGCCTTCTTGCGACTAAGCTCCTCCTTACTCTCCACAGATCTCTCCAATAGCAGGAGACAAAAAAATTAATGGACACGTAAATGAAAGGAGCCGACATTTTGGGGGATGAGGTCTCGTCAAGCAAAGAGTAAGCGCGTGGGGGGGATAATCAGATAAGTTGCGCATGCGCTAAAAGTGGTCGGGGTGATGAGAAATGTGACGGCGAGATTTGTGGATAAGAACGTCTTTGAACTTTGAAAAATTAGGGGCCGAGAGAAGAGAGGTTGACATCCTGTTTACGCCTTGTGGGAATAAAAAAGAAAGGAAAAATTATGTGTAGTGGAGGGGTGGTGATGGCGGACCATTATTTTGTGAAGCGTGTAATTTAAGAACTTCCGACGGAAAATTAGAGGAGTATGGAGAGGAGGGGGGAAATTTCCATTCATCAATTAGTTGGATTAATTACTTTTAATTAAATTAAGAGGAATGAAGCTTAGGCGAAGCGCTGTTTTTCATCTACGAATTAAAGAGATCAGATTTTTTTTCTCCCTTAGTGACACCATTAATGATATAGCTTTACGGGAGTTGATGTTTCATTAATCTGTGAAATTAAACAAGGTCGTTGAAATTAATGTGACGAATGTTTACTTATGTCAACTGAAAACATTCTAATTCTAATTGTATTAAATAATGATTCAAAGCATTTATTTATAACACTTAATTGTTTCTTATGCGTGAGTTTATTTTATGTATAAATATTACATTTAGATCTGAGCATCTTTATCATTTACTTTGATGTTTTTAATGACTTTGAAATTTTTTTATATAAATTGGTGAAAAGAGAGGAAAAAAATACAGAGAATAAACTGGTTTTATTTCTCTAACTTTTACCTTCCTGTATGTTTATAGACAACAAATCTAGTTAATAATTTCGGCATCAATGACAGACGGATAAATCGATAATTAACCGATTAATCGTTTATAATATGCGAACTCATGGTTGCCAACTTCTGAGAGAATCATTATTTGGCAGATTTTTTCCAATACCAATATTTTTATGCAGAAATATTTGTTTTATTAAATTGCACAACTTCTGCTATTAAATAAAGTTAATATTTTTGTAAGAATTTATTGGTATTAAAAAAATCTGGAGCTTGGAAGCCATGCGAACTACTCTGAATCTATTTGATACTTAGGCAAACCTGTGTGTTCTGTCCAATTTGTACAATAATAAATTATTGATTCTGGTTAATGTAATACTAATTAAAGCTTTTAGTCATTTGTATTAGATAATTCTTAATGTAGTACTAGGCATTTTTTGGGAATCTCACCGAGCTACATTTTGACACATTTCTGAATGCATGAAATTGATAGGTGCTTCCGACATTTTATCCTTTTTTTTTTTTTCTTTTCTTTTCTTTTCTTTTCTTTTTTTTTTTTTTTTTTTTTTTTTTTTTTTAAATGTACCGTAGATTAACTTATAAGTCAATCTCTCCAATCCTTAAGCAAAATTTAGAAAAAGAACAACTGAATCCCATTCCTTATAGAATGTTGAAAAACGATTTGCAATCCATCAATTTTATACAAGTACGTAATGTAATGATAGTGGGAAGATAGGATTGAAAGTAGCATGCTCTCGTACATACACTCGTACAAATAGATAAATCGGTAAACTCATTTTTTGATAAGTTGTTGTATAATATTAAACTTACAAAATATTTCTTTAACTTTTGAAATATTTTTTTTAATTTATAAAATATTTTTAAAACTTTGAAATAACTTAAAATTATTTTTTAAGTTATTTCAAAAGTTTTTTAAGTTACCTCTTTAAACTTTTTTCATAAACTTTTTTTAAACTTTTTAATTTTTGTAAAACAAAAACGTATATTAATCCATTGCTTTTATGTAACTATGTAATGAAATGTTGGTAGAAAGAAAACAAAATAAAAGTAACATATTCATATGTACATTCATAAATAAATATAGATAAATCGATAAACTCATTTTTGATAAATTGTAACTTTTCTTAGTTACAAAACATTTTAAAACTTTTAAATAGTATATTTTTAAACTTAAGTAATATTTTTAAAATTGTGTTTTAACTTTAAAAAAATATTTTTAGTCTTTTAATTTTATGAAGTTTTTTAAATTTCAAAAACTTTGTTTTTACAAAGTTTTATTACTTTTAATTTTTTGTGAAACAAAAGAGTAAATTAGTCCTTTGCTTATATATAGATATGTAATATAATGTTGGCAATAAGATAACATAACGAAAGTAACGTACTCTACACATATATACACATATATATAAATTTATAAATCAGTAAACTCATTTTTGATAAGTTGTAATATTTTTTTAAACATACAAAATACATATTTTTTAATTTATGAAATATTTTTTAAACTTTAAAAAAAATTGACATTTTTTCAGTTTTATAAACTTTTTTTTATATATACATTTTTTTTCTTTTTTTAAATTTCGAAAACATTTTTCACAAAGTTTTTTTTTTTTTTTTTTTTTTTTTTTTTTTTGTTAATCAAACGAGCATATTAATCCATTGTTTTTATATAACTGTGAAATGTAATGTTAGTCGTAAGATTATATAATGAAAGTAGCATACTCGTATACATACATGAACATACAAATAGATAAATAGGTAAACTCATTTTTGATAAGTTGTTATATTTTTTTTACTTATAAAATATTGTTTAAACTTTTGAAAGATATTTTTTTAACTTATGAAATATTTTTAAAACTTTTGAAATTTTCTTTTAACTTACCTATTTTTAACTTTTGAATTTTTTTGAATTTTTTAATTTTATATATCTTTTTTTTCAAATTTTTATTTATTTTTTCAAATTTCGGGAACTTTTTTTCACAAAGATATTTTCGATTTTTACAAAACAAAAGAGTATATTAATCGATTGCTTTTATATATTTACTAACATTTTGAAGTTTTTAACAAAGAAAATAATGCAATGTTAGTAGTAATGTAGCATATTAAAAGTAACATACATGCACACATAAATAAATCGGTAAACTCAGTTTTGATAGGTTGAAATTTTTTTTTTATTTATAAAATACTTTTTTTGAAAACTTTTTTATTAATATTATTTTTTTTCACAAAGTTTATTTTTAATTTTGAAAAATTATTGTTTATTTTATTTTATTTATTTATTTATTTATTTTTACTTGAAAAATATTTTTTAAACTTTTAAATTTTTGAAAAGAATGAATTATAATAGTATTGAGATTACTATTTCAATATTTTATAGATATATTATATTTTTTTAATTATTAAAGTATTGTTGATTTTATAGTTATACACATACGAATTTAAACACTTCATTAAAAGTTTGAAAAGGTAAAATAAAATAGCCACTTTAAAAAATAAACACACATATTAAAGAGGGTAGCAAAGCTTTTTTATTCTATTATTTTAAACTATTTGTTTTACATGGTTTCTACATAAATGTCAGATAAAAACGTTTCACTAACACAATCCACTCAGTTTAAAAACGAGGAAATAACAAAATTGAAATCTATAAGTGTTAAAAACATCTCTCTTATCTGCTCAAATTATTGTCGATTATCTAATATAAAACAGGAAGGAAAGGATTCAGATTCATGATAAAAAATAAATCCATTGCCCCCAAAAATATACTTTAGTATACGATTTAGTCAGTACATTATTTTTTATAGTACATGTTAGAAGCTTAGATTGATAGATGAGTTACTTTTCTGAAGATGTATGACCAATAATGTATTTCTGTCTAATTAAGATCAGTATATACTTGAATGCATATGCTGAAGAAATTCTTTATTCAAATCATAGACTTTTCCTTTTAATTGTTCTAACTGATACTCGTTTAAGTCAATGTGAGAATCATTCTTTAAATTTTTATTTTATATGATAGAAATGTTAAAATTTAACACTAATATCATATTAATAAAAACAAATGAGGGACTTTTATACATCTCAAATTAAATGAGACTTTTTTTAAAATAGAATTCGTATCAGACTGTAAAAATATTTTCCTTTAAAAAACAGAAATTGTACTGGTAGTCTAGACGCCAGTACTACTTCGTTTTTTAACGTAAAAAAATTTCCGTAAATTCTAGAAATAGTTTCGTTTTTTCACAAAATATTTCCGTTTTTTTAATATTTTCTTATGTAAAAATTTTCGTTTGAAAAGTTGAAAGAATGTTTTAAGGATAAACTAACATCTTTGCGATTTTTATTCTTTACTTTAGAAAGACACTAACTTCAGGGGCACATTAATTTATTATGTGCCCCTGTGTGTTAATTATACATTTAATTTAAACAACAGTGAAGAAATGTCACTTACCTTCCATGGGCTTAAACCCGGTACTTCTATCGTAGATGGCAGTGTAATACCATTACACCAGAATTACACAAATCACCCTTTCAAATATCTTAAGTTATTTCGAATGCATTTCATAAAGTAAAGATAAGATTTTGAACGCAGGTTTATTTTTGTAGAGAAAATATTTTTCTATTGAGTGGATAATTCTAAATGTTTTATAGATTTTCTTTCCATAATTTCGAATATTTGGCTTATTAATTTTAGCTTTATATGTATATAAAAAATTAGTCTTAAAAATATTACATTCATGAAAGAATGTATTAAGAGTTTTGTTTCCTTCTTTTTTGGAAAAGTTTTAAAATTCTATTGTGATATTACTGAAATTTTTCTATTTATTTATTTTTGAAAAAAAATACTAACATACTAAAAAAAAAAAAAAAAAAAACGTGCATTTTGACAAATTATTTTTTGACAATCTAATGTAAACTCAATAAAGATAATTACAATGGGTTATAAAAATAAATTTCAGTTATTGATTTTTTATAACTTATCTAATCGCCAAAATTATATTTCGGTAATATATTTCGATATATTTTTAATTTTATGTGCGAACTTCTTAATTTGAATAAATAAAAAAATATATATATTAAAATTAAAAGGTAGAATTCTTTTCCACTTTAAAATATCCTCCTACGCACTTAAATATATATATATATATGATATAAATAAATTAAACATTATTTAAAAATCATAATCAACCTTTCCCTTTCAACTATCTCAAACTTAAAAATAATTAATTTTTTTTTATTATTATTTTCTTAATATTATAATAATACGTTAGCTTTTTATTATTATAACAGAATGAAATAGAGAAATGTTCTTGCAAATTGTTTAAAAAACATTATCTCGCTTTAACGTTTTTCTATTCCTGACGTAGATGGCACTACTACACTCTACTGTTTTCGGAAAAAATGATAGAACACTTCCTGGATTTATACGGATTTGTGATTTCAAAATGTCAAATACGGAAATTGTACTTTTTTTTTTTTTTTTTTTTTTTTTTTCGGGAAAAATGAAACTATTCCGTAAACATTTACGGAAAAGTTTTTGTATATTAACAGATATGTTTTACAGTGCAGCTGTTACATCTATAAAAACTTCATTTTTGGTTAGAATTTCTTCATTAGTAAGTCCGCTGCGTTTAAACTCTCTAATATGAATATGAAACTGTCTGTTATGCACTTTTAAAATAAAAAAATATACAGTCAGAGATTTCTTCTCGAAATACAATAGAATTATAGGATTTGGTAGTTTTAGACCATGGAATGACATTCGTGGGTGAGTAGATGCACTGGTATCCATCACTTGCCTGACAACGGGTGCTTGCATGTAACTCGGTCACCTCACGTCTAATACTAGTAGGTTTTTGAAAAGATTCTTCTCAGGAAATTAAGTTACTAACTGGAGTTGAGCATAAAGCAAAATGAAATTCATGTCTTTGTAAAATATATTCTAACAGTCCTTAGCAGAAATTGATTCTTGGCATAAATTCTCGAAAGATATTGAATTGTTACCAAAGGTAGGGATAAAAATATTCATATTGATCTCAGATTTCACATTCCGTGAGTAATCAGTTGTGAATAAATCACATGGTATTGTCACATTGTCAGTGTTTTATATATTAGGAACTTTCAATTTTGGCATATTTATTTCATTCTCATAATGAATTCATTACAGTCTTCTAAACGTAAGATAGTTTGAAAATGAAACCATTTTGTCGGAAGATTTTTTTAGCATATTTACTACAGTACCCATTTTTATAAAATAAGGGCAACAAAGGATGAAGTTATAGCAAAAATCAATGCAAATTGAATGCTTAGAAACATCACATCTCCTAATATATGTTAAAAATCAGTATCGTTTACTTAAAAAATTGCTAATATCAGTAGTTTTAGTTTAAACCATTTTTTAATGTAAAATAAATCAATTTTTACATAAGTGATAAATAATATATTGTGTCAATGGGTTTAGTTTTATTCTTTTTTGAAGAATTGTATGGAAATACAATAGCTCAGTGGTAGGGGAGAAAAAAAAGGCCGAATTCGGAATTAATTACAGGAAAGTGGAAGTTGTTTTAATCCCCTCAATTTAGGTCTAGAATGAATATGCTATGTTTTTTCTCTTGTACTAGGTGTGCGTTGGGAAATATTTATAGATTTACGGTAAAAAAAACACATTTTTTTTTCAATACCATAACACTACATCAAAACCACTAACTTTTTCTGTGTCAATTCTTAAAAAATCAAGTAACATACGATTTCCATTTTTAAAGCCACCCAATATATTAGCAGCATTCAGCAGTGATGATTCCTACTTATTGTACTTGAGTAAAGATCGAAAAATGACTCTGAAACTTTTGAACTCAAGCTTTTTAGCTGACTCAGTACTTTCTCTTTCTTTTCTCCTTTTATTTCTTTCAGATTTTTTTTTTCCAGTTGAGCACGAAGACATGAATGGATGCAAAGCTATCAGCACCATTCTGACGCTGTAAATTTATTAGTATTCAACTATAATCAAGGATTTACTATCTATGTGTAACCATAATTATCTTATTCAAGACCAGTGTATTAAAGAAAAATTTACTTGAACTGAAATGATGTAGTTTTTTGAGAAAAACCTCCACAACATCAAGTGTTCTAATAAAGTGTTTTCGTTACAGCTCTAAAAGTAAGCTCTCGAAAGTACGATGCTCTAAAAAGCATCGTACTTTCCACTTTCGCCGAATCCATCGATCACTGTCATCCGTATCTATCAATTAAGTATTTCCGTTAGAAAAAGACGTAAATCGTTTTCTACTTACTTTAAGATTAGAAAAAATACTAAGCCGGCCATTTTGTTTCTCTTTGAAACAAACATAACTACTCCAAATTCAACACCAAACTAAAAATCCATTAGTGAATGTCTTCAAGGAGTCATATTACTCAGTAAGTGTGAGGTCTCAACAAAACGCTAATCTGTTTCTTTCGCGTGAATCTTCGCGTTTCCCTTTTTCCCAGTTAAAAAGATTTATTAAGAATGTTTTTGTTTAACTATTTACATGACGAATAAAAAAAGCAAAAATTGGTTTTATTATTGTTTTTTAAATAAAATATTTTTCAGATTTTTTTTTTAACTATTTATATACAGATTTATGAATACATATAATAAAATTTTCTATTATCGTTGACGGACTGCTTATTTATTTATTTTAGTAAAAGCATATAACGAATCAAAAAAAAGAAGAAAGTGTTTTAATTATTGCCCTTAAAAACTAAATACAGTTCAGATTTTTAAATATTTTTTTACAATGTATATACATATTTATCACATATATACATCTTGTGAATACTTGTCCAATACGTCCTTTAATACTGAATTATGGATGCCGATTTCAAAAAGTAAAGCTCAACATTATAAAATTTTCTAATATCGTTGACAGACTGTCTATTATTTATTTAGTAAAAGCATAAAATCTGCAGCCATAATTATACAAATCATTTGGAATCAAACGGCATCTTTCAGTTATTGATAAATTTATTACACATTGAGTTACAATTGATTGAAAATCAACTTTGAGACTATTTTATGAAAGGTAATTTGTCTTTTTAGACAAAAGAAAAAAAAATGCATTGGACTTATTGATATGCGAATAAAAATTTTGCACAAATTTCATAAATTTACAAATAAGCATAAATTTTTTCATTGTATTAGAAAGCAGCAACTATGTATTTGTGAGCAGCTTTATAATTAAATTTAAGAGGTTTTTTTTTTTAGTGACTTACTTCACCTTGAATCTTAATTTAAGGCATTTTACAAATAATCTATTATTTTCAAAGAATTGGAAACGGCGGAAAAAAAAAAGAAAGAAAGAATTTTTTTCTATATAAACGATTAAGGGTGTATTTCGATTCAAACTAATCATATTTTCCGATTTATTTTTAAATTCATTTTTGCGCTCATATGCATCGAATTGGCAAATTGTCTTATTTAGAAAATACATAAGGTGCCGTGATTGTCGATTCTTTGATGTATGCAAAACATATTTCAAAAAAAGCAATCAAAAACGGCATTTTGAACTGATTTTTCCGAAGCGGGAGATCTGTGAACGAAAAAGGGATCATACTGAGAAGATAATTGCTTTTAAATCAAATTCTAATAAATGGAGCTAAAAAGGAAATCACACGGCACCTCATACATGTCTTCAAAAATCCCTTTTGAAAAGTTTCATGTTTCTACTTTTAAAAATGTGTCTGAAATTGTATCAGAAAATTTCGAGCTCTTGAAGGTGGAAAAGCGTTTTTTCGAATACACCCTTAAGAGCGAGTATTACTCGCGCTCAGAGTGTTCCGTACAATAAATATACGTATTATTATTTAAAAAAATAGTTCCTGAAAGAATAATAAGTGAAATAAAATTAATATTGCCCAGTTAAACTGATGGCATTGAGATCACAGGCTTCGCATACTAATAGTATATTTAAGCCTTATATTCTCAAGAGTTAATTCCGTTC
The DNA here is from genome assembly GCA_964019185.1 of Maratus speculifer. NCBI lineage: Eukaryota > Metazoa > Arthropoda > Arachnida > Araneae > Salticidae > Maratus > Maratus speculifer. Next base: position 240,749,255 of record OZ025290.1, on the reverse strand, counting down.
GAAAAACAAATTAAGGGGGGATGGGTGGCAGCTCCCTCCATTTCCCCGTTTTATACTTAATCATTGAACCCCTTAAACTATTGAGGGATATGATTTATCATATAAAAATTTTGAACAAAAACTGATAATTCTGCATGAAAAACCCATTTATATCAATTAAGGGGAGGGGCATGAGCTCCCCGTTCCCCCTCTTTATACTTATCCAATAAAAACCTAATACTAATCACGAAAGTGCCTCATCAGAATGATCCTACATCTAAATTTTGAATGAAAACTGATAATTCTGCATGAAAAACCCATTTATATAAATTTAGGGGAGGGGTATTAGCCCCCGTTCCCCGTTATACATTTCGAATGAACTCCAAAAACTAATAAGGGAAGCGCCTTATCAGAATATACATATATCCAAAATTTTAAGTGAATCGGATATTTTTATCATGAGTTATCGCGTTACGCACATACAGAACCGACGGGCACATAAGCTCCCAGACTTTGATAGCCTGTGAGTTAAAAAACTATAAAATGTAGGATGTGGTATAGCTGTATATACACTATATGTCCAATGATGATCGGTCAGTTGGGATTTTAAACGTTTTGTTAAATATTTAAGGAAATGCTTGAGGAATTATCCTGAAACTTCACGTTTGCAAACAGAATAGTATAGGTTATATATTTTAGCGGTCAACAAATTGGAATATATATATATATATACACTATATTGCCATTGATTATTGGACACTTGCGATTTTAGACATTTTGTTAAATATCTAGAAAAATACATGAGGAATCATCTCGAAACTCTTAGTGTATAAATATAATAGTATGAGTCATACATCTCCGTGAAGATTTTTTCCCGAAACTCCATAGGGGACCGTCAACAAATTAAAAGAGTATGAATATCTTTTGAATAACCCTGTCAAAACTAATGTAGCAAAAGCGCTCAAACTCTAGATTATGATTGAATTCATTATTGTAATACACTGTGTTTATTTTTATGCAAATAGCATGCTCGCAGAGTAATTAAGGTTTTTATAAAAATGGTCCCAAATTTTTCCCTTATAATTTTCAGAGTTTTTAATATAAAATAATATTTTTTTTCAGAAAATATGACAAACAACATTGCACACAATACCATGTTATCAGAATTTAAAAATAATAAAAATTGTAGGAAAAATAAGTAGGTTTACTAAATAATTTTTTACTGCGCATGCTTCAAAGATATCAAAATTTCATTTGCATATTATGTTAGCTAAATGTATAGAGCAACTTTTGCAAAAGTCATAAAATCATAGCTTGAAAATTCTGAAAGTAATCGTCTATAGAAAAAGGACAAAATCCGTTGTTTCCAAAATGAAACAAAAAAATGAGGGATTTTATCCAAATGTAGTAGTACATCCCGTATTGTGTATTCTATATATTGACTCTAATCAATGAATATATGGATACAACCCTTCTTGTTTTTGCTTCATTTTGAGAATAACGGATTTTCAACTTATTCAATTGACGATTATTTTCAGAATTTTCAAGTTATGATTTTGTGACTTTCACAAAAGTTGTTCTATGCATTTAGCTAACATAATATGCAAATGGAATTTTGATATCATTGACGCATGCGCAGTAAAAAATTATTTAGTAAACCAACTCATTTTGTATACAATTTTCATTATTTTTTAATTCCGATTACAGAGTACTGTGTGCAATGTTGTTTGTTATATTTTCTGAAAAAAAATATTATTTTATATTAAGAACTCTGAAAATTATAAGGAAAAAACTTGGAAAAATTTGGGACCATTTTTATAAAAACCTTCATTACTCTGCGAGTATGCATGCTATTTGCATAAAAATAAAAACAGTGTATTACAATAATGCATTCAATCATAATCTAGAGTTTGAGCGCTTTTGCTACATTAGTTTTGACAGGGTTATTCAAAAGATATTCATTCTTTTTTAATTTGTTGACGGTCCCCTATGGAGTTTCGGGAAAAAATCTTGACGGAGATGTATGACTCATACTATTATATTTATACACTAAGAGTTTCGAGATGATTCCTCATATATTTTTCTAGATATTTAACAAAATGTCTAAAATTGCAAGTGTCCAATAATCAATGGCAATATAGTGTATATATATATATATATATACACACACACACACACACACATATAGATATATCTTTTGGATAACCTTGTAAAAACTAATGTAGAAAAAGCATTCAAACTGTAGAGCATGATTACAAGGTTTATTGGAAGTAAACTCTTTTCATTTTTGTGAGGACAGCATCATGTACACTTGTAGAGAAATTAAGGTTTTTTATAAAACCAGTACCAAATTTCAGGGCATTATGTTCAATAATGCTTTTTCATAATTTCTAAAAAGAACACATTTTTATAATAAAAACTCTGCAAATTATAAGCAAAAAGCTTGGCAAAATTTGAGACTGTTTCTATAAAAAAAACATTTCTTTATTAATATAATGCTATCCTCACAAAAATGAACACATCATGTTTTTGCAGTTTGAAAGCTTTTGCTACGTTAGTTTCTGCAGTGTTATCTTAAAGGTATTCGTTCTTTTTCTGTTGTTGACAGTCCCTTATATGAGGGTTATTAAAAAAAAATATCTTCGTGGAAATATATGACCTTTACACTGTTAAAACTAATGGTGACACATTGCACCTTTTAGGGGTGAAAGGCTTGTCTCACTGGTGACACCCCTAGAGGAGCTAAAATGGCACCCTTAACTAGGGTGAAAGGATGGCACCCCTAATCCAGGGTGTTTCAGGGGGTGAAAGGAAGGCACCTTAGGGAAGAATAATGGCACCCGTTATCCACAGTGTTCAATAGGGTGAAACGATGGCACCACAGGGGAGAATAATCTCACCCCTTATCCAGGGTGCCCCAGGGGGTGAAAAAATGGCGCCTCAGGGGAGAGTAATGGCCCCCCTTTATCCAGAGAGCCCCAGAGGGTGAAAGGATCGCATCTGAAAGGAGAGTGATGGCACCCCTCATCCAGGGTACCTTAAGGGGTGAAAGAATGGCATCTCAGGGGAGAATAATGATACCACTTATCCAGGGTGCCCCAGAGGGTGAACGGATGAAACACATAATCCAGTGCGCCTTGTGGCATCCTACAAGAAATAGCACTCACAATCTATGGCCCACAGTTGCAACCCCCCCCCCTCCCCCACCCTGCTTGTAAAGAAATTTTATTGGTTTGAAACATGAAATACAAAATGTTTACCCATTTTTAAATTGAATTCTGCAGAGAAAATTATCATGATCAGTCAATATTTTGAGTCTTTTTTTTCTTTTAGATTGATGGAATATTATATTTTTAAACTCATTATCAGGTGTCCAAAGAAAAATTGTAGCATATTTTTGTAACTCAGAGAGGGATAATATGAACTACAAAAATAATCATAGAAAGGCAGAGAATTCAAATTGTACTTTCATTTACATGGAGAGTATTTTAAGAAAAATTCAAAGTTTTAACTTTTATACAGTCTTTGCATTTCAAAATCACCAATCATAAGTTATCACTATTGCATTGTTAGTCATACCCAAAAGGTTTTGTGAGAATAAATCGCAAAATTTACACAACCTCTACACCTATTTTCTGCCTCTAAAAATTACTGAGTTAGAGTCAAATATTGTGACTTTGTCATGCAATTTGAAGCCTGATTTTCAATTTTATGTTTTGAAGTTCTTGTAAAATGAAATAAATCCTGATTTTTGACTGTCTCTAACTCATATCTTTGGATCAAACTTTTTGGGTATGTTTAAGAAAGGGCCAGTAACTATTTTAGTGATTGGGCATTTTTAGATGCAGGAACATTATAAAAATTTGATGTTTTTTTACTCCAAAATAAGAGAAAGTACAAATTGAATTATCTATCTTCATATGAATATTTTTATAATTTTCTTATAGTTTCAGAAGTAATCCGTAACCATCTTTTTTGACACATAGTATATTGCTTGACATGTATTTTCATTATTTTATATACAGGGCAACTGAAAAGTATGGGGACACAAAAAATGCTATATCCTGTAAAATATATACCATAATTTAATAATAAAAAAAATAAAAAAATAACAATATTTTAACAAATTGTTCACTGGCTTGATATTTATTTTTTACACATGTTTGAAAACGAAATATCACTGTATTGACAGTCCGCTGCAGATAATTCTGATTTAAATCATTCTATGCCTTGATAATTTCGCTTCACATACAATGCAAACTGGAGATTTTTTATTTCTAGCTTTTCTACAGATGTCAAGTGAGTTAAGATCTGATTTTTCGAAGGCAATACACCTGTTATTAAATATCCACGCAGATGGGTGTTGAAGGTCAATGTTGTTTTTGCTCCATGGCAAGGCCCCAATACTGCTGGAAGTTCCATTAAAATTATTTTGCTTTCATGAGGCGAACACTTCGTTGAACATATTAGTTGCTGATCATTTTGACGGTTGTGAACTTTTCGAAGGATTAAGATTCTCATATAATAGAAGAAGTGCTACAAGATTTTAAATTAAGCATTTCTCAGATTTTAGTTGTGAAATATCAATGTCAAACAACGCACCAATATTTTTTCAGCTACCCTGCTGTATCTAATTAAAAAATGTAAAACACAAATTAGAAAAGAATATGTAATAAATGCTGTGTAACTTTTAAATTAGTAAGAATATTTCATATTCTTTAAAATTCTATCCAGAAAGTTAGCCATCAAGCTATGAAATGAATTATAAAAAATAGGTTCATTTTATAGTTGTGGTAAAATCACAGATGAAATTGAGTAAAAAAATCATTTTTACATTATATGTAGTACTTACCTTTATAGTGAACTTATGCAAATTCATATTTTATAGTATATATCCACACAGGATTAGAAATTAAGAACTGTATATAAGGTGTCAAAATAATGCCTACAATTTTTTTTCGATGTGCCAATTGCATTTCATATTTTCTTACTTCTTTTCAAAACCATGTTAATAGTAATAATATTGCATTGCATATTTAATTTTAATGTATTGAAGGGAAGTGGAGAGGAAACTTTATATATTAAAAACTTTTTCTTACTAAACAAAATAAAAACTGACTTTCCATAAGAATGAAACCTGATTAAACTACAATATTTGAATTCTGGAAAAACTTATTCTTTTTATAAAGCTAATATGCATACAAAACAGATAATTAAGCAAATATGTCCACAGAGAGAAAATATGAGCTTTAGATACAACTAGGGATAAGCTAATTTTTGAAAAATCTGAGACTAACAGTACGTCAGAAAATAAAAAGTTAGCAAATAAATGAATCTTTTATGGTGTGGCATTTAAAACATTTCCAAATCACACATATTTTTTTTTTGTTTGTTTGAGGAAGGGAATACAAAAATTTTAAAACAATTTTAATACAGTTTCTTATTTTAGGAACATATAAGGATGCAGAAATATCTCATAATAAAAGAAAATCTTGTTTACAGGGGTATAATATCCAAGGACCAGTTTTATCAGTCATTGGTGAAAGTGAAGTTAACTTAGAGGTTATTGAAATGCTCAAAATTCTTAAGACACGTGCTGATGTCATGGTGCAGAGGGGGGGAGGATGTATGCTAAAATACAAATGAAAGCATTTGCTCAACAAAAATTAAAGTTAAAGAAAGCTAGCTATCAAGATTTGACGACTAGGAATAATTTTTCTATAATTTAGTTTCATTTGACGAGTAACGACTGCTGATTTCTAGTCCTGTATCCACATCAAAACACTTTCTGCCAAATTGTTTTTGTGTTTTGACTTATTGCATCTGAAATTTTAATCGAAAGAGTAATTATAATGAGATGAATAAAACATTGAATTACAAAACAACCTTTTAGTTCAAATAATCTTTTTTATTGTAAACACCAAGAATGTATTAAATATTATTAAACAAAGACGTAACACAATGTGGAACTGATGACACTGAGAAAATTTTGAAGACATAAGTATCTAATAAAAATTATAAAAATGTAAATTAGCTTTCGCTATAGTTGACGTTAAACAACCAAAATAATGCATATCACAAAGTAACTAAGCTTATAAAATTATCAATTTTTGTAATTAACTGTTTATATAAAATTAATACATAGCATGAGTAATTTAACAAGTTGCTTGAGTTGCGGAGCACAGTAACAGGTTGAAACACAGAAATGTCTGTACCTTCTTCATGATAAAGAGTCGAAAACTTTTCTTGTATCAAGCATGGTAATGTAAGTACTATAAATGTAAGTTCACTATCTGAAATAATAAAAATAACACATTAAGGAAAACACACAACAAGACAGTCCAATTAAAATCTATCATCAAAGTACAGCAAAAATGGTAGATGAACAAAAAAAGAAAGAATAAAATTTAAATAAAATTTAAATTATAGCTCACAAGGCTGTTAAAGCTTGACAGCTAATGTGCCCGCATGTTCTGTATGTAACGTGATAACTCTTTATATAAATATCAGATTTGCTTCAAATTTTATATGTAGGTTCATTCTGATAAGGTTCTTCACTGATTAGCATTGGAGGTTCATTGGTTAAATATGATGGGGGGGGAGAAGAGAGTGCTACCCTCCTTAATTTATATAAATATGCAGAAATCATGCAGAATTATCACATTTTCTTCAAATGTTGTTAATAGGTTCACTCTGATATGGCACTTCCCTGATTAGTTTTAGGGGCTCATTGGTTAAGTATAAAGAGGGATGGCAGTTAATCCACTGTCCAATAACTTACAGTTGATTTCTTTTATTTTTGGAAGGGCATTATACTTTGAAATAAGAGTATAATACACAGTTGTATGTATAGCCTGGGAGCTCAATGCCATCAGTCTAACTGGGCACTCTCCTCTTTATTGCCTATTTTCGGACAGCACGAGAAAATTACATGACCAACTCATACTTGTCATTCAGATATAGTTTTCCTGTATTATCATTAAGAGTTACAAACTATTTACATTATTAACCATATTTACGAAACATATCTTGCAACAAAGTGTCTATTTCAGATTAGCAACGAATTTCCCTAACATGTACAGGTATTCCATACCAGTAATAATAATAAAAAAATGAGGAATTTTATTCAAATTTATTAGTACGCCCCTATTATGTATGCTATATTGACACTAATCAATGAATATATGGATACAACCCCTTGTGTTTTTCCTTCATTTTGGGAATAACGAATTTTCATTGACGATATTCTATTGACGATTATTTTCAAAATTTTCAAGATGTGATTTTGCGACTTTCACAAAATTTGCTCTATACATTTGGCTAACATAATATGCAAATGAAATTTCGATATCTTTGACGCATGCGCAGTGAAAAATTATTTAGTAAATCTACTCTATATTCGAACAATTTTTATTATTTTAAATTCTGATTACAGGGTATTGTGTGCAATGTTGTTTGTCACATTTTCTGAAAAGAATGTTACTTTATATTAAGAACTCTTCAAATTATAAGCAAAAATCTTGGGTAATTTTGAGACTGTTTTTCGGATTCGTAGAAAACCTTAATTTTTCTGCGAATATACATGCTATCGACATAAAAATGAACACAGTTTATTACAATAAGTCACTTAATCATAATCTACAGTTTGAGCGCTTTTGCTACATTAGTTTTGACAGGGTTATCCAAAAGATATCCAAAAGGTATTCAATCTTTTTTAATTTGTTGACGGTCCCCTATTGGAGTTTCGGAATAAAACCTTCAGGGAAATATATGACTTGTACTACACTACCTGGCCATTGATTATCGTCCACTTACGATCTTAGACATTTTGTTAAATATCTAGAAAAATACATGAGGAATTATCCTGAATCTCAGTGTATACACATAATAGTACAGGTCATATATTTCCGTGAAGATTTTTTCCAGAAACTTTATAGGAGACCGTCAATAAATTAAAAAATAATGAATATTGTTTGGATAACCCTGTCAAAACTAATGCAGCAGAAGCGCTTAAACTGTAGATTGTGCTTAAGTGGCTTATTGTTATAAATGTGTTCATTTTTATGTCGATAGCATGTATACTCGTAGAGAAATTAAGGTTTTTATAAAAATACTCCCAAATTTTTCCAAGATTTTTGCTTATGATTTGCAGAGTTCTTAATATAAAATAATAATATTTTCTGAAAATCTGACAAACAACATTGCACATAATACCCTGTAATCAAAATTAAAAAATAATAAAAATTGTATGAAAGATGAGTAGGTTTACTAAATAATTTTTCCCTGCGCATGCGTCAACGATATCAAAATTTCATTTGCATATTATGTTAGCTAAATGTATAGAGCAAATTTTGTGAAAGTCGCAAAATCATAGCTTGAAAATTCTAAAAATAATCGTCAATATAATAAGTTGAAAATCCACTGTTCCCAAAATGAAGGAAAAAATGAGGGATTGTATCCAAATGTACTAGTAAGTTCCGTATTGTGTATTCTATATTGACACTAATCAATGAATATGTGGATACAACTCTTCTTGTTTTTGCTTCATTTTGGAAATAACAAATTTTTAGGTGATTCTATTGACGATTATTTTCAGAATTTTCAAGCTATGATTTTGCAACTTTCACAAAAGTTGCTCTATACATTTAGCTAACATAATATGCAAATGAAATTTTGATATCGTTCACGCATGCGCAGTGAAAAATTATTTAGTAAACCTACTCATTTTTCATACAATTTTTATTATTTTTTAATTCTGATTACAGGGTATTATGTGCAATGTTGTTTGTCACATTTTCAGAAAATATTATTATTTTATATTAAGAACTCTGCAAATTATAAGCCAAAAATCTTGGGAAAATTTGGGAGTATTTTTCTAAAAACCTTCATTTCTCTACGAGTATACATGCTATCGACATAAAAATGAACACAGTTTATAACAATAAGCCACTTAATCATAATCTACAGTTTGAACGCTTTTGATGCATTAGTTTTGACAGGGTAGCCAAAAGATATTCATACATTTTTTAATTTGTTGGCGGTCCCCTTTAAAGTTCCCGGGAAAAATCTTCAAGGAAATAGATGACCTGTACTATTTTGTTTATACACTGAGAGTTTCAGGATAATTCCTCATGTATTTTTCTAGATATTTTACAAAATGTCTAAAATCGCGAGTGGACGATAATCAATGGCCAGGTAGTGTATTACATTTATACACTAAGATTTTCAGGATAATTCCTCATACATTTTTCTAGATATTTAACAAATTGTCTAAAATCGCAAGTGGACGGTCATCTCTGGCCATATAGCGTATATCAGGAGCTTTAGGGAACTGGCTAATTCTTTATTTCCCCTTTTGCTATATGGGGGAAAGTTGGGAGGAATGGGACTGTAGGTTTTTTCTCTTTGTGCATTATTCTAAACATTTCATCGATCGCATACAAGATGAAGCAATGGTAATCCATTCTTCAGTTTACAAAAAATATTGATATGCATAGACTTTCAAATGCATGAAAGAAAAATTATTTCAAAAATCCAGTTTAAATTTGATTTATTTGCTCACAATATATTAAAGGCTTGTTTATGTATAAATGTAATAGTTTCCCTATTTATGGAAAAATTATACTGCATATTATCCATAATTTAAACTAAGCCTAAAGCAGCATTTTTGTTTGAACAAGAAGTTTAACACAAGCAAGGAAGTGACGAGGAATGGGACATGCCAGAAAAGGGATGAATGGGACGCGCCCAGTTCCCTTTTTTAATTAATAATGATGCGAATTGCTAACATGCAAATTTTTTACATGATAATATATTATTTATAACATTGATAATATATGCATTCATACTTCAAAATGTAAATAAATTGATGATTATTTAAAGCGCAACGCTAGGCACAGAAAAAGACCCGGATGATAATGCAAAGTCGATGGGGGCGTTCTTTTCAAATATTTCGCCGAAATCTTAATATTTTTATGTGATTGTTTTGCACAAGATTGCTGAGGGCGATCCGCAACCGGCGTAGTTTTTACTTTTTCAGTTTTGGTTTCAGATTTTTTTAAAAAAATTACTTTAACTTATGAAATTGGTTTAAACCGATTCTGAAATTGAAACTATCGTTATACAAAAAATATAAAAGCAAAATCGAAAAAATAAAAACTACGCCGGTTATGGATCATCCTCAGCTGTCTTGTTCAAAAGAACCATGTAAAAATATTAAAATTTGAGTTAGGTATTTCAAAAGAACGCTCCTATAAACTTTTACATTATCATCTTTACATTCTGAGCCTAGTGTGGGGCCTTAATGACTCCTATGACAGAGAATTCTGAATTTTCATTCCAGTCATGAAGATACTGGAATTTTATATTGTGGCATATACATTATCAACTTATAACCTTTGTTTGATTGTTTATCTTACCGACACTATAGGTTATTTTGTGCCTAATAGCTTTTTTTTTATTATTGCTGTCCCATAACTCTTAATGAGGAGGTACGAGACACATTTTGAAACTTATGTTCTCTTTAAAATAAAATAGTATTTGCACGTTATGTTTCTATATTGTTCAGGGGGATTAAAAAATGTTTTACCTTGCATGCTATAAATTGAATTTTTTCTTTTTGTATATATATATATATATATATATATATAAACATATATATAAAAAAAAATCTTATTTTTGTAAAAAAAGTCCCACACCACCCCACTCTCTCCTATATAGATATTATATATTAATACACCAATTACATGAAAATAGAATTTTTATCAATAGTATTAAAATACAGTTTAAGGGCTAACAGTTTATTCTATATCCTTATGTTTTTACTACCTTCTCCCCAGGTTTTTACTGGTAAAAAGCGAACCCTGTTTATTGGTCTTGTTTCAGAACGGGTGGAGTGAAAGATTGTTAAAAATTATGTCATTAGAAAAATGTTTAAGATTTATAAATGACAGTGCAAAAATCGCCTTTAAAACACGAGATCTTCATCACCTGCGGAAAATTTTCACATTTGTGTAAAATTACGATACAAGTTTTTATTCATTGTTATATTTTTTGAACTCACACTATTTCTGTAAACTATTCTGAAAGTTCAGTGGAGTAAATACAGATTGTTTTCCTTTTATAATTTGAATGTTCATGACTACAAATTTGTTATATCGGTTGATGTTGAAGATTGAGAAAGGAGGGGGGGGGGGACTGATTACGGTCTAATCAAACTTAAATTACTATTATTGAAAAAAAATATTTTATTTTATTTAACCATAAAATTCTGCTACTAAATAAGGTTTAATGCGAAATAATACTTTCGGGAAAAAATGGGTGTAAATCTGCATAGCCGATAATAAGATCATAAGGTTTATTCAATTCAATACCCAAACATTTTCTCACCTTTTTGAAAGAAAATAAAACCAAAAGTATGAAAATATGAAGAATTGGGAGTAAGAAAACATAATGGTAAACCCAAGATACCGCTAAATTCGGGTTTTTAGGCATTTCCTCCCAAGGTATGACTTGGCTTACTAATAACGTTTTAATATGCAAATCAAGGTTTTATCCGTGATTTTTATCCTTAAATGAGACTAAATGATTGTCCGTGCTACCGCCTCCCGATCTAATCTTATTATGAAGATTATTTTGGAAATAACGGTGGTTAATAATGAAAATATTAATGATGAAAACCCTGTAAATACGTTTTGATTACTTTAAGATTTGCAAGTATTCAATTTTCTTAAATGAAAAAGTTACCCCCCCCCCTCTCAAATAAAGACAAATCAGGTATACTGAAACAATATTAGAGAAGTTACGTGAGGCTGCAATATGGTGTGAATTAGCCTTTACAGGAGGGGTTCGGATAGCATCTATCTGACAATATATCCAAAGCCGGCCAGATGCTATCCGAGATCCTGTGTAAAGGTTAAAATTAAAACTTCGCGAATAAAATTAATTGCTTTTAACTGTATATAGACGCAAAAACATATTTTAACCTCAACTGCTCTGACAAAAATTGTTACATAACTACTGTGAGCCGTCTGTCAGACCATTTAATCTGAAGATGAATAAAATGTTACATTAATTCTCAGAATACTATTTATGTATTAAACTTTATGTACAAGAATATTATAAATCAAATTCAGCTATTCAAAAGTATTTAGAGGTAGTAATAAGGCTCCAAACTAAAAAAAATTGACCAGTATCTATAGTTAAACTAAAAATTACAAGTTAACTGTGAAACTTGAAAAACGCACGGTGTCTGAGACCACTAACAGCAGTTAAAGGTTAAATCTAAACAGTTGAGTTTAAACACAAGGTAAAATGGTCATAGAATATTCCGATTGCAACAAGATTCGTCTATAACAACTGATTTGTAATGAAAAAATATGTAAATATTTTTACAATCTTTCATTTCGCACTTTCTAATTCTGCGCCCTTAGGATTCCCGTGCCTAGAGCAGTTTGCTCCAATTGCTCCTCGGTAGCTAAGGCCTCGATAAATCATTTAAAAATATTGACATGTAAACGAGAAATCGTAAAATAACTACCTCATAGTTTAATATTAGCAAGCGTGTATTTTGGTGAGAGGTTAGCTTATAGCTTCACATAATAAACTTAACAATCAACCATACAAACAAAAAAATCTAATTTACTGTTTTTTTATGACATTACTTATAAGGATGTACGATAAATTAACGTAACAATAAAATAAAGTTAAATAAAGTTAATCTTACCTTTAATCAGACTTTGCCCGGTTCACTGGTCGCGCAAATCGGATCGTTAAGTCCTCATTGTTGTTTCATTGTAGCTCAGTGGTTAGTCCTCAATTAATATCGCCAATTCACACACTGCCATGTTTTGATTTGCTCACACTCGTAAACTTTACTTGCCGACAACGAAAGCAGAAAGACACGCGTCATAGCGCATGCGCAAGTTGCCAGTCACCCGATGAGGTGGTTACGAAGTGCATGGCACCTTATTTAGCTCCCATCATCCAGTAACAGATCTGTCGTCACCCCAACCGCATATTCAAGCTCCTATGACACCCTAGGGTTCCAAATGGCACCGCCTTTTCACCTCCGGGTCCCAAATGGCACCGGTTTGTCACCTTTATTTTTAACAGTGTACTTGTCTGTTTACATACCTGTATTTTCAGACTAATTCCTTAAGTATTTTTTTCCATTAACAAAACGTCTAAAATCGCAAGTGACCGATCACCATTGGTCATGTAGTGTACTGGAAAAATATGAATATGTATAAATAAATGAATACAAGTTTAACAAAATTTCTGTCGTGGTGGCCTATAGGCACAAGTGGATTTCGAAGTTAAGTTGTCATTTCCCCAACAAAAAGTAAAATATGATTAGAGATAAACTCATTCAACAACTTTATTTGGCCGCTTTTGAAGAGTTTTTAACTACATTTATCTGTAAGAACTGGTTTTATTACAATCCACTTAAGGGAAATTCGGTTCAAAATGCACATTTTTACAGCATTTTTTGAAGTATATCCTGATATTACGAAAAAAATTGACCATAACGGAACATTATACAGCTCCTAAGTAATAGAAAGTACCAATTTAAAAAGTTTGAGAGCAAAACTAATTTAAAAATGAGTTAGAAAATAAGAAGTTTGTTATGAATATATCCTCAATACTTCAATCACGATAGCTTTGGGAAATTCTTTTCACAATGCCCACATTGAAAGCATATATATTTTTTAATATATTCTGTCTTTATGAAAAAATTAAACAAAACAGCTTCTATATAGCTCCTAAATAAGAGAAACTGTCAATTGCATATGAATTTGCGAGCTAAAATGAATTCAAAATAAGTAAGAAGATTCAGAATTTGTTATTTTTATATATTCCCAATTCTTCTATCTCGATCGCTTCGAGAAGTTCTGTTCAAAAGGCCAACTTTGACAGCACTTTTAAAAGTATATTCTGCCATTATCAAAAAACTGACCAATACGGCGCATTATATAGTTCCTAAGTAAGAGAACCTGCCAGATGGATGCGTTTAACCGCAAAAATGATTTAAAAAATGAGTCAGAATATAAGCAATTTGGAAGTGAGTACTCTCTTGATACGATTTTCTCTTCAACTTCTACTTATATTTCATTTGTTTGTGCTATAAGAATTGATCCTATCAAAAACTTGTCAATATAAAAGTTGTAGATATTATTAAGAAGATGTACAATAAATTTAATCGGATTTTAATCGGATAAGAATTGACAAATTTATGGATTTTTTTCTTCTTCTTTCCCCCCCTTTTTTGCGACAAGAGTCGCTCTTATCAAAAGCTCTTCAGTACAAAAGTTTCAGATAATATTAAGTAAAATAAATTTAATTGGACTTGATACCATAATAACTGACGAAGTTATGAATTTTTTTCTCCTAATAATCCTATTTTTTTCACCCTTTGAGCCTATTTTTAATTTTATCAAAAATTTGTCAAGCATAAATTTTTGATCCATTTTTTTAGAAGTAATACAAACTTCAAACTGATTCGATATCTATTTTAAATAAGATGTTATGGGGATTTTTCGGTTTTCATACCCCCCCCCCCCTATTTCGACCCCTTGGTCCGATTTTGCCTGTTAATAAACTTAACCGAGATTTTATGTTTCTTGATTTTATGTATCAGTTTGGAAGAGATAATAAGCAGAATTGTAGAAGTTATCGTATCTATAAAAAATTAATATAGATATATTAAGTTTTTTACTGATGGTAGTTTTGGTGTCTAAGGTTCATAATCAGTGTAGATCTGCAGAAATTTTTAAGAAATTCCAGCATAGTTTAGACCGCAATAGATAGTATTCTGTTGCGGTCCATACGAATCCATACGAAATCTACCTAAAAATACATGAAGGCTAAATAATACAAAATATTGCTATTCTGTGAAACTATTTTTATGGTTTCTTTCATCTGACGAAATCTAATTTGTCTCAGTCCAGTGTCTGTCTGTCCGTCAGAGTCCGCACACAAAAACTGCGTGAGTCAGAGACTTCAAATTTTGTGCATTTACAGCTGAATATCTCGTGTCACTCGACAAATTATAAGATTTCGAAAACATCTATTATTTTAATAAAATTAAATTTTTCAATGCCATAAATTTATTTTTGCGATTTTGATTAAAAAAAAATATATATTAATTTCAACGTTTTGCATGCAGACATTATACCTTGGTAATAAAGCATCTTGCTAATAAACAGAAGATTCCTAGTTCGAGCCCTGGTACTAGAAGTTGAAGTAGTTTCATATTATGATGGATTTAGTTAAATGAAATTTCGTACTTTTTGCAAGTTTAAGGATTTGTACTATTAGGGCTTCATGTATCTAACATTCATAATATCTTTTGGAATTCAATTTTCTTTCTGTTTTAAAAAACTGTTGATTCATTGATGATTCAGAGTTTTAAATTTCGCTTAAATATTTTTTTCGTTTTTAGAAATTTAAAATTTTATTTTTATTTCCGCTAATTTTTTTTCAAATTTTTAAAAAAATTGGAATTTTGGAATTTTATTTGAACAAATTTTATTTGATTAAAATAAATAACTTCCTTTTATAAATATTTTATAATTAAATTTACTTATGCTACCATATTTGTGATAATTTAATAATTGTGAGTCAAAAGTTTGTATTTATTAAATAAAAAATAAGTTTTTTTTTTTTTTTTTTTTTTTTTTTTTTTTTTTTTTTTTTTTTTTTTGAAAGAAATATTAAACGAAACCCTCTGTACGATCTGCGATCACACTTACCTACTTTTTTTAATTTTATCATCATCTTTTTTTTTTTTCTCTTTAAGAATTTAATTCGATATTGACAATAAAAGTACTGCATATTTAAATTTCATTTGACATTTCATAAAACTAAATTCAGCGTAATGATAAGCGTTCCTACTACAATGTAACAAAAACAAAACTATTGTTCAAAGTTTAAAATTGGCATTGTGCTAAGCGCGCTTCGAAAGGAGGTCATTAATTTATTAATGAGTTACGAAAGCTTTCACACTATACCCCATACGATATACAAAGAATTTTTTTTTTCAAGTAATTTATTATCCCCTCTATATTTTTCCTAAATATACTTGTGAATGTTTAATAATGTGTAAATATACGAGTCAATAGCCTTTATTACTTTCTCCATTTGGAACTTTTTACATTCCATAGCTTACAAGGAAAATGGCTGTAACAGACACAGGAGTAATCTGATAATAGTTCCGTTTTACTTTTTAAATGCGAGACCCTAAAAAGCACTGAAAAATCGGCATCGATGGGTTTGTTTTTCTCTCGATTGCAAAGTAATAATAAATCAAATGCAGCAATTTGAATTAGAATCATGAATTAGGACTGTTTTCTAACTGTTTCTTACCTGCGACCGACCCATTCCCGTGAGTTCGGATCGGGTTGACCTTTTTTTCTGTTGTGGATCGGTTTGACCTTTTTTTCTGTTGTATATCGGTTTGACCTTTTTTTCTGTTGTGGATCGGGTTGACTGATTTCTTTTTGCTGTAGATCGGGTTGACTTTTATTGGGTCAAATCTAATTCGGTCAAACTGATCTAATTCGAATCAAATCTGATTCGGCTTCGGATTTTGAATCTTGCAGGTCGACTTCGGTTTGATGTGATTTTGATTTTTTAGAATGATATTCGACAATTTTTCCGATTAAAATCTATATTACAATAAAACCTCCAAAGAAATTCTCGGAAAGCGGGCTGCTATGTTTACAATTACTTTTTTCAATTACTAACGAATGTTCCTAAACTTACACATTTGAATGGCACTTCACAATGCACACTCATGTAATATTGATACGTGTGCATAAATAGCACGAGACATGTATTTTTGTTAGTATCAAAGCCGAAATTTTAATTATCTATGATCACATTTCTTTTAAATACATTTTTGTTTCCCATGCAGTACATTGAATATATACTTATTCATATTTAAATAGGCATTTATTTTCATCTGAAGCATAGTTCTGCTGAAACACTTTTTTGTGGAAATTCTAGCAACCTGACTCGTTCATGGCACCAGTACTGAAGGAAAATAAAATACGTCTTATTTAATTAGAGCATTTTTGATACTGTGTACTTGAAGAAATATTCTTTTAAAAAGGTTGTGTCAAATTTTTGTAATGAACGTCCGATTTATTTCCGTTGAAAAAAGTATTTTAATTATTACTACTCAATATGTAAACATTTGTTTCAACTGTAATACTGATAGCGTAACTAAAATCGCATTTACACCTATCACCATTCATAAACGGCAGTATACCCACTTTTTTTTTAGAGAAGACTTCAATATGAATTTATTATGTTCTACAAAAATTCCTTAGAATATAATCTAATATATTTCAGTAAGGAAAATAAATAACACACTTTGAAATGTATTTTTAAGCACTTCACATCCATAGATAGCTATTTAAACTACGTAATATAATAAAATTTTGTTAAGCTTCAAAGGGTCATCTTCGAAAATCGAAAATAATTTTTTCTTAATGTTTTATGGTAGAAAATTCATTTCAGTAAGAATATTTTTATTATTATTATTTTCATTAGAAATAAAAATTCTAAATTAAAATTTTGAACTTCGATTTAGTGCTGTTTAAACAATATTTTAAAGTCCTCCCCCCCTTATTGCGCACATTGTTTTAGAAATTTGATATCTCAGAATTATCGATCGACTTCAAGCTACTCGAAGAGTAATTGAACAGTATTTAAATTTCTTAATTTTGAGTAAAAAATGACTCTGCTATTATAAAAAAAGTAGTAAATTTGAAAACACGACTAAAAGGGTTTAAAAATGGAATGGAATATTTAATTTTTCCATAAATGTGTTACACCTTAAATTATAAATGATTGCTTAATTTATAAGTGATCATGCACACTCAGCTCTTTTGGTCAGTAATGTGCAAAAATTTGTTTCAAATCGCGAAATTTCGCAGATATTATGATATTTCCTTTATTTTATTATTATTATTTTTTTTTTTTATCAAAGATTGGAAACAATTATTCGATTTCACTATTTATGAATGTCAATACCTGAAGATATCTTCAGTTTAAGATTGCAAATCAATTGACCAATGGTCCAGATGGTAGACATTTTAGTGTGTGCGTATGAGGGGGGAAGGTTGCTGTAGATAGATAACTTTATCAACATTTCACTAATTTTGAACTCCCCCCCCCCTTCCCTCCTCTTCATATCATACGTTAGCATTCGTCGAACACTGCTCCACCCCAACCACCTGATGAAACAGTTAACATTAAAATGTTATTTTTATCTTCTTTCTTTTTTTTTTCCTATGTTTGCAATAATATACAGATATCGCAATTCAGATATGAATTCAGTCCTTTACGGTTTCAATTCATATGAAGAGATGGAGTAAATTAAATATCAATATTACAAATGAAATAAATTTATTTCAAATAACATACAAATCAATTGAGCAATGTTGCCAGAAAGTAGCCTCTTTGGTGGGTGGGTAATGCGGTAGATACATAACTTTATCAACATTTTACTAATTTTGATTTTCCCCTCCCCCTCCTTTTCATATCATACGTCAATGCCCGACCCCAACCTCTTGATGAAATAGTTGACAGTGTTAAAATATTAGTTTTGTTTTCTTTCTTCCTTTTTTTTCTGTGTTTGCAGTAATAGACAGATATGGAAATTCAAAAATTAGTTGCTTCCTATGCACATTTAAGGGTGTATTCGAAAAAATGATTTTCCACCTTCAACAGCTCGAAATTTTCAGATACATTTTCAGACATATTTTTAAAAGTAGAAACATGAAACTTGCTGGGGGTGATTTTTGAAGTGATGTAGAAGATGCCGTGTGAAGTATTTTTTCGCTGAGTTAATTAGAATTTGATTTATAAGCAATTATTTTCTCAGGATGCTCTTTTTTTCGTTCGCAGACCTCCCGCTCCGGGAAATTTTGTCCAAAACGCGTTTTTGATAGCATTTTTTTGCAACATTTTCTACATTTATCAAAAAATCGACATTTACGGCACCTTATGTAGTTTGTAAATAAGAGAATTTGAAAGTTTGGTGCATTTGAGAGAAAAAGTGAATCTAAAAATAAATCGGAAAAAAGGCACTTTGAATCGAAATACACCCTTAATTCAGATGGAGAGATGGAGTCAATTAAATATTAATATCATAAATTAAATAAAATTATTTTAATAAAATTTAAAAAAATATATAGTTAACTATTTGAAAGTATTAAATTATAGCTTATTGTTACATAATTTATTCAACACTATTGTTATCTTCTTACACTTGTTTCCTGCCTGGGAATAGTAAGAGCTGAACGTCTTATCGATAAAACAGTGGACAACATTCTTTCACTTTCTTTACTGGTAAACGAAAGTATCAATTCAAACTTTAATGTATGTTTCAATAAATCTTAATTCAAAAAGGAAACATTTTGACATAAGTTTTAATTTATTTTAATCCGGAAATATATTATACTAGCAAATATTGTTCGTACTTAATTATCGCACTCAGTTCTCTCTCTCTTTTTTTTTTTTTTTTTTTTTTTTTTTCCAAATGCAATAGATTTTTCAGAACAAGCCGTCAAAGTTGAGATTTTGAACCGCATTTCCCACAAAAGCAGAAAAACAGTCCAATGAAGAGAGAAAAAATCGTGATCATGTGATCAAAATCGCTTATAACTTGATAGGTAATTGAATTATCATAAAATGAAAAACTGAGGTCGATTCCAAATCTCTTCCATAGACAGTTCTTCCAATTTTATATCTTTCCATTAAAAATTTAATTTCTAAACGTGTCAAAACATTTAGCACTTGTTGAGCAGAGCAGTTAAGAACAGCCTAAAATTATCATTTCAAAAATCTACGCTCGCCAACCTGTGTTTAGATTATGCACTCCATAATGTGTCTTTTTTTTTAAATATTGTCTGGTTATGCAAGATTGAATGATATATATCGCGAACGGGGATTACTTTCTGTAATCATCATGCTTTTCTGCTTGAATGGAGCATTTTTGTTACCATAGCCTCATCCAGCTGTCGTGATAGATCATGGCTGTTTTTGAGATTGAGCAGTAAAATAACTTATAAATTACACATTTGAAAATCAACTTGAATAAAATGGCTAGGTAAAAAATGTCGGTGCCTCTCACACTTTCTTAACGACACATGTGGATAACATTCTTCCTTTGGGTTCGAAGTCTAAAAACTCCCGTCTGCTTAGGAATAACATTCCGAATCATGGTATTGAAAAGCACAGTGTTTTCAAATTTTACTCTTATATTTCATCTTTTGATAAAATTTTAAGTATTTTCGGAATCAAGCATAGCTTATGCATGAATTCTTTTCTTTATTTCATTTACCATCATGCATATTTCCATGTTATAATTAAATTGCAAATTGTTTATTTTAATTAATAACTATATGCCATTCTCTAACTGCATTTATCGAATAGTAATTTGTATTTTAAAAAAAAAATCAAAAATATTTTGCGCTTGCATTTACTTCTATTTTTCGTTACATCAAGTGATAAAATCGCTAAACAGATTTGCTTGCTGCACTATGAAAATCTAAAAGTATGATGTAATTTTCACCATTAAAAACATTTTAAGTACAAAATTTTAATTACAGTTTTTATTTACCCTACACCCCACACTCTTAATATTCATGTGTAAATGCATTATTCAAGTTAAATGTGTTTAGGAATATCAGTATTTGAAAAATTTAAATACTTATGACCTAATTTTAACCATTAACATTTTTAATGTATGATAATTTAATCACTTTAGGCATTCTTAATGTAAAGGAATTTAATATTTCAGAATTTTACCTATGATGTAATTGTTCCCGCTAAATGCGTTTCGTGCTCAACAATTTAATAATTTTAACATTAACTTGCTGTTTTAATATTCACATGTAAATACAATTTATAAACAAAACTTCCCATGTTTTCAGCTATATTTAACGATTGATCATTTTATTTTTTTAAGTTTTAATTCTGTTTTTATCAGTCATGTGTAAATATATTTTTGAGAGAAAGAGAGAAGAAATATAATTAATACTTTGCACTGTTTTAAAAATTCGCATCAATGTAAAAAATTACCTTTATTAAAAAAGAAAAAAAAACTTGTCTTGAAATAATGAAAATTAGAATAAAAAATTTAAACAAAAACCTTCAAAAACCAATAAAAAAAGAGAGAAAAAAAGTTGCTTGCACCCCACTTGCCTGAAAAGTATACCCCAAGGAAAAATTCTTAAATTCGCATTAAAATAGTTTTATACTTAACTTTTTTTTTTTTTTTTTTTTTTTTTTTTTTTTTACTGAACGCCCTTGGCTTACGTTATGATTAAGAATCACATTAAACAATTCTCCGATTTAAAAGTTGTCTACTTAGCGTAAAAATTTGTCTATAACACTACCAATGTAGAATTTTTTTCAATATTTACTTAATTTGTAGACAATTCTACTACTACTAATAATAATAATAACAATAGCAATAACGTAAATAATAATACTAATACCAAATACATTACTTTTATTATATCATTGCAAGTAGAAAAGAAATCCACATGTTTAAAAGACAGAAATTGACTGAATTTATAAAAAAATAAGAAAAATAATTACAATAATTAATCAATTTTATATTGGCTAACCTTAAATCTTAAAACAAATATTATTTTTAACTCAAGTTTTTTAAATTTCTCCAATTATTGAGAAATTAAACTTAATTAAATACATAATCAGTAATATGGAATTAAGATAATGAAATCAATGAAGTTATTAATTATTAATATAGTTATTATTATTGTTATTATCATTCACGTGTTAAATATGCGTGATAAAGACATTTCTTAATTATTTAAGCAAAAATTGTTATAAATTCCTTTTAAATTGTCACAAAACTGTACAAATTTCTAACTTGTATTTCAGACAAAGCATATAAAATACAAGCATTAACATTTAAATATAATACATGTAGTACATAAAGAAAATGATCATATTTGAAATGCAAACGAAACACTTTCTTTCTTGCTGAAAAAATAAAATGTCATGGAATTTTCCAGGAACTGTTAAGAAAGAGAGTCTTTCAGAAGTGTCATTTTGAGATAAATGGTTACCGGGAACATCTGTGACTGTGTTGGTAATTATCGGCCACCTGAGGGGTGAAACTTTTACTGAAAAAGAATCATAATGTCGGATTTCTCAAGCTCAGTATTTGCGTTGAATTTGTATCTACTTTTTTTACGATCATACCTATCATAGCTATTCGTTCGTAATAGCTGTCAACGAACAGCAGGAGATTTAAATGATCGTTCGGCGAAAAAAGCATGAATCAAAAAGCATGGGGTACAAATAAAACCTTATCGGGAAGTACGAACTTCGCTACCGAAGACATAATAAGGTAAAGATCATTATTTTTTATTCATTTTATTTGGAAAAGAAAATTCATTAAATATTATTACAGGCCAGTAATTAAAATAATTATCGAATGATAATATTTTCAATAGTATTGTCAATAGAAATGTTGTAGAACTTTAAATTCTGAATAAAATGAATACCTACACTTAATACTTTTAATGAACATTAATGTCACAATTCTACAAAATTTAGCCCCGTAGTCAGAGGGTTAAGCTCAGAATTAATTAGGGGAAAACTTTGAATTGTTTAAACCTTTCTCATTAGGTCTAAAATGCATATGCTATGTTTCTCCCTCCTACTCTGTTAAGAATTAATGGATTTCTATTAAGATTTAATGTTGTGTATTTTTGGTTTTAGAAATTGATACATTGTCAAAAGCTATAGATTCTAGGGTAACTATGAATTTGGGACCGAAATTTTTAGGTAGAATTTCTGTTTTAAATGTTTTTCTGGTGTTAGTAGATATATTACTGGGTTAGGAAAAATGTAATATAAGCATCTATGTATTTTGAAATTTTATTTAGTACAATATTGTTGATAAATAAAATAATATTAATCGTGAAATATTAATCATAAATGTAAACAACTTTTAAGTGTGAAGTCGGGACATACACTGTTTTTATTTATTACAGTAATAAAATTAGTGAAATTTTCTGTGTATGATGTAAAAAATTATGATTAATGGGGGGGGGGGGAGGTTAAATATAAATTGTATTGATATGGTACTGTGAGTATCAAAATTCCTTTTGTGGAATTGCTCAGATTTAAAGTACTCACAAGTTCACACGTTTAAAGGGTCTAGATATTCACTTCAATCTATTTGTTCTAAATTACATATGTGAATATTATTTTAAGCGAGTTATAATGCCTGTTATATCGAACAATTGTTATTGCTTCGCCTCTGCTTAAAAAAAGGTAAAATTAAAAATAGCAAAGCATAACTCGATCCAAAAGAACTTATTAATAATAAAACTTTATGACGGTACAAGTGTTTGTAAATATTATTTGGGAATTGCATTTCATTTGTGAATGATATGTGTGATTATAAACTGGTGGTATATTGGTGAAACATTGAATTTTATCAATGATTACTTGAAAAACATAATTTTTTACGAAATCTATATCTGTCCGTTTACAGTCAAAAAGTACAAATTACAATATAAATAACGAGGATAAATACTATGCAATATTAAAAAATATATCATATGTTTAAAAAAAAGAGCCAATTGCAAATTTTTTTTGTTAAATAAAGCACCAAAGTTTGCTACCGTTTCCGCCGGCAGCTGTCTATAACCCCCCCCCCTCCCCCACAGATCAGCTTTCGGCTTGTTCCCCTATTCACGATCCATTAATCTTCGTTAGTTACTGAAAGCGATTTAGGACAGAATAGCTTGGGGGCCTGACCTGAACAATAATCATTATTTAGACTCGGTTTATTATGGTAGAGTACATTGAAAAGTATCATACTCTATCTTGTAATGGTACAATATAGAACAAGATAACATATCTCAATTCACTTCACAAGTAGGATGAAATACAGGTATAAACCTTTTTATACCTATGTATTTTTTATTTGCATGTGTACATACGCTTTACAACTATTAAAAAGTAATGACTGTTATTTACGTAATATACGTTGTTGAATTCCTTTTTCTCATATGATAGTTTTATTATTATTATTATGAACTGCAAAAGTTTGTTGGAATGGAAAAAGTGTTGATTCAAATAAATTTTAAGAAAATGTGTTCATTTGAATTATACAAGAATGAATCAATATAAACTAGACTTTTAAAATATTGTAATCAACGTTGTCAATGTTGTAATTACTATCACTCAGATTTTAATATAACATACATAAATATTAAAATATATATTCCTTAACTGATAAATGTCTCCACCGGTATAGAAGAGTGGTAGCGGAAACGATATAAGATTGGAAATCAGTTCATCAGCCTATTTTAACTAAATATTAAATTAAATATTTATTTACAGTGTACGTAAATATAAATGAAATCACTCTACATTAAATTTTACTTTGCGATACTATCTAAGCACTAGGTTACATCACTACGAACATACTAATCCCGTCTCTCTTGATCGCGCTCAGCTAGACATATCCCACAATACTTTAACATAGGTTTTTCCGTACTCTAGGCACTTTATACTTCCCAACCTTCAAATTTCCTACTAAAGCCGAGTCTCTTCCTTTTTTCCATCGTCTTCTCTACTCAAAGCTGGATGGTGACTTTGAGCAAAGACTAGTCAATATGGTAGGGCATCATCTGTACTCCTTTTAGACAACAGAGGCGATTGACTTTACAAGTTTTTCAGCTCGCCTTCGCCAATTGACGTCGAAATCACATGTAGTTCAATCATGCGTTTTGCGGAAAAGCTATCTCAGCTTGTCAAGGTCAAGAAAAGGCCTCTGTTATTTAAAAGGAGTATAATCATTTGATCATGATGGAATTTGAGAGGAGAGCGGACTCTATTGAACACACAAATAATCTCTAGAGTCGATGGAACTCACGGGATTGACATGCAGGATCTTCCGGATTTACTATCGGGAAAGGTTTTAGAAGAGCGCATGATGTGCTCCCTTTGCTCATCTCCTTGTCTCCTTTGTAGCTGGGGGCAATTGTGAACCTATCCCTAGGTGGGTGGTGAATGGAGGTACCCCGTTCGACCAAAGGGCGATCTTAGAAGGAGTCAGTGTTACTGGTTGGCCGATGAAGTGCGGTTTTCCTATGGGAAAGGGTCGGCCAACAGGTTTGCCTCTAGGATTTGTCCCCGCAGAAAACCGGGGTGGAGGATCACTGATATGGTGGCGCTTCTACTCAAAGACGAAGTCGCGATTAGACATATGTTCTAAGCTCTGTTCTGAGCTCTGTGCGTACCTGGAACTTTCTGTGCCCAGTGGTGAGGACTTAGCAGTGTCTCTACCTAACTTTCATGCAACTAACTCCTGAGCCGAGATTCTCTAGGGCTCTTTTGGGAAATTTTTGCACTCCGAGGGATGGTTATTGGCATCTTCATCTATCTGGTAACGATCGCTATTGCATAGTTGAAGATATTGTGTCCAGATACCAAGGACGGCCAAGAGGTGAGGTAGTGAGGGACTGGAGTTTTGCCGATCTCGCGCAACTTCTCCGTCAAAAGATGGGATCGAGCGATGCTGGAATCCGGACTTTCCACTCCCCAAGCAAGGTGGTGTTTTTGCCATTTGGGGAGTACTTTTCACGGCTCTCTGGGGACACTAGTAGCAGCTATTCTGGGTCCGTCGAAGGCCTGTGCGCGGCTTTGAAAGTCACTCAATGCTGAACGGGGAAACGGACGAAAAATCCCGAGCGAATCAATTGCTCAAACAGGAGAGCTTTTCCTGTATCTCTGGGGTTCCGCAAGAGGAGTCTAGTCCGAGTCCTCAATGGGCTGTGAACGGAAGGTGCCTCTTTGAAGTTTCAGAAGTCGTCCAGTTCGAGGAGACGATCAAGAAATCCCCCAACGATCTAATGACTGTGCCGTTAGGACAACATTTCCTCAATTATACGGAATTCCACTAGAAAAGACACATTCTCTTCATATCGGTTGCCGACAATGTTTGTCGAAAAGTATTTGCTCATCTTGTTATTCATTAGTGTCATCAGTTTACCGTGGAAGGCTTCCGTAAAGCAATTCCCTTTTGGGAAACTTCTGCATCGGCTCGTGAGACCAACTCCTGTATACGTGTACTGTTTTTGCAGCTCGATGGGATTGAAACAAAGGTGCACCAAGCGAAGTGACTACTTGGATCCATTCGCACTGGGCTGGATGGAGAATGATGTTGCTATCGGCTGATAGAAGAGGGATAGTGAGAGTTCAGCTGCATGAGGTGGTGTGTGGTGTGTGGTGGGTGGTGGGTGGTGGAAGTGGAACCACCACAACTTCACACAGAGAGGGAGGACCACCGCCACCTGGATGAGAAGCTTATCTGATGGAGAGTGTATCATACTATAGTAGGATGATGGGGAGGGCTTAAAATTGAGGGGGGCTTAAAAATTTTTTGGGAGTTTAAATTAAAGTAGAGATTGGAATCAACATAGAGTAGGGAAGATATTTGAAAATGGGTGAAGGATGTTTTGACACTGTTACAGTATGATGTGATTTTTAGGAAAGGGGGGAGGGCTTAATTTTTAGGGGGGCTTATTTTTCTGAAAGGCTTAAATGTATTTTTTTTAAAGATTGGAATCAACTTAGAGTAGGAAGGAAATTTGAACATATCGTAAAATATGTTATAGTATGATGAGATTTTAGGAAGGGGGGAGGGCTTAATTTTTAGAGGGACTTAATTTTTAAGAGGCTTAATTTTTTTTATTTCGGATCTGAAGCTTATAATATTATACTATAGCAAAGGGGTAACCTCTCCATTTTCCAAACCCCCCCCCCCAGAAAGATTTTTATTTTGGTGCTGCCTTCTGTTGGTTGTTAATCGAATTTTCGTTGGAAATTAATAATTTTAAAAAATTGAGTCTGATCGATTAAGCATTGCTCATCACGCCTGTGAGATAATTGAGTATTGCGATAAGGAGGAAGGTGAGTCTGGTCAATTAAATATTAATCACAATTGCCCATTGCCCATCCCGCCTGTGGCCGCAGAACCAGCCTTCTTCTTCTTTCGTTGGAAATTAATAATTTTTAAAAATTGAGTTTTTCAAAAGGCTTTGGTGGGATTCGAACCTGTAAAAGAATTTCTTGACTTGATAATTTGTTGTGGATTAATCTAATCAAGCCAAGAAGTTCTGGTTTTTAAGTCGAAAAATTGTTTAAAGGTCGGTAAAATCATACTTTAGCAGTGGGAATTCACCCCCACCCCATCCTTGATACTTTGATTTAATATCCGTTGCTCTTACGGTTGTTGATCAGGATTGAATAAGTTTTTATTAGACTAGAAATTTGAATAATAATTTGAACTTTTTTTGAATATTATTATTAGATAAAATTATTTCAAGATTAAATAGGAAGTTAACCTTCTGTAATCACTCTTAATGTCTTATATTACAATCGAATCATCTCTAACTTAAAATAGTATGTTATCAACACGTATTCACTGCATTGTTCAAACATCCGATAACCAAACAATTTTAACAGGAACTAGGAGATATAAGAAAAATATCAACTAAGATTAGATTTCACTTATTTACAAAAGTCAAGAAAGAGAATTTTGTTTGATGACACAGTTAACTAAACTTTTTAAAACGACAATTTAATTCATCAAACTATTTCATATATTGTTTTTTAGAGGTTCCCAAAAACTTATTTTATTCAATTTACATTAACGTTAGTGCGAAAATGAAAATATTTTTTTAACAGTAATATTGAAAAGTATAAATTTTACATTTTTAACTTTACTTTACCTAAACCTTAATTATTCATACACATTGATTTTTATACCATTCAAAATATATAAACTACTTCATTATTAATTATTTTTCGATCTATAGTTCTAATAAACAGTTAATTGCCATGCATTCATTTTAGTAAGTTTGATGTATTCACATAAAAAGTGTTTTTACAAGTTATCATCTATTAGCCGATAACGACAAATTTAAGCAATGTATTACTTTAGTATAGTATTGTTTTATCACTGTGCTGAAAATAAGTGATTCTTTTTCCGTTAATTTTCACATGAATTTTCTAATCAATTAGTAAAATATTACAACAGCATGATAAACATCGGATAACAACGAGCCTTACCTATTAAATACCATCATATTATCAGATCACTTTGTAAACCAATCCTATTATTTTTTATAAAACAGTAGCGCCTCCTAGAATTTAACAGATTTTTGTGAATCAGTAGAAATTTATCACACTGTTTATTGTTTTTTTGTCATATGAAGATATTAAGCGCTGTTCTTTAAGTGAGTGCTATACAAGAAATTTCTTACTTCATGAATATGGAATCGGATTTACCCAGTCAAGAGGTGCAAGTTTCTAATAGTGAAAGATCACCCTATTCATCAACCCAACCATCCTTTTCTTGTAATCAATGTCAAAAATGCTTCTCTAGAAAGATTGCGTTAACCAGACATCAAAGATCCCACTTGGATAAAAAGCCCTTTAAATGTGAAACTTTCATTCAAAGTACTGATTTAAAACGACATAGTGTAACTCATTCCAAGACACCTACTTCATATAAATGTGATCAATGTGCAATAGAATTTTATAGAAAGTATTCGTTAAGAATTCACAAGAGATTTCATAAGACATATAAATGCGATGAATGTTCAATAGAACTCTCTAAAAAATATTTGTTAAAAATTCACAAGAGATCTCATAAGAAGTTTCATGTTTGTGAAAAATGTTCTAACTCGTTTCTATCAAAGTCTGCTTTAACTAATCATAAAAAAATTCATTCTCAAAAGGAATATAAATGTAAACATTGTGGTGTTATATTTTACTCTGATATCAATTTTTTATTTCACAAAAAAGTTCATTACAGGAATTTCGAATACAAACACTGTAACAAAACATTTAATGTTGACACCAAGTTTATTCAACATTTGATTAAAATGCATAAGTGAAAAAAAATGCAAACTTTGTCAAATCATGTGAACTGGTTGATTTTCTGTACAGTTTATAATTTTTTTTGTATTTTAATCATTATCGAGAATGATGAATAAATAATGTGTAAATGAAAAAAGCTTTTGTCTTGTATGTTTGTTATAACAATATATGAATTTTAATAATTATTTCACGATATTGTAAAAAATATACTTAAATTTTAACATTTAGAAAAAGGTTCCTATCAATTTAAATACTGAATTTGTATTTATATTGAATTAATTTTAAAATACTTTTAATATATTAGAATATTTACCAAGTTTAATTTATCATTTATATTAACAATTGTTATCTACATAATCATGATGGATATTATCTTGTGTTTCCAAACAACTTTTCAAAAAGAATGAAACTGTTAACATTGTGTATCATTCATTACTCAGATTAAAACTTTTACCTAGTGTTGCCACAAAAATTTTCAAAGATAGAGAAACTGATAACATTATTTATCATAAGCTTACTTAAATTAAAACCTTGTGTTGCCACAAAATTCTTCAAAAATAGTAAAACCATTGACCTAATGTATAAACTACCATTTAGGTACAAAGACTTTTTTTTTATATTATTAAAAAATGGTTGACTAAAACTAATGGCATTACTAATTTTTTAATGTTTAACTGTAACCGACGCTGATATTTTTTTAACATATATTAGGATATGTGTTGTTTTTAAGCATTCAGTTTGCAACTGATTTCCGTTTGAACTTCATCAGCGTCTATCCTTATTTTTTGAAAATGGATTCTGTAGCAAATTTGTTAAAAAGACCTCTCGACGAAGTAGTTTCTTCTTCAAAGTATCAACGTTTAGAAGAATGTAATGAACCTACTTATGTGAATGAATTAAACTTGCCGAGATTAGAAGTTCCCAATGCATTGAACACTAACGATGAGACAATATCATGTGATTATCCACTGAATGTGAAATCTGAGATTAATACGAATTTTTTTAACTTAATTTCCCAAGACGAATATTTTCAAGAACCCACTACTAGATGCTAAGAGACTGTGTTCCAAGCAATCAACCTTTCCCAAGCAAGTGATGAAAGCTAATGCACCACTCCACGAACTAAAAGGGGCAAATCCTGTAATCGTGTTATATTTCGAGAAGAACTCAGTGATTGTATCTTCTTAATTTTAAAACTGTATAACAGATAATTTTATATACATATTCAAGAGTTTAAACGCAGTGGGCTTACTAATGAAGAAATTGTAACGAAAAATGCAATTTTTATGGATGTTAACAGTTGGTACAAATTTTGCAATAAAATTGTTCCATTTAATTTGAAGTATAAAAGTTCCTCGTTTGTTGCTAATAACATGATATTAGTGTTAAATTTTAATAATTCTATCATGCGAATTAAACATTTAAAGAATTATTCTCACATTGACTTGAACGAGTATCAGTTAGAAAAGTTAAAAATAAAAGCCTTTGATCTGAATAAAGAACTTCTTCAGCATATTATATGTAAAGCATTTACCAAACTTAATAAGACATTAATGTATCGTTAGTCACACATCTTTAGAAAATGAACGCATGTGTCAATATAAACTTATAACGTGCATTGAAAATAGTATGTCGAGTATACTAAAGCGCATTTTTTAATGCAATGTATGTATTTTTAACCACGAATCTATAATCTTTCATCCCTGTTTGATATTAAATAATCGACAAAAATTTGAACAAATAGGAGAAATGTTATTAACTCTAATAGATTTCGACTTTCTTATTTCCTCGTTTTTAAATGAAGTAGATTGTATTAGTGAAAACTTCTTATCTAATATTAAAATTGGAAACCATTCAAAACGAATTGTTTAAAATAATGAAATAAAAGGTTTTACTATTCTCTTTAATATGTGTGTTTAATTATTTTCAAAATGTATGTCTATTTCGTTTCGCTTTTTCAAAATATTTATAAATTGTTTCAATTTGTATGTGTATAAAAAAAAACACTTCATTGTTAATAAAAAATATATTAACTATCTTAAAATAATAATAATAATAATAATAATAATAATAATAATAATAATAATAATATTTTAATTCATTCTTTTCAAAAATTAGAAAGTTAAAAAGTTTATAAAAATTAATAAGTTAAAAAAACTTTATAAAAAATTAATATTAATAGAAATTTTTTTCAAACGTTTAAAATATATTTTGAAAATTTTAAAATGTATTACAACTTATCAAAAATGAGTTTACTGATTTATATGAGCATGTATATTATTTTCACTCTATTATATTACTGTAACATTACAATAGATTCATAGTTAAACACATATAAACATTAGGATGTATATAAAAGCAATAGATTAATATACTATCTTATTTTATTAAAAAATAAAATAACTTCATAAAAATGTTAAAAAAATAAAATTTTATGAAAAAGTTTAAAAAATAATTCATTAGATTAAAAAAAAATTTCACAAATTAAAAGAATATATTTCAAAATTTTACAAAAAAAAAAAAAAAAAAAAAAAAAAAAAAAAAAGTAACATAAAAAGTTTTATCGAAAAAAAAAAAGTAACAAAAAGTTTTAACAAAAAAAAAAAGTATTATAAAAAGTGTTATAAAAAGTTATAACAAAAAAAAAAAAAAAAAACAAAAAAAAAAAAATTACACAAAAAATAATATCAAGAGAATTTTTTTTCAAATGTTTAAAATATATTTTGCAAAAGTTAAAATGAGTTTTCTGATCTATGTATATTATTTTCACTCTATTATCTTACTGTAACATTGCAATTCATTCATAGTTAAACACATATAAACATTTAGGTTGTGTATAAAAGCGATGCATTAATATACTATCTTGTTATTAAAAGATAAAATAATTTCATAAAAATCTTTTCAAAAATAAAAAAAAAGTTTCATAAGTTTACAAAAAACAAAAACTTTATGAAAAAATTTAAAAAATAATTCATAAGATAAAAAAAAAAATATTTCATAAATTAAAAAAATATATTTCATAAGTTTAAAAAAAATCATAAGTTAAAAGTTATTTCAAAAGTTCTTTAATAATTAAAAAAAAAAACTTTATAGAAAAATAATATCAATAGAAATTTTTTTTTTCAAATGTTTAAAATTTATTTCACAAAAGTTAAAATGTATTACATCTTATCAAAAATGAGTTTACTGATTTATGTATGTATGTATATTATTTTCACTGTATTATCTTACTGTAACATACATTTATAGTTAAACACATATAAACATTAGGATGTGTATAAAAGCAACACATTAATATACTATCTTGTTTTATTAAAAGATAAAATAACTTCATAAAAATCTTTTCAAAATAAAAAAGAGTTTCATAAGATTAAAAAAAATATTTCATAAATTAAAAAAAAATATATCTATGTATATTTCACAAGTTTACCAAAAAAAAAAAAAAAAAAAAAAAAAAAAAATCATAAGTTAAAAGTTATTTCAAAAGTTCTAAAAGTATTACATAAGTTCAAACGTTTAAAAAATACTTTCCATAATTTAAAAAATATTACAACTTATCAAAAATGAGTTTACCGATTTACTGATTTATGTATGTATGTTATTTTCATCATATTATCTTACTACCAACATTAAATAACGTTCGTAGTTAAATATTTATAAACGTTAACAAATGTATAAAAGCAATAGATTAATATAGTGTTTTGTTCTAAAAAAATTAAAAAAGTTAAAGTTAAATCAAAGTTAATTCTTTTGTTTTATAAAAATTCAAAAGTTTAATAAGTATTAAAAATATTTTATAAATTTAAAGAATGAATTTCTTCCAACTTATTAAAAATGAGTTGACCGATTTACCTACTTATATTTTACTTTCATTATATAATTTTTCTATCGACATAACATTGATTAATATACTCTTTTGTTTTATGAAAATTATAAAACTTTTTCATAAAGATTAAAAAATGTGTTTCCTAAGTTTAAAAAAAAATATTTCAAAAGTTAAAAAAAAAAAAAAATTCATAAGTTTAAAAAAAAAATCAAATGTTTAAAAATGATTTACAAGTTTAAAAAAAATATTACAACTTATCAAAAAATGATTCTACATATTTATATTATCTTACTACCGACATTACAGAACGTTCTTAGTTATTCTGCGGCCACAGGCGGGATGGGCAATGGGCAATTGTGATTAATATTTAATTGACCAGACTCATCTTCCTCCTTATCGCAATACTCAATTATCTCACAGGCGTGATGAGCAATGCTTAATTGATCAGACTCAATTTTTTAAAATTATTAATTTCCAACGAAAATTCGATTAACAACCAACAGAAGGCAGCACCAAAATAATAATCTTCCTGGGGGGGGAGTTTGGAAAATGGAGAGGTTACCCCTTTGCTATAGTATAATATTATAAGCTTCAGATCCGAAATAAAAAAATTAAGCCTCTTAAAAATTAAGTCCCTCTAAAAATTAAGCCCTCCCCCCTTCCTAAAATCTCATCATACTATAACATATTTTACGATATGTTCAAATTTCCTTCCTACTCTAAGTTGATTCCAATCTTTAAAAAAAATACATTTAAGCCTTTCAGAAAAATAAGCCCCCCTAAAAATTAAGCCCTCCCCCCTTTCCTAAAAATCACATCATACTGTAACAGTGTCAAAACATCCTTCACCCATTTTCAAATATCTCCCCTACTCTATGTTGATTCCAATCTCTACTTTAATTTGAACTCCCAAAAAATTTTAAGCCCCCCTCAATTTTAAGCCCTCCCCATCATCCTACTATAGTATGATACACTCTCCATCAGATAAGCTTCTCATTCAGGTGGTGGTGGTTCCACTTCCACCACCCACCACCCACCACACACCATCTCATGCAGCTGAACTCTCACTATCCCTCTACTGCTGATCGTTTCTTTGATCTGGAGATGGGCTGTTTGATGTGAGCAGCAAGACCAGAATCTTCGTGAAGGGCAGACTTCTTATCACTAATCATTTGGATGAGGGCACAAAGACCTCAAGGGTTAGAACGAGATGATGGGACACTCCTAGCCCTACCAATTTCATAAATTATTTTTGAAAAAAATGATGGTGATAAGACATCTCAAGATGGCAGAAGTCATGAAAGGAGAGGAGGATTTGTTTTTTTCGACAAATCTCTTCATTGCACATCGAGGCGTTTTAATTTTAGACACATATGTGACAAAAAAGAATTTCAGACACGTAAGTGTATTAATTTAAAAATTAAGACTTTATAAATGTTTTAATTTAAGACACATAAGTGACTTATACCGATCATGGTATAAACGAATTGAGAAAATTGTCTGAAAAATTGCCAAATGTCTGAAAAATTGAAAAAATTTCTTAATTTAAGACATATTGTTGCTTTCCTTTTGTGGTAGCCAACAGGGGACAATCTCAGTTGCGCATGTGTTTTATATTTATTTTGTTCGAATTCGATGTTCGTTTAATTCAAATGGACATTGTGTTTTTATGCGCGCGTAGATTTAAATTAGTAATTTAATTTGACTTATTTCATTATTGCCGTATGTGAAATTCTACGATTTTAATACGTATCTATTTAGTGTATTTATTTATTGAATAATTACACCTGCCTTGCGTGCTTGAAGCAAAATGCCCTCTCATAAGCCGTCGTGAAATTTTTTGCCATCGCCTATATGAAGACGCGATAGACATAAGGAAGTACACAATACCGGAAGATTATATCCGGGAACTCCACAAACAATGTGCAGTGGAAATCGACTTAGTCTTATTCGTATTGATTTATATCAATATTATAGTGTTATTCGTTTTCGTCTTCTCAAAGCTGTTAAAAATTTTGAAAAAGTTAAGTGTTTGATATATAAAGTGTCAGCTTGAATATCTTATATACAGTAAAATCTATATAACGGACACCACTATTAATTAAGTCCACTTTTTATACACAACATGCATATTTTTTTATGTACTCTTACCTCAGAAAAGCAGACAATGTTGAATGATGCATCAGAATGTGCATGAATAATTCCACATTCCTGAAGTGCTTGCTGTGGAGAGGTTTCACTACATTTAGACAAATGTTTTCGTTTTTATTCTATTCTAGAACTTCAAAATATTCATTATAATCAGTGGAATGTCAAAATTTCAAAATATTCTGATAATTAGCTTTTGAAAATTGTGTACAAAATTAGGCCAAATGGGTGGAGTGGGCAGGACCATGGTTCAGTTTGCCTATGCTTTAATCAGATTCTGCTTCTGTCACAAACTTTGAGGGTCAAATCAATGTGGTCAAACATGGCTACATATAATACTAACCAAATAAATAAATAAATAATAAAAATGTCTGCGATTCAGACATTTGAGGTTTTTGAAATTCAGACACAGAAAGTGTGTCTGGAAAAACTTAAGACATTTTAAATTGTATGAAATGGAACACCCCATTTCAGACAACTGTCTGAATTTCGGACATTTCATTTTATAGTGTATTAACCATGGCCCACTAGATCTATAGGCCCGTCTATTTGAGATTAATGTATGAAGTCGGACTCAGATACCTTGCCCAAATTATTCTAACCAATCGTGCAAACCCTGAACCAAAATAATGACCACGTGCCGAGCCATGTGTACGAAACAGAAAGCAGCTTACTCAATGCTAATTTGGGCAGGGTTTGCGTCACGTGGACTCACGCGTGGTCCGATGAAATGATTCAGGGTTTGAAGCTGAATCCAGCTTCACTTTTTCGACGATTTTTCACGAAATGGTTCGGCCGGTAAGTATATAGTCGGCTATGGTATTAACACAGTAAACCGTTTCCCTGAGTTGCCCATTCGTCATACGGGCAACATGTTTTTTGTCAAACATGATTTGATCGTGCCACGTACGGGATATACATTCCAATCATGATTTATTATTCTCACCAGTAAATTTTTACTGTAAATTTTCATTATGTAATTCATGCATTTTTCTGATTCAATTATGTAAAAAATTTCTATTTTTAAAAATCTGTGGTAAAGATTAAAAATTCTGTAAAAGATATAAAAAAAGTCATCATTTGAAAAGTTTTTTTTTTTTTCCAAAACATTTTTGATTAGTTAAGGGGTTAAGCTACTGATTTTAACAAAATTTTTAAATATACTAAAGATTGATTATTATGAAAATTAGTTAAAAAATATCGTTGGTCTATTTCAATATTAAATTTATTTCCCCTGTGAATAAACAAGAGTGACAAATGTAGTGGAATGTAATAACGTGGAATTTGTATAAATTAGAGTATTTTTTTTGTTTGAATAGTGCCATTATCAGAAAATCCCGCAACTTTTTTTCTATATTAAAACACTCATCAATGGTTTTGGAGGGATCTTGTTTTTTTAATCTTCAATAACGCAGTTTACCTGTAACAACTATTTTTAAAAATTTACACACTGCAAATTTGTGAAATGATAGAGATATAATGATTTTCTGAAACTATAATAATAAATCTTATTTTATTTAATCAAGGGACTTTCATTTTCAATATGTAATTGGGTTTTTCTCTCCATAATAATAACTGTTTTTCCTAGTAATTATGTATTTCATCTTAATCATGCAATCGATCCACGATGTTACATGAAAGTGCAAGTACATTTTTTGTCAGTCTTTCAGTTTTGTCTTAAAAGCTAAATATTTTACTGCAAATTTAAATGTTAATCTTTTTACTAATACTTGTTTAATTTTTTTAATTAAAGTTAGTTATTCAAGCATATGAACTTTCCATCAGTTTTCATCAGTGCATTTGGATTTATTTTCTTGTGTTGTGCCTTTTTCCAATTACGGATAAACATAATGGATACATAAAACGTATGAAAAGTACGGATACCTGCTTTCGTATCTCTTATGTATCAACCAAGGTAGGACAGATTATGGTACTACTAGGTTATCCCGTCGGACAAAAAATGATCGCCAAATTATAAGATTAAATGCCAATAATGGATGATCGTGAATGTCACATTCAACGACATTAAATACGATTCACGTGTTTAAAATTTCATTAAATGATTTTTATTTCGACTTTTTATTAATATTTTTATTAATATTCTACTAATTATTTGTTTTTTTTCGTTATTTAAAATAAAAATTATGACAATATGTTACTTTGGCTATTAGTTTGCCGATTTGTATAATTTGGCGAAATTGGTCGACGGGATAACAGAGTAGTACCCAGATTATAGTATTTTTATATTTTTTGCTCTTTATTGATGAGAAGCAGATGGTTCGAAGTTCAAGTTAAATAGTATGAAACACTTTTGCAACACTAACTGAACATAAAATTAAAAATCAACACTTCTAACTAAAATCGTTTTCGATTGTGTTGTGAAGGTGTTGCGAATGTGTTGTACGAAATAAAAAGATTGTGCAAAAACTGTTGTTAAAAAATACCAGAGGCGAAAATTGTTAATTCAAAACAGTCATTTTTAAAATTGTTAATTTTAAAGGCACCGTGTAGAAAATGTTTTGAAAGTGTTTTATATGTGTTGTTTTATAATGTTCTAAATTGTGTGATGTTTAAAATGTGTCGTTAATTTGGGAACAAAGTGTTGTGCAACAAAATACTATTTTTAGAAACTATTTTCATCAACACTACTTACAACACCACACTTTTAACACAATTAACAACACTATTTTTAGAACGCATTTCTAGATAGTTATACTTTGCAACATAATAAAAAAGCTTTTCTAGAGAGGAACACTTTTGCAATATATTAAAAACACAATCACAATACAAAAAACACTCCATAACACATTAATTAATGAGTTGTGAATTTGGGGACAAAAAGTGTTCCAAAATGGGTTTATTTTTGTGTTTGAGATTTTGCACTGTACATTCAATTTTATAAAACTGAAAAAGCTTAAATAATAACAGTAAATAACCTGGACAAAAAAAGCAAAAAAAAAAAAAAAAAAAAAAAAAGCAAAGATCGATTTTTTTTCCACTTACTTCGACCACATTAATTACAGCTTCTCTAGTTTTGACAAAAAATCAATAAAAATTTCTGATAAATATGAAGAAAAAAGTCAGTTAAGAAATTCGATCTAGGAAAACAAGTCAAATAAAATAAATCGTTTAATAATAAGGAAGAACTTTAGAATAGCGACCAATTTGCATGCATTTTAATATTTAAACGCTGGAAAGCGTTTCCTTTAATAACAACTCAAAAGATTTGAGAATTCAAAATGATAGCTATTTCCAATTATATTCAAGAGTTTTTATGCAATATAATGAAGGAGTAGTTTATGAAAATAAGAATAATTATGAAAAAAAAATCAAAATCGGGCTATTTTATATGCTGAATTTTTTATATAAGAGAGATTAGGGAGTAATGGGACACTGGGAGGGACAAAACATCTGTAATAATGATTAAAATGAGTTTCATTTTTAATTTATGACTCTTCTATCAGATGGAATAATCAATGCACTAAACTTGTTGCTCTAAATCTTTTCAGTTGCAAACAACTGCTATGACTTAAAATGAATATTTTACAATATCAAAAGTAAGTACCTCATTTAGATTTTTAATGTAAATTTTCAATCTCATTCTTTGTTGCTAACCTAATTGTTTTAAATATTTTGTAAACTAAACAATATGTCTTTTATAAATAATCAGTTAAAATAAATCTAAAATTCACATGCTGGTTGTAAAAACATATTTTTTATTCGACGTTTCTCTAAGGGTGTCATATAGGACATAATGATTCAGAGAAAGATGTGGGATGTGTCTGATATTTCTATCCAAATAAATCTGTTTAGTTACATACAATGTTTTGGTATTTCATATTTATAAAACTATCTTGTGTTGGAATTGAATACTGAATAGTGTAATAACAATAAGAAAAATCTTATTTTGCAAGTTAAAAAATTAAAGCACTGCAATTTTTTTTGAGCATGCATTATTTATATCAATACCAACGATTAATATATCAAATTATATTATTTAATATTTAATATTTTTCAAAATAAAATATTACTGTTTTGAAATAATTATTGAATTCAAACTGCAAACCTTTTTTACATGTAAATACACCATTTGCGAAGAGGAATGAAAAGAGATTTATTATTTCTCTGGAGAAACTGACTGCTCCATCCAGGAACCGATTTACGAATTTAGGGGTGCTGGACACAGATGCTTACAGGGCTTAAGGCCCTTTGCATCGATGATTATACAGGAAGCTTGAGTAAAAATATTGAAATTGGTACTTACTGAGATAATCACTATTGACTTTACTATAATTACTTAAAAATATCCATTAAAAATTAATGGTGATAATCATTAATTTACTTTTCAAATAATTATTTCATAATTATGAAATTTAAGTGAGTAGATGATTTATAATAAATTGTATGTAGCTGATTATTTGTTCTATGCATGTTCATACTTCTGGGGTGATATAGTATGCAACAACTAATAATGATTACTGCAATACCAAGTTACAATTATATAAAACATTACAGGGTTCTATACCATCATACGAATTACGCTCACTAACTCTGAAATAATCTGATGAGAATAGTTATAGGATTAAATAAGAAATGAAAGTACAATATATATTTTTAAAGTGAAACATATAAACGAAAACATTTACTATAATAAGATTACTAAATATAAATATTTTTGACAAATTATGTGATTTTATTAGAAAACAATACCAACACATCAGAATAGAGAATAAATTGTAAAACTGTATCATATTTTGGGTAATAATTGAAAAGCACTCAGCGGCATTTTGGGGCACCTGAAAATCAGGGGCCCTGGCACCATGCCCCAAATACCCTGCCATAAATCAGGTACTGGATTTATCACTAATAAACAAGATAAGATTTCAAAGCTATATCCATCCAAAAATAGTTGACAGTACGAGTTCAGTCACAAACATTTTTTCTTTGATTTGGATTTTACAAAGTATAATATAACATAGAATAAATATTTTGATTTGCAGTAAACCTTAGCAATGTAAGTATAACATTATCTTGGCAACATTTTTACCCCATTTTGAAAATTAAACATGAATTTTCATTTTAAAAACATGTCCCATCTCTTCCTCGTATTTTTCTTGTTAACTTAATTGGTTCTGTAACCAAAGATTTTAATTATTATAATAAAATTCATAATTCTTAAATATGTTAAAGTGTTTCAAGATGCCTGTCGGACGTTCCTCTCAGTCCACACAACTTTAAAGAATGTCCGTGGTAGATATAGCTGCCACCACCGATATTACTAGGTGATATCGGTCACCCACTGTGAGGTTTGTGTAAATGAAGACTTACGCCGTCAGGTAACTGAATTATCAGTTTATTAAGAATATATGTACACACTAAATAAGCTATTTACAATTATATACAATTAAAACTCGGATATAAGTGATCCGGTTCAACATTAAATTATATACAGTAAAGATTGGCTGTGTACTATTCCAATTACACTTTCCACCTCACACTCAATACACGTTAAATTCACTTTATCCTGGCAATTCCCCTTTTCACAAAGAAGGAAGGTCACCTTGGAAATTTTTGTACACAACCATACAATACGAAATATTGAAATAGAGACATAGTAGAAATTCCATTCTTTAGCACAGGTGCTATCAGATCCTGACACTCCCCACCTTAGCGGAAAATATGCCTTTTAGGGGCTAATTTTCCCCAAACATATAGTGATATCGCAGAAGAGTTCAATAGTCTCTTTACAGATTTCTTCATTATGCTTATTACATAGGTATTTCCAGGTGTCTGAACACTATCTACCGACATCTCTACTGAACCTTTACTAAAATTATTATTACATAAACAATACACATGTTAATACAATATTATAAACAAAAAAATCAAAAAATATTTACACACACACAGAAAAAAAAAATTAAATGTGTGACGACATCCCTTTAAGGTTGTCCACTACTGGGTCGTTGATGTTGATGGGCTAACAACTGGTTGTTCTTCCCAGCTCTTTCTATGTAGCCTGGATATTGCGTCAGCATTTAAAAGTTGAGCTCCTGGACGATGAGAAATACTCAGGTTCCAGCGTTGCAAGGCAAGAGCCCATCTAGTGAGTTTGGGTGATCTTGGGGTTGTTTCAGTGAGAAATTTTAATGGATTGTGATCTGTAATGATCTCAATTTGAGATCCATAGGTCCATTTTTCAAACTTTCGCAACCCAAAGAGAACACTCCAAGCCTCTTTCTCTA
Source organism: Maratus speculifer (assembly GCA_964019185.1). NCBI lineage: Eukaryota > Metazoa > Arthropoda > Arachnida > Araneae > Salticidae > Maratus > Maratus speculifer. The sequence goes on along the minus strand of OZ025290.1, from coordinate 240,708,107 downwards.
TACTCGGCCAAGCACGCTGAGCCCCTGACAATTTCTGACTGGCAAAAGCTATCGGTTTAAACTGACCCTTTTCATCTTTTTGAGTAAGGCAACATCCTACTGCCAGGTCGGAAGCATCTGCGTGGAGCTGATATTCCCGGCCTACGATAGGTGTAGCCAAACTCGTCACTTTACATAACTCAACTTTAAGAGTATTAAATGCTTTTTCTGCCCTTTCATCCCATGGTACAGTATTTTTAACCTTGCCTTTAGTCAATTCGGTTAAAGGTGTAGCAATTTCGGCATAATTTGGAATATAAGATTGGTAAAATCCCATTAATCCCAAACCAGATCTAACTTCCTTTTCAGTTTTTGGTCTCTTTAGATCCCTTATTGCTCCTATTTTTTCCTCATCAGGTGCATGCGTTCCACCCCCAATTACATGACCTAAAAACTTAGTCCATTTCTCTCCAAATTTACATTTGTCTAGTCTAATCGTAAAATTTCTCTTTTTCAACTCTTCAATGACAGCCCTAACATGTTCACAATGGTCTTCCCAGGTGTCGGAGAAAATGATGACATCATCAATATATACTTCCGCATACCTCCGATGACCTTGAAGAACCCCATTCATATCTTTCTGAAACGTGGCAGCAGCCCCTGATAATCCAAAAGGCATGGTACGCCACTGATAAGTTCCATTATGTGTTGTAAAAGCTGTCAAATGTTTACACTCCTCTGCCATTTTAATCTGCCAATAACCCCTCAATAAATCAATTGATGATAAATACTTAGCCGCCCCTGCGGTATACATGATTTCTTGAGAATCTTTCATCGGAAAGGTTGGCACCTGAGTTATCGAATTTAATGCTCTATAGTCTATACAAAGCCTAACAGTTGCGTCTTTTTTCGCCACACAAACAATTGGATGACTAATTTCAGCATTTGACACTTCGATTAGATTTAATTCTAATAACTCCTGAATCTGCCTATCTACTTCCTCTTTATAAGCTACCGGTACACTATATAACTTTGGCTTTTTCCTTTCCACCCCCGGTTTAAGATCAATACGGTGTTCCCCTACATCCGCTGGTCGTACAGGACCCATAAACACCTTTTTATTCTCCCTCAAAATAGACTTTATATCTTTAACTTGATTGTTAGATAACCCTTTTATTTCGAACCTCTTTATATCTCGTTCTACTTCCTGATCCCGGTTCAAAATAGGAATTTCCCCAACTTCTCCAAACTCCTCATCCCCCTCGAAAACAATATTAACTATATTACATTTAGCAATAAATTCTCGTATTTTGTTTTGGTGCACATGCTTCCTACTCCCGTCGGCTAACTCAACTATAAATGAATGCTGATTTCGTTTTTCGACTATAGCTGCCGGCCCTTGCCACCTAGAATATAATTTATTAGTCGAATCGGGGATTAACAGTATTACTTTATCACCTACTTGAAACGTTTTTTCTTTTGACCTTAAATTATAATGATACGCCATTCTATTTTGTTGCACCTCGGACGATAATTTTGACTCATTTGCGGCTCTTTCTAAACGTCCCCTAAGTTTATTCAAATACTCATGAATCGGCGTAGTATCTAACTGCGCCCCCTTATTTTCTCCTGCCCAAGATGACTTAAGAATCGATAAAGGCCCCTCCGGCGCTCTACCATATAATAACTGGAAAGGTGCGATTCCCGTCGTAGAATTTGGGACTTCCCTATACGCCCATAATACAAATGGTATTTGTTCATGCCATCTTTTTCCTTCTTCTCTAATAGTATGATGTAACATACGTTTAAGAGTCTGATTAAATCTTTCCACAAGCCCGTTAGACTGTGGATACTGTGAGATGGAAAATCTTGGACTAGCGCCTAACCTTTTCTCAAATTCTTTCGTTAAGTCGGCAGTGAAATTGGTTCCATTATCACAGGCAATTATATTTGGAATTCCTGTCCTCATAAATATTTGAAGTAACGCATCACACGCGGTTTTAGCAGTTAAACTTTTTAGAGGGATCGCATCCGCCCACCTGGTATGCTGATCAATTAAGGTTAGTATATACTGATGCCCTTGGGAACTTTTAGGATCAATAGGCCCAATTAAATCAACATTAACTACCTGAAATGGGAGTTCCGGCCGCGACACTGGGGAAATAGGAGCTCTATCATTTACTTTAACCCCTCTAGTCAACTGGCACTCTAAACATGACTCACAAAATTGTTTAGTTTCTTTCGCCATCCCCTCCCAATAAAATGAATACCTGATTCTCTGTAAAGTTTTCTTGGCTGCATGATGCCCTCCAAATACCGAACTATGCGCTAATTTTAAGATTTCTTCCCTTCTTACTTTGGGTACAACTAATTGCGCTATTGTTTCGCCTAACAATTTCTCTTTATGATATAATAAGCCATTTACAATATAATAATCTCCCTTATCCATTTTAGCTAATTCCCAAGCTTTCTCTAACTCTTTACATTCTAATTGGGATTCCTTAAACGTATCGGAATTGCTAACAATAGCTTTATTATCTTTCTCCACCTCCGTTTTTTCCGTATTCTGAGTTTGTATATTTTACGATCTCTCTTCTATTGCGTAAACATTACAACTATCGCTACTCATCTCTTCCTTTTCACTCGAACTTTCAATAATAATTTCTGAACTTTCTAATTCTTGGGCCTCTAGCAATGGCTCCTCGCAGTTGACACCTGACAACTCATTAATCACTTCGGGATGTAAAATTACTTGCTCATTAATATTATCAGTCACTGCGAAAAGTACTTCCTGATGAATTATATTAGTTTGTCCGAATTGCGGAATAGCTAACGGTAGTTTAACCAACGGCGATTTAACTGCTTCACCGAATAACCCTTGTAAATAAATACTACTCGCTCCTTTTAATTTCTCTTCCGATACCAAATCTTTATGAACAACACTAATTTTACACCCAGAATCAACCAATCCCTTTGCTTTTTGCCCATATACATTAACTTCAATTTTCTCAAGTTTATTTAATTTCTCACCAATGATATTAGTTCTCTGTTCGGCCTTTGCCTATATTCTCGCCACAATAGCTCCATTAGGTAATTCTTTGTTTTCTTTTACCACAATCTTATGCACACCCGCTTTCGGATCTCGCCCTTTATTACCATTATTATTTCCCTCATTACCCACTTTATTGCAAAAACGTTGGTAATGACCTCTCAAACCACATTTAAAGCATTTAGGCGCTGAAGAATCACTAGACTTCTTAAAATCTATTTTCCTATCCGAAAAAGAATTAGTCTCATTATTTCCGTTTTGCCTCCAATTATTACTAACTGTGTCATCCTCCCTCGGTCTCATTTTTTCATTGTTTACGTGCCTATCTTTACCTTTAAAACTTTTATACGTAACGGCGTAAGATTTATGTTTAGCGTCAAAATAATTGTCACATTCTTTATCAATTTTAGAAGCTTCTAACCACTTACCCTGGTGAGTTAATCCAATATATGACGCAGTATCCTCATCTAACGTACTTACTAATTTATCAGTAACTATTAACTGGTTGACCTTTTCATAAGAGTCAGCACCTCTAATCTTACAGTAATTTTCCCACGTCGCTAGTAAACGCGATACAAATAATACATGAGTTTCATTCTGGTTTCTCTTAGCCTTCTTAAAATTTTCCAAACATGCCTTCGGTGTCGGCTCATGTTCCCTTAGAACTAACTCCTTTAATTCCTCATAATTCTCCATTTGTTCCGTAGTCGTATAAATTAACAAATTATCCGCCTTATCTCCTAACATATTTAGTAGAATTTCGGCCTGCTGGTTTTCCGGTACATTTTTAGTTTTGAATGCCCTTTCTAAGCTGTTAAAAAATAAATTCCATCCCTCAGTCCCTTCCGGAACTTTGATAGATAGAGTTTTAACACTTTTGATCAATTTTTCTATGTTACTTTCATTATTAGATTCCCTAGACCCATTGAAATTACTTGCCGATCCTTGCACCCTTAATTTCTCCATTTCTAATTCATGTTCCATTCTTAATTTTTCCATTTCTAACTTTTCCTGCTCTAATTTTTCCTGTTTTTCTTCACGCTCTAACCTTTCCTGTTTTTCTAACTTTTCGCGTTCTAATTTTTCCTGTTCTAATCGTTCTGCAACAATAGCGTCAGATAATTCCTTAATAACCTCCTCGTCATACTCATCACTGTCCATTATCTTTTTCTTAAGCTGAATTCTGGTATCATCTTCCGTGAATTCAATACCCAACTCTTCGGCTATGCCCTGAAGATCAACCTTTTTTAGTTTCAATAAGAAAGCCATACCTTCACCGATTGTTATTACCACCCCACAAGAATAGTTAAACCTACCAAATTAATATTTCCTAAATTTCTAACTTAGTACAGATATTTCTCCACTTATTATACTAATTAATACCCTTCAGATAATCAATACATTTCATTTTTAATTAACCTACTGAATACTCTAATTTTTCTCAACCATTGATATCACACAATTTACTTCTAAAAAAACAAAAGATAAAACAGTAATTCGATTTGATTACTATGCAATATAGATCTCAATTTATACACTTAGGTAACAACCTACAATTTACATAATAATACCGATACGTTGAAATTGAATAAATGTATTGATGTCAATCAAAAAAATTCACATAAAGAAAAATTGTAAAACATGCATATATAAATTTCTACAATTATCCTCACTAAAATATTTCCGAACTCAATACTGGTTCTTACACTTAAAACAAATATACTGAAAATCTTCACTTTTATTTTTCCTCACTATGGCTCTCTTTAGAGCCTTTTTTTTTTCACCTACTGGCCAATTAAAATCCTAAGCAAATGTTATTATACACTCTTCAAACTTAAAAAATATTGCTTCATTTAAATATTACTTTAACAATAATTTAAATTTAAGTAAATTTAATTATTCCTTCCAACTACTATTAACACAATTAGTAAAGAAAATATATAGAGAAAGCCAATACTAGCTCAAGTTATTATGACCTTTCCTTAAATATGGTTATGAACACTTCATAGGTAGGAAGTATTGATAAAACACATAAATAATATAGACAATTTACTTAAATTACTATTAATTATACAACAACAAATTTTGGTTCGAGATGTCAGCAGAAAGATATGATCAAAACACCTTACCTTATACAGCTCATATTCAAAATATTAGAATAATTGAGAAAAAGTAATAAGAAAAAATTATTTGTCATTTATTTATTTTTTATACTAAGTAAATGCAATTAAATTTCTTATAAATTAAATCTGGAATGTTTAGATAAGATTTTAACATTTATAAAATATAAAATACAGCACAATAAATTAGGTATACAGCTTCTTAAACACACCAGAATATTAGAATAAAATTTAGATTGGTTCAAAATATTAGAATATTTTATTTTACGCAACAATATTACCTTATGAATATGAAGTAAATGGTAGTTAATATTTTGTAGCATCCCCTTTAGCTTTCATAACAGCGTACAATCGATCTTGCATACTATATACAAGGTGTTTACAAACATTTCTATCAGTATTAGCCCAAATAGACTTTATACGTGCCACTAACTCAGTTTTACTTGAAGGAGGATTTTCTTGAAGTTTTTTCTTCATTATACACCATAAGTTTTCGATGGGATTAAGATCTGGTGAATTTGGTGGCCAAGGAAGTACCTTAATGTTGCGTTGGCGGAACCAATTCTTAGTTGACACCGAGGTATGCGGGGACGCTAAATCTTGTTGAAAGATGAAATCATCTTCAAATAAATCTTCTGATGATGGAATCATGTAATATTCTAAAATTTCTTGATATATCAGAGAGTTAACCTTTTCGTAGACGATGCATAACTTTCCAGGTCCTTCTGCACTCATACAAACCCAAACCATGACACTAGCAGCAAATTTTACGGAACGTTTAAGGCATTCTTTATCAAATGCTTCTTGCTTCATTCTCCAAACTCGAATACCTTGATTACCATATGAAACACAAAACAGACTTTCATCACTAAATAATATATTTTTTCAATCTTCATTGTTCCATAAACGTCTTGATTAACACCAATTCAATCTTATACGCTTTTATCTTGCAGTCATGAGAGGTTTTGTTTTCGGTACACGAGATTCAAATTTAAATTTATGGAGACGTCTTAATGTTGTCGATGTAGAAACTTCAACTCCTTCTTCTTTCCATTTTCGATGCAAGAATCGCACACTTTTAAAACGGTTTTTCTTAACTATACGCTTCAGTTTCCTGTCATCTCTAGCAGATGTTTTTGGTTTTTGGCCACCATTTCGGCGATTGTTTTGAAATTTTCCAATTTTTGAATATTGTGTTAGTATTTTACTAACGCTCGATTGCGAACAATGTAAATAATTCGCTATAAAACATTGATTTTTACCGTGCCGATACAAATCAACCATACGAAGTTTAGTAGATTCAGGAATATCACTCACACGGCCCATTTTAAGACGAAAAAGAAACAAACTGCAAAAAAGAATACAGATTTTAAATAAAATAGTCTGAATTTAATCAATGATGCCACCAGTTAAGAATTGGTAATAATTAAAGGAGAATTAATGTGAAATATTCTAATATTTTGAACCACTTGAATAAATATTCTAATATTTTGACTTTTCAAAATAATTTTTTTTGCAATTAATCTTTTCAAAAATGATATTAAATTTAAGATAACAAGTAAGTTTAATCAACAATAAGTTCTTAATAAAAATATCGTTTGCATATTTTCATTAAAAGACATTAAATTACCAAACGATATTTTCAATTTCTAAAAAAAAGGTAATTATTCTAATATTTTGAATATGAGCTGTACTTTATTTGCTGGGGTACTCTTCTATTCACAGGTAGTTCCACGATGTAGCGGTAATATGGCACAACAGTTAATTCTTTCTAATACTGATACGGCGCAGGCACAACACTTTAACACACACTCGACGATACGGCACAACACTTTAGCACACTTTCGACGATACGGCACGACACTTTAGCATACAATCGACGATCCGGCATGATACTTTAGCATACACTCGACGATATGGCACGACACTTTAGCACACATTCGACGATCCGGCATTAACACGCAAGAATTCCACTGGATACTCTGGCATTAACAGACTGCAACACGGCTCGCTGGTCACTGGTTTCAGGCGATTCTATCCCGACGCTGCCAACAATTTGTCGGACGTTCCTCTCAGTCCACACAACTTTAAAGAATGTCCGTGGTAGATGTAGCTGCCACCACCGATATTACTAGGTAATATCAGTCACCCACTGTGAGGTTTGTGTAAATGAAGACTTACGCCGTCAGGTAACTGAATTATCAGTTTATTAAGAATATATGTACACACTAAATAAGCTATTTACAATTATATACAATTACAACTCGGATGTAGGTGATCCGGTTCAACATTAAATTATATACATTAAAGATTGGCTGTGTACTATTCCAATTACACTTTCCACCTCACACTCAATACACGTTAAATTCACTTTATCGGAGCTCAACCTTGAGTCTCCCAACACAAGAACACTAGGCCTGCACTTCTTAGCCCAGAGCACTAAACACTAGGACGTCAGTGTCCTTTGCTCACCAGAAAACGCGCTGCTTATGCTCTTCCACACAGAGCAACCTCCAGGTTCGAACCCTAGGTACGGAATGACTTATCTGAGACAAACATGCCCTTCTCAACTCACGGGGTCACACAAATGCCAACCCCCTCTGGAGCTTCCTCATTGGGCACCTTCCCCCACTCCTTTCTTGCCTAGTGACATGTTGCTTATCTGCTGACCATCCGCATACCTCACTGACAGATGGACATGCCTCTCAGCAATCTCCTTTCTCTAACACACCACCTGCAAAGGATTATCTGGCAATTCCCCTTTCCACAAAGAAGGAATGTCACCTTGGAATTTTTTGTACACAACCATACAATACGAAATATTGAAATAGAGACATAGTAGAAATTCCATTCTTTAGCACAGGTGCTATCAGATCCTGACAATGCCATTCTAAAAAAATCCATTTTGTACGAGCGAAACATACTTAGTAAAAAATATTCTTGTAAAAATTGTCCCACCCCTCTCTATTCTAACTTATATATATATGAATATGTATATGAAAATGAATGAGGAAGAATTGAGCAGCAATTAATTGTGAGGTGCTTATACACAAATAAGTTAATAAAAATTCTAAACATATGGGAAAAAAAATCCCCCAAAACTTTCTTGTAATGTGATATTGTACAAATTTTTGTACTTCATGAATTTTCACTTTATATCTCAAATGATAAAAAATAGTAGGAGAGCATATTTGTAAATTTACGATTCAGTATTTAGTTTCGCGTATTATGTGATGCTTTGTGTTGCACAATTTGAAAATAATACTCTTCATGGAAACTTTTTATAGATTATTATTAAACGTATAGATTATTATTAAAACATTCATTGACTTCTAAAATGAATGTCTAAGAACCACGGAGTTATTACATAAATAGGAAAGAATAGGGATCAATGAAACGAAAAATATTTTTTTATGTTTTGCCAGTGCAAAATGGAAATTCTCAGAATAACATCTTGAAACATCTTAATACACTTAAAAATTACAAATTTTATTATAGTAATTAAAACTTTAAATTAGTGAGACATATAAATTAACAAGAAAAATATCTAGTCTTTCCCTTATGTGAGGGAGCAATAGGACATGTTTTTAAAATGAAAATTTATGTTTAATTTTCAAAAATGTGGTGAAATACAAAGGGAAAAGACAGTGTGACATATACATTTCTAAAGTCTATTGTAAATCACAACACTTATTTTATGTTATATTATGCTTTGTAAAATCCAAATTAATTCAAAAATATGCTTGTGCTCGACAAATGCTGTCAATTAATTCTGTTGAATATAGATTTGCAATCATGTCATTGTATCCCTTTTCAATAATGGAACTCCCAGTTTCCTGTCAGAAGATGAAATTTCTTTTTTTCACCCTTCCTCAAAAATAGTATATTGCCATGGAAAAGTAGAAGTTTGTAGTTTTAATTCAGCAATTTCTTCAAAACAATAATATTAAGGAAAAAAACCCCTAAGAAAATTAATATTATGGAAATAAATATAAATATTTATTACTAATAATTATTAATAAATAGTGCATGAGTAAGAAAAAAAAATGGAGCATTTTAACTTTAAAATTTTTGAATTTTTTAAATTGCAAAATAATTAATTTCATTCCTTTCACTATTCGATTCCAAAACAAGATGGTCCTATAAATGTAAAATCCCAAAATTTTTTTTATGTAAATAAACTTTATTAATTGGATAGAGATATCATTCGGAAAGGGTTGGAATGTTCCATCCTTCCCTGAATGTCTCATTACTTTCTTAGAGTAGTATTATAAAAAATAGAATTTTACAACAAGTACGTGGCTTTTAGATTTAAATAAATTGTTCATTTATAAAAGACCTATTGTTGAGCTTACAAAATATTAAAAACAGCTGAATTAGCAACAATTGAAATTAAAAATTTACATAAAAAATCTGAATAGTTACTTACTTTTTATATTGTAAAATATTATTATTTATTAGTATTTATAGCAACAAGTATACTCGAATGATTTTTCTATCTGGTGAAAGAGTCATAAATAAAAAAATAAAGTTAATTTTAGGCATTATTGCTGATGTCCTATCGCTCCCTAATCTCTCCTCATAGAACATGGAAAATCAGTTTCTTATTGAGTCATTCCATAAAAAATATTTATTCTGTTGAGCTGATTGAGAATTCAGACCAGATATTGTTATCGTTAAAAGTTAGTTGGGTGAATTAGTTCCCCATATTAATTAGCGTGATGAAATTAGAAAATGTTGTTCAGAAATTGTCTAATCGAACTATTTTTCTTCATTATTATTATTATTATTATTATTATTATTATTATTATTATTATTATTATTATTATTATTATTATTATTATTTTGCAAATGCAATAGTTGTTCCTTAAAATATTGTCAAAGTGTGCGTTTTCAATCGAATTTCTGTGCGAAAGAAGAATAATTACTCAAGGAAGGGTGAAACACACTTGTCGTTTCTGTCATTTTTGATCAGAACAGCTTTTAAATCAGTAGGTAATTTATTTATTAAAAAAATGGAAAACACAGTTCAATTCCAAATCGCTTTTATAGTCAGGCCTTCCGATTTTATATCTTTCCATAGAAAAATGAATTTGTAAATGTTTTAAAATGTTTTGCGCTTGCAGAGCAGGACAATTGAGAATAGCTTTAAATCATGAAAGGTATCTGAATATTAAACGTATAATTATCTCTGTATATCATTGTTGTAAACGTATAGAAAGAACTAAAAAAAAGTTAAATTAAATATTTTTAAACACTGATAACGATTTCATTAGAGGAGGGTATGTGTGTGTGGGGGGTGGGGTGGGGGCTGGCGAATACCAGGAGGGGAGGGTCTAAAATTACTGAAAATTTGATAACGTTATATAGTTACAGCCTTTACTTTTAAGGTTCCTGTCCCCGGCCAGCAAAGCTCTCGTGAGCTAATGCTATTCCTATGTAGAGGTTATTTTATAATATTTGGTTTGCAATTCCACATTTTCACATTTATTTTATTTTTATTTTATTTTATTTTATTTTATTTTTTTTTTATTTATTTATTTATTTTTTTTTGCATTGCATATAGTTGAGGTGTATCTCTACATTGCTCCTTTTTTTTGGGGGGGGGGGGGGGTTATAGGTATTTTTTAAGTGGGCACTTTCACTTTCGAAATTGGTTTTGAAAGTGAAACTAACTTTATAAAAATATCTGCATTCAAAATCGAAAAAATGTAAAAGGGAGGATGCACCTCAGATACGCAGTGTTTAAAAATATTTAATTTAATTTTTTTAGTTCTTTTTTATACGTTTAAAATTATATGCAGAGATAATTATACGTTTAATATTCAGATAGCTTTAGCTCGCGAGAGCTTCATTGGCCAGGGACAGGAGTCTTAAGAAACTGCTGAAGATGTTTTCAATTAATAATAATAATAATAATAATAATAATAATAATAATAATAATAATAATAATAATAATAGCCAAATTGGTAAAACTGCATTCAAATAGCTCTTTTAAAGTGAAAAATGTAAGCAATGTAATTGTGGAAAAAAAAGGTCTGGAAAATTATTTAACGCTTCATCACCACCTTTTTTCAACAGGCAACACATCATACTGTAAAACTACTTTCCCAACCATGACAGTGCAGTAGTGGGAAAACGTTTCTTTTACTCTGTAACAATATTGGAACTGATCAAGAATAATACATTAATCGGCAAAATGTAAACAAGAGCAAAGTCATGTTACAATATGAAATTTTTCTTCCAATTTTTAAAAAATTATTTTTACCTATTCCAATAAATAAATAAATATAAATATATAATAATAATAATTCAAACTCTCTTTAAAAATGGTTTTGCATTTCGTTTTTGTTTTTAAAAATAAAATTGAATAAATCAATCCTGAAAAATGACATTTGAATGATGAGTTTAAATATTTGAATCTATTTTCAAAATATTGTATGACTTTTATTTTGTTATTTTATTTTTACCCATTTTTACTCTTTCCTAACACATATTGTACGGAAAGTATTTAAGCTGATGTTTCTACTAAGCGTTTTTATTTTGAGATCTTGATGCAGAAATAAAATAGGAGTACAAGTTTATACTACAATTGTATTTTATAGAATAACGTAGTTTTCTTTTTCATATTAATATTTCATAATAATTAATTTCACAAACTGTTTAAACAGTATTTCTTTCATTACCGATGGAGGGTGCAACTTATAAAAAAGTTTTCGTATTTGTATTTTATATCTAAAATAATAATTTTCCTTGCTTCCGTTAGTTTTTTTTTTTTTTTTTTTTTTTTTTTTTTTTTTTTTTTTTTGTTAAATAAGCTATTTTTGAAACTTAAAACAAAGCTCCAATAAAATTCCAAAGTTTAAAAAAATTCTAGAAAAATTTTCTGTTAAAAACAATTAATTGTACGGACGTCCCAATTGCCAATACAATCTTCTTAAAATCGTTCACTTTTTTCAAAGTGAAAGAATAAATTAGCACTTTTATATTAACTGAATAATAGTTATATGTTGAAAAATCAATTTAGAAATTCTAAATGATAGTTTAAGTAATGCTTTTCTTTTCTTTTCTCTTTCCATATACTAAAATGTAATCGAGCAAATATTATCATTTTTTTTTCAAAAGGAATTTACAAGCTTGCATTATCTACCAAATAAAAAAAAGCAGTGACTTTTCCATAATCGGGTTCGATAGCCATGCCCAATCATAAAATTATTTTCGTTATTGACTATACTTATAAAAGAGTATGTTTTTTAAAAAAGTTTTTTTCTTTAATACTTATTTTTAACTGAGCACATAAAAAAGTGAATAAAAGGCAATACTTATAACTCACGTATGTTGTAGTAATTTGTTTCTAATCTATGAATTCGCAATTATTACTGACGAACGTTAATTAAAAATTTTTATTCCACAAGTCAGTATTAAATTAAATAAAAATTTCTTGTTTTCTGCGTTATTGCTCAAAATTTTATTTTCTCATAATAATTTCGAGTTAATTTTTATTAGTAATATAAACTGCATAGTACGAAATTTTATTCATAACAAAAGAATTATTAAGCATTACACTGAATTAAGGAAGTAATACATTTCAAGAACTATATAAAGGCATTTTTAATTACGATTTATTTTTTAATAATGCTATCATTCTACATTTTTTTGAGTAAATCAGAGTAAGTGAAAAATAAATGTGCTTTTTATAGCTTTAGCTTCTTGCACCTTCACCCTCATTAAATGAATTTTTTATGCCCTTAAAATAAATTTCAGGAAAAGAAAAAAAAATGTAATTTAACAAATTACAACGACTATTTGGAAAATGATATTTTCAAAGACTAAAATTTTAAAGACTTCTAAATAAATTCTATGTATTTAAATTAATAATAATATTAATAAATATCATTTTTATGAAAATCATAACGAATTATATATTATGTAAGACATGCATTCAATATTAATATTCCTAGACCAATGATAAGAAAACAAGTTTATAGATACGCTACATTAACTGTTTAAAATTTATATTTTTATCTGTTATTATGGAGTTAATCAGACGGACTTCTGAACGCCTCATATTAAGTACGACACGGATTAAATATTAATATTCCTGGAGCCATCATGAACAAATTTTAAGTGAAATTTCAGTTTTACAAATTTTTATACATTTTAAATTTTTACACCGCTGCGTAGAAAAAAAAATGCACTTTTATATGAAATTTGTTTGAAATATTTATTACAATTTGTTTTCAAATTATTAATTTTTTTTAAAGTTTTATTACTTTTTTTTGTCATTGTGGCAACAGAAGTATTCCAGTTTTGGGCATTAAACATGGACCAATCAGAAAGCGAATAAAATAAAATAAGTTGCGGAATTCAACCAATAAAAGATTCAGATATGCTTCAAATTTCCATGTTCTTAGTATAACAACTATTTTCCAAATAAGGTGGTCTGGTGTAATAACGCCAAGTGCTAATATTATGCATAATTATGAAATAATCTGGTAAATGACACCCATGTGCTCTGCGCAGAAGGATTTTGCATCATATAAATCGCAAAAAACAGCTTCAAGTTATTTTGTTTCATTTTTAGGTCTTATTGTTTTTTACAAGCAACTAAAATTAACGCTTGATCTAAAATTTGCGCGATATGTTTTGTGATATGAAGACTATTTTTTTTAATCCGGAAATGCTTTGTTAATTGCATAAATTTGTAGCACATTTCATGTACTTCCAAAATGTTGTTGAAGATTTTGGATATCTTCTCGAGATAATTTGTAATTTAAAATGTACAGCGCAGTAACTATAACGGGGTAATAACGCCAATTCTTGGCATTAATACCCTGGTTGATTCCCTACAGTGGCCGAGCTACATCCTAAATGCTGATTCAAATAAACACAGTTAAAACTGTGCAATGTTTCTAATAATTCTATTTAGGCGGTCCTTTATAAGCAAAAAGAAGCTCACGGTCTGATATTCTTTGGCCTCCTCCCCCCCCCCACACACACCACACCACACCACACCTTTATTTTTCTTACACTTTCACAAAAAATTGAACATTTTCAACAGCTTAGAATGCAATTTGTCAATTTCTAAGTTTGTAGAGTTTGTATTTTTATAATTGGGCAATCTACATGCAATTATTCCATCTTATTTCATAGTTTTGTTTGCATGGCGTTATTACCCATATAGATGGGTAATAATGCCAAATAGCATTGGTCAAGAAATCACGCCATTACATTTTATGAATACATATCTGTTAAATTATTTTTTTAATATAGATAGTCAATGAGTTGCTGTATCAAATCGTACATTTGTTTGAAAAATACAAACTAAAACTGAGCCGTGAAAATTGGTAGAACCTTAACATGGCGTTATTACCCCAGGGTACCTTAGTTAAAAAATGTGTGTGGCACTCGGGGACTGCCGCGGTAAAGCTATTGTATAGCATTTATTATCAACTTATGCAAAAATACCGCGTCAATGTCTGCCGAAGTCTATCGAAGGATACCGTGCCGAAGTCTGACGAATTGAAACGTCGTTAACCGGAGTGTTAGGATTTTTCTCGTTACGGAATTTCTAGATTCGGTCGCCTCGCTCAAAGCCTGCGATAAAAGCTATGCAATAGCTTAATAAATTAAGAAACAAAATTTGGTAGCGCTACGAAAATTAGATCGCGATTTATAAGCATCTTAAATTTTTCGACCCTCACGGTGGGGGGTCTCCTGTCACCAAAAATTAACACTGTCTCATAATAAATTACCAAAAAAAATTTTGGCCGCGCTACGATAAGTAAATCGCGAGTTATAAGCATTTTAAATTTTTCGACCCTCACCGTGGGGGGTCCCCTGTCACCAAAAATTAACAGTCTCATAATAAATGACCAAACAATATTTGGCCGCGCTACGAAAATTAGATCGTGAGTTATAAACATTTTAAATTTTTTGACGCTCACCGTGGGGGGGTCTCCTGTACCCAAAAATTAACACTGCCTCATAATAAATTAGTAAACAAAATTTGGCCGCGCTACAAAAATTAGATCGCGAGTTATAAGCATTTTAAATTTTTCGACCCTCACCGTGGGTGGGGGGGGATCTCCTGTCACCAAAAATTAACAATGTCTCATAATAAATTACCAAACAAAATTTGGCCGCGCTACGAAAATTAGATCGCGAGTTATAAGTATTTTAAAATTTTTGACCCTCACCGTGGGGGGTCCCCTGTCACCAAAAATTAACACTGTCTCATAATAAATTACGAAACAAAATTTGACCGCATTACGAAAATTATATCGCGAGTTATAAGCATTTTAAGTTTTTCGACCCTCATCGTGGGGGGGGGGGGTCTCCTGTCACCAAAAATTAACACTGCCTCATTATAAATTACCGAACAAAATTTGGCCGCGCTACGAAAATTAGATCGCGAGTTATAAGCATTTTAAATTTTTCGACCCTCACCGTGGGATGTTTCCTGTCACCAAAAATTAACAATGTCTCATAATAAATTACCAAACAAAATTTGGCAGCGCTACGAAAGTTAGATCGCGAGTTATAAGCATTTTAAATTTTTTGACCCTCAACGTGGAGGTCTCCTGTCACCAAAAATTAACAATGTCTCATAATAAATTACCAAACAAAATTTGGCCGCGCTACGAAAATTAGATCGCGAGTTATAAGTATTTTAAAATTTTCGACCCTCACCGTGGGGGGTCCCCTGTCACCAAAAATTAACAGCCTCATAATAAATTACCAAACAAAATTTGACCGCGCTACGAAAATTAGATCTTGAGTTATAAACATGTTAAATTTTTTGACGCTCACCGTGGGGGAGGGGTCTCCTGTACCCAAAAATTAACACTGCCTCATAATAAATTAATAAACAAAATTTGGCCGCGCTACAAAAATTAGATCGCGAGTTATAAGCATTTTAAATTTTTCGACCCTCACCGTGGGATGTTTCCTGTCACCAAAAATTAACAATGTCTCATAATAAATTACCAAACAAAATTTGGCAGCGCTACGAAAGTTAGATCGCGAGTTATAAGCATTTTAAATTTTTCGACCCTCACCCTGGGGGGGTCTGTTGTCACCAAAAATTAACACTGTCTCATAATAAATTACCAAACAAATTTAGCCTCGGTACGAAAATTAGATCGCAAGTTATAAGCATTTTAAATTTTTCGACCCTCACGGTGGGGGGTCTCCTATCACCAAAAATTAACACTGTCTCATAATAAATTACCAAACAAAATTTGGCCGCGCTATGAAAATTAGATCATAAGAAACATCAGTTTGTGACTTGATATCCTAATATCTGAAAAATACCGCGTCAATGTCTGCCGAAGTCTACCGAAGGATAGCGTGCCGAAGTCTGCCGAGCTAAAACGACGTTAGCCGAGTGTTAGGTTTTTTCGTTACGGATGTGTTAGGATTTTGCGCGTTACGGAATTTTTGGATTCGGTAGCCGCGCTCAAAGCCCGTGATAAAAGCTATGCAATAGCTTAAAAAAAAAAATCCAGATGATATACTTTTGTATTTTTTTTAATCAAACCAGCTACACCTGTTTTCTTACTGAAAATTAATACAAATGTATAAATTAATAGTAAATGATATTTGGATGTGTTAAAGTAATCTTTTGATTCGAATTCAATTTTGTTTTTGTGTAAATATGTCTTTAAAAGGTGTTTATAGCAGATGGCAAACAGAAGGCAGTGGAAAACAACCAGCATGCACAATGCATTCTGCTTCGAAGAATCTGCGTGCCATGTCTTATGTGTATAGTGGCATCACATTTATCCCGTCCCGTTTTCGGTTCCCGAGGTTTTGATTTGCTTTTAACGGAGTTTAAAACTGCAATATCTAAATTCTTTTTACAAAACCGAGTTGACTTTCGAGGAATGTATGATCGTCTTCATCAATTAAACATAAAGAAGGCGTAATCTAAAGTGAGTGCAACTTCCCCATTTTTGCAGAGGGGGGGGGGAGAAAATGACGTTTTTAATTAAATAAAAAAAAAATCTGTAAAACATATGGATTTTATGTTTTTTTACAAAAAAAAAACTTTATTTATTTATTTATTTGTTTTATTTTTTCAGAAAAATTTTTTTTTTGTAAAAAAATACATGTATATATATTTTTCTTTAATAAATTAAACGGTTTGCCAAGATAGACAATTTTTTCGCTGCCAAATAGAGAGATTTTTCTACAGATGACTACCGATTGAAAACACATATTGAATGAGTATGAGATTGACGCTTTCATAAGAATTACATCGATTTATATCACTTATTACATCGAATACATAAAGCAGAAGTACAGTTTTCAACTTCAAAACGAGAAGTTCAGCGCTCGAATCGTGCTGGCTCCATTGCGCTTTCTCTTTGTGTGGAGCTCCCGGCTGTATTTCCTTCGTGTAAAATTGCTTTGTGCTATCTCGTCCCTGCGTATTGACGATGACTTATAAGCAGGCTTTCATGTCGAGAACACAAGTCAGATATATGTGTTCAATAAATAAATAAATAAATAAATAAGCCGATTAAGTTGATTTTAGGGACTTTGGTATTTTAAGAAGCTTAGCGGAGTAAGACAGCTATATAGAAATGTAAAGCTGCTCACCGGGCCAATATCTTGATCAATACAACAACAACATAACAACAACAACAAAATAAATAAGCGCTCGAATACAACCGATTCGAGTAATTTATATCCACAACAATCTTTTTGAGCCTCATTAACCACTATCCTATAAGTAAGCATTACAATACTCAGTATTTTTAGCTACTTTTCGCTCTGTTTGTAGAAATACTTGAACATAATTGAAGCCCCCCCCCCCCCCGCCTTTTTCTACCGGTATTTCAATCCAGAACCCTCACAAATTTTAAAGCACAGTAGACTTAAAATTTCAATTCTAAATTTAAAAAAAATTAAAAAAATTCATTACAAAAATATTATTTTGTAAAATCTTTCAACCAGATTAAGTAAGCATTCCTTCATTTCTATAAGTCACCGCATTTACTAGTAAATTCAACCAACAAATCCTGCTGCGAGTCATTATCAAGATTTTTTGCTTGAACTGACTAAATTTTGGGACAAATTTTGTGTATAACAAGATGTTTCTGCAAATGTAACCGTAGTGTAAATGGTCTTTTATAGTCCAGTTTTAAATGCATTATTCAAATGATTGAGCAAATGAGTCTTTGCTTCACATTTCGTAATAAATTAAGAAAACGATTGAACTGGTTTCCTTTAGTTGAAATATTTCTTAAAGTATTATTTTTTATTTGTATCAATTTATAAATTTTTAAAATTAAATCCTCCGCCCCGTGAAAAATACTCCCACACACGTATTGGAAAAAAAAAAAAAAAAAAATACATTTGAATGTTCCAGGCACGTGCCACAATTAGACACCGAATGAATTCTTTTTTTTTTTTTTTTTTTTTTTTTTTTTTTTTTTGTATGTGAAATAAACGCATAATTATTACTAATCGATTTTGGTGCCCTAATTCAAATTTTGAGAGTGAATAATTTCTTATTTAGTTTTTCCTTTTCTTTATGATTACTTTTAAGATCTTACATTTACAATGAACAGTATGACTTTTATACTTTTCGGACAATTACCGTGCTGCAACATTTGTAGTTGTTTTGCAATATGCATTCTATCGAATTTCTGGTTCTAAAAAACCCTCTTTTTTTTTTTTAGCAAATATGTAAATTAAAACTTCTACTTGCTTCATTTGTCAAATAAAATGTCACTTGTGTCAATGAGCATATCTCAGTAGTTTATTGACGTCACTCCACTATACATTATTAACAAGAAAGGTTTTCCTTTCTCTAATAACTATACTTATAGTCATAGGAAACATGGCATGACAGAAGCGAATTTTAAATAGAGGAGGGGAAATGTGGTACAGTCATATTTCTCTGTTGTTGGTGAAATCTTTCAATATTAAACTTCAGATCAAGTCTTTAATCTTCGTCATCCATAAATAGTGCCAAAATGTGGCGTAGAAGGTTGAAAAGGAATCCAACGTCTATATTAGCGAGCAGTCTATAAATCTTTACAGCTTATTTAAATGTATTCGTCACGCTTTTTACAAATAAGATGAGGACAAGAGTTTAAAAGAACAGCATCCCTCTAAGTTCTACACAACCACACACTAAACTTACACCATAAGTATAGGAACAAGCGACGGTTGTTAGGTCCATAGACTTGCCACCAGTCTATTACCTTTGTACAGTCTGACAACAACGGCGCCCCTCTTGCAGCCGGGGCTCTCTGACATTATTAGAGGGGCAATGGGCCGTATCGTGTTAGACCCCGAGTCTCCTGCTCCTGTTTCATCAATCACAGGTTAGATTCTTTTTTTCCACTCACTCCCTAGGATTTGAAGCAGGATTCTGCTACACAAATGTGTAGAGTATATTTTTCAACCATTCTTAGCTAAGCTTACACGAATCATCCATTATAAAAACTGGATTCGCTTTTTTTTACAATTCCCTAATAAAAATTTTGTTAAGAATGTTTGTCCTCAAATCCAAGCTATGCCTTCTTGCATCACAAATTTCTCAAATATTTATTAGTACACAAAACAAGTATCAATAAAAACAAAGAGTAATAATTTTATAATCATTTACTGATTTAACATTAATTTTGTTTTTCCATAAAAATAAATGAAAGACTAATGAAACAGAGTATTTTAATGTAAAGTACAAGTAACAAATAGAAAAAGAAAATTTTGGTTGAATCAAAAATGATAAGGATATCAAAAGATACCCCCATCCCCTTCCCCTAAAGATATATTTCGATAGCATGTGCCAGACACCCCTCTAAAATGATAACGTTATGTATGCAAAACCCGTTAACTACTTTTAAAGCTACATTTGTGTAATGCACTGCCCAGTAGCAGTATAAAAATTATTAAATGTCAAATTATTAAAAAACGACTAATTTAATTCGAATTTATGACATAAACACTATGGGACCTTCTTTGTGACTCCTATGGTACTTTGCGACCTTTTTTCGAAGCACGATGAGTAAAATGTCAAGTTTAAACTTTGAAAAAGGTTTTTGTTTTAGCTACACTGAAAAGAAAAAAAAAAGGTTATTACTACGCTGACTTTAATTTCCTGAAATGCCAAAAGAAGTTTAAATATTTACTAATTTTATTGTTAGTACCGAATTAAGTTCACCATAATCAGTTTAGGATAAGATAAGTCTTATTATACTTTTAGCAACTTTTTTTTAATAATAAAAATGATTATTATTATATTTTTTATACGGTACCCTCTGAGCTCGATTAATACTCGCACTTGACCGTTTATTTCATTTATGATAACCTATTTCTATTCTAAAAGTCTTCATCCTTCGTTCTTTTGTCTAACAGCTACTTTTTCTTACAACAATACTAAAGTATTTAAATTTTAAAATTATTTTTTGTTTCAGTTTTTATCAATAGTCAAGTAATCAATAAATTATAGGCATGAAACCCACTGATTAGGAATAATAATATTTCATGATTGGGAAGAATAATACTTCATGATTAGGAAGAATAATATTTCACGATTGAGAGAAGACTAATATCTTATAACTTAAAAAAGCGCTTTGAAACTTTTGAAAAAATTGGAATATCTGTTATGACTTTTTATTATAACAACAGTTACATTTTTTGAAGTCGATATAAATGTAATATAATTTTTGAATAATTTTTCAGTTTGATGTCCTCACTCAGAAACGTTAGACTATAAAAAATTTAAAAATAAAGCATTCACTATGCATCTTCAAAATCCCAATTAATAATCTATCATAACTGACGCCAGAGGTATATGATCTTGACAAACCGCCCACTCGAACAGCCGGATACGTCCAAGAGCCGGACAATCCATGACTAATTTGTTACACCTCTTGACCTCACTATAGGGGTTAATAAAACGGAATGGAGCCGACAAAGAACCCCCAGAAACTGGGCAGCCCGCGAAAGACGGATCGGCTCCCGGGAGCAGAGACCCAGAACGAGATTTCATCAGCGGCCCCTTATTTACGGCCTCGTATGCAGAATGTATCCTTTTACGGCGCTATTTTTCATCTGGTATAGAGAACATGGCTGATAAGTAGACTTAAATTATGGCGGTTCAGATTAAAAGGAAGTTGAAGCTGTAGTTCTTCAAAACAAAAAGGTACTTTTGGCATTTTAAACTGTTAAGAATAGAGAGCTGAAGTAATTCGGTAAGCAAAATGTTTATCACTGGATTATAAGATTAGAAAATCGGAATTTGTCAAACTTTTAAGATTATCGGAGTTTTTTAGAACTGAAAAAATCCGGGAGGAATAAGGATGGGCAAAACCATCTATAGAATGTTACTATTAAAGAAATATAGCCGATAAACCTAGATCTTAAGGATGTATTCGAAAAAACGCTCTTCCACCTTCAAAAGCTCGAAATTTTCCGATACAATTTCAGACACATTTTTAAAAGTAGAAACATGAAACTTGCTGAGGGGATTCTTGAAGGGACGTATGAGGTGCCGTGTGATGTCTTTTTACGCTCAATTCTTTTGAATTTGAGCTATAAACAATTACCTTATCAACATGACCCTTTTTTTCGATCCCAGAACTCCCGCTTGGGAAAAATCGGTTCGAAATGCCGTTTTTGATTGCTTTTATTGCAATATTTTCTGCATTTATCAAAGAATCGACAATCACGGCACCTTGTGTACTTTCCAAATAAGAGATTTTGAAAGTTTATTTGAGTATTTGAGAGCAAAAATGAATTAAAAAATAAATCGGAAAATAAGCAATTTGAATCGAAATACACCCTTAATGATATATAAAGCAATAAGTTTTAGAATGTTATTAAGCAATAAATCAACACATTCCTAAAACAAATATTTATTATGTCTGTTTAATCGTAGATTTTTTTTTTTTTTCATTTAGAACCAAGAGAATAATTTATCAATCCAACATATAAGATAATTTTGCTAATCTAAACAAAATTACAACATTTCATCTATTGTCATCGTCAGAGGTGTTAAGTTCAAATACATGTTGCGCTCGTTGACCTAACCGTTCGGAGTTTCCTATGATACCTCTTCTAGCCTGCGTAACACTTCGCAAATGGGAGTTACATTATTGCCAGGCCTCTGACATTAATAAACGCCTGCCTAATTAAGAATGCTATTAAATAAAAATTTCTCTATTTATTATATTTTTATGTACGTAAATGGATTAGAGAAGTACTTTTTCCTATTTTTGGGATTGGAATAGTACTATTTTGTTCTTTTCTCGATTGTGTAAAATGTTCTGTTATAATTAAAGAGTTACCATCAGCACGGCACATTTTGTGTATCGTAATATGAAAAAAAAGGCAAGTAGATAAGGAGAAGAAAAAAGGAGAAAGAAAGATGATCTTCTAGGATGGCTGGTCAGTTAATCTGGGGATCATAAGATGTGCAGCTGAACTGTATTGGGATTTACAGAAAAAAAAAAAAAACCTCTTTTTTAGAAGGCAGAAATTTTAGTTTATATTATTTATATGGCTGATAATCCATTGGAAAAATCTGAAGACCGCAAATATTCCCGAGAAATAATTAGAATTTCAATTTTTAAATTGTAACCAATTCCATTTGCACATATCCAAGTAACTTTGCTTGATTTATTGTCGTTGATAAACATTTTTTGCATTTTATGAAAATATTACAGAGTAATCTATACATATAATAAAACAGTAGGACCCGGTGTGTCTGTACATTGAAGATAATTGACAAAAATGGAGTCAGGGCGATAAAAGAAAACCAATGAAACACAAAAAAATTTTTTTTGAATTTTTTGTCTGTCTGTCTGTCTGTCTGTCTGTCTGTCTGTTTGTTCGAGGTTATCTTCGTAACTACTGAATGGATTTTTATGCGGTTTTCACTAATGAAGAATGCACACTCCCGGGCAGTGTATAGGCTTTGTTTCATCAAAATCGGACAACAGACAAAAAAGTAACAAAAAGAAACAAAAGAAACTATTAGGTGCGCTGCTCACGTTTTTTAGTACATAACGTTTTTTAGTACATATAAAATCCAATAGATGTCACTGTGCGATTTTAAAACGCGCTATCGTTATGTTTTCGCCAGTCTACTTAAGTATGAGAAAGTTTCAAGCTGGCTGTCGTTCCATGTGGTTTAGTCGGTAGAACGTCAGTGCGCCATACTGATGGCCCGGGTTCGATTCCCAGCATGGAATTTTTTTTCACTATGTTGGCATTAACGCCTATAAGCAATTAAAAGAATTTGAAATATTGTATTCAAGGCGAATTTTCTCTCTGGGAAAATTTCCTTGCATTAATATGTCAGTGTAATTTTTTTTTCGATTTAATTTTTTTTTTCGAAACTTTGTTTTTCTTAAAAAATTACAGTAAATATTTGATATTTCCCAACGTTTTTTGAATGATCGACTTGCTTTTTTTTTTTTTTAATGTATGTCTGAACCTTATCTAACTACTTCTTCAAGATTTCTTTAGATAAACCGACCAGCGTAGCGGGCGAAGGCCGCTAGTGTCATCATAAAATGATAGTACTAAAGTCTAGATTATTTATAACTATATTTGATTGGAGAAGTGATAACCTATTTACCATGTACATTTTATAACGAACTTCAAAGGACCGAAGTTTTTGTTCGCTATATCCAGTGGTTCGATATATCCGAACCGTTAAAAATGTTAGAGTTTACAAAATATGTATATAATTACCCGATACCTATATGCTCAATAATGGTGTATTAAGAAAAAAAAAAAAACGTAAATTTTATTAGATATGATCATTAATGAATTAAATTGACTAAAATTGATTACATTAAACTGGCACGATACTAAATCTTTTTATTTTGTTTTTTTATTACTCTTTTATCATTTAAATTTTCCTTTCTTTTCTTCATCTTGTGAACTCCAGAAAGTATAAGGAAGAAAGCTTTTGATTATTGCTTGCTTCAAAGAAGGTGTTCTTTTCAATGCTGCTATATCTCGAATTATTGTGTAATAACTTTGCCTCTTATAGATTAAAGCTAAGAGGTTGGTAGCGTAAGTGCCGCTCGGCAAATAATCCAGGCAATTTAATGGAGAATCAATTATTTATTTGTAACAATAAAAAAGGTTCTCTGTATTAAATTTTATATACAGCATAAATCATTTTAGAACTCGTAGGATCTTAATCCACCAGCTCCAAGTCCAAAGTTCTATTTCAGTCCGCAGAATGTTCAGTTTATAAATCACGTAAAGTTTCTACAAATCAGCAACACGGCGTTCTCTAAACACCGAAGATGAGACTTGTCACCGGCACTCTCCTAGAGAGAGTTCTCTTCCTCCGTCTCACTTGGGTGACGTCACCCTCTACAGCTCCCGATCCGAGCTGATCCACTTTTCTCAGAGAACAAATCCGAGCTCCGAGCTCTGTTCTCTCTCTTCTCACTCCGAGATCAAAATCCTCCCTGCAAAACCTTGGCTTCCTCTTTTTCTTCTCAGCCAAGACCTCCCCTAAAGGTCACGAACCAATCATCAACCTTAATGATCTTTTCTCATTAAAAGATTCGTAACATCGTCTTATCATTCGTACCTGAAAATACACGCCTATGGCGACAATATGTCTGGTCTCTGTGCTTTCATTTTTGCGTCGGCGTGTCATCAAAGGTGCGACTCGTGTGGTCCCCTATTCACGTTAGTGTCGCCCGCTTGTCTTTTCAGCTAATCGATGATGATTTAGCGATCCTTTTAAATCGCCGCTCTTTTCATCTTGAGAATGAAAGCCATTTTGTGTTTTCAGTTCCATAGTGAAATCTCTTTTCAGAAAAAATGTCTTTAAAAGCCTGTGATAAATCTAAATTATCACAATTGTTAAATACGTTAGTTAAATAATTTAGCTTATATGCGTTACTGAATTGCTATGAAGGAGTAATGGAAAAAACTGACGGGTGTGCTTGATCACAGATCACATCTACAGAATGGCTACTATAAAAGAGAAAAAATGCAGGTGTTACTACTCTTTAATAAAAAGACTTATGGTTAATTTGCACCATGTTTTACTAACCGGCATGCATTTTCTTATAAAATTAGAGTCAAAAACCCTTTTTCACATCAACGGAAAAGTAAAAAGAGAAAAAAAAAATCATGATCGACTAGAAAAAAGTTCGTTATAACCGATTTTTGAGATTTCGGAGGTTCGCTATAAATGGATAAAATAGCATTAAATACAATAGGAAAACAGCAGGACCAAAATTTTCGTTCGTTAGATATGGGGTTCGCTATAGCGGGGTTTGACTGTATTACGCATCATTTTTTGTTGGAAAATTGAAAATATTTTACAAAAAACTTCGCTCATTAGACATGAAGAGACAGTTCTTTATCTTATGCATTTATCATTGTTTTTATTATTTATTATTAAAATTGCTGCGTAATTAGGGAACAATTTACAAATTTGGGACCATGGTAAGCGGGCCCCCTTATACCGATACTTACAGCGGGGTTGGATTAAAAAAAATTAAAAAAGTTATTTACTAAAGTAACTTTAAAATATGCAATAAAAAATTAAATATGATAATCAGTATTACTTTTAAATAATTATGTCACAATTATTAAATTTAAATGAGTAGACGTTTTATAGTAAACTGTGTGGTGCTAATTATCTTTTTCTATGCAAGTCTATGTGTCTCGAATGATAATGTATGCAACAACTAATAATAAATTTTTGACAACACCAAGCTACAATTATTTAAAATATTCGGACCTGCAACAGCCTGCAAGTTACGCTCACCAAGGGGTAACGTAAAAAGGATTAAACAAGAGTTTAAAATATATTTTTAAAGTGATAGAGTTAAAATGAAATATTTACCATAATAACATAATAAATGCATGTTCATGCCAAAATATAGAAAGTTATAAAAATGCAATATGAACATAATAGAATGTAGAATGAAATCTAAAATTTCATTCAATATTAAAATTAGAGTTTGGGCAATAATTGAAAAACTTTAGCAGTATTTGGGAGCCCCTGAAAATCAGGGGCCCTGGCTTGTGCCCCTGATGCCCTGCTGTAAATCGGTAAACGGAAAAAAAGTGACCGGAAAAAAAGTTATCGGAAAAAAGTGACATAAACTATAAAAGCGGAAAAAAGGTGACACGGAAAAAAGTTACCGGGAAAAAAGTGACAAGGAAAAAAAGTTATCGGAAAAAAGTGACAAGGAATTGATTTTGGGGATTTATTATTGATTTTGAGGATTTATTGGTTAAGTATGAAAGGGGGATCGGGGGGAGGTTCATAATTTAGGTAATTGAGTTTTCCATGCTAAACTAACTGTTTTGATTAAATTTTTGGATATCCGCTCATACTGAAAAAACGCTTGCCTGATTAGTATTGGGAAGGGACGATTACCCCCCCCCCTTCATCCGCCCTAAATTATATAAATGAATTTTTATGCAAAATTATCAACGTGTGTCTCATTTACATATATAGTATACAATGCCTGAAGAGATTTGGGAATTTAATGATAAAGTATAGAGGGGGAACGGGGGAATAACCTCTCTTAAATTAAATTATTTGCTTTTTACGCAGAATTATCCGATTTGCTTCGAATCTTGGATATGGGTTCACTATAATAAGACACATATCTGATAAGTTATGGGGTTCTTTTGTTAATTAAAAAATGGGGGCGGGTGAATATTTCCCCCCTTAAATTAGATAAATTGTTTTTTTATGCACACATGTCCGATATATTTCAAATTATGGATATAGATTCTTTCTCATAAAGTGAATCCCTGAATAGTTTTAAGGGTTTAATGGCTAAGTATAGAGGGGGGAACGGAGAATAACCCACAACTAACCAGGGATTCACCTTATCATAATGAACCTACATCCAAAATTGAAGCAAATCGGATAATTCTGCGTAAAAAGCCATTTATTTAATTTATAGGGGGGTTATCCTCCGTTTCTCCTCTCTATACTTAGCCATTAAACCCTTAAAACTATTCAGGGATTCACTTTAATAGAAAGAACGTGTATCTAAAGTTTGAAATACATCATATTAGTGTGCATAAAAAACAATTTATCAAATTCAAGGAGGGGAATGATGCCCCCCTTTTTTAATTAGCAAAATAACTCCATAATTAACCAGAGATACGCTTTGTCAAAATGAACCTAAATCCAAAATTTGAAGTAAATCGGATAATTCTGCGTAAAAAGCCATTTATTTAATATAAGGGGGGGTATCCCCCGTCCCTCCCTCTATATTTAGCCATTAAACTCTTAAAACTATTCTGGAATTTACTTTCTGAGAAAGAACTTATATACAAAATATGAAATACATCGGATATGTGTACATAAAAAACAATTTATCTAATTTAAGGGTGGGGAAGTAGTAATCCATCGCTCCCCTTTTTTAATTAGCAAAAGAAACTCATATCTAATCAGGGATACGCCTTATCATAATGAACCTATATTCCAAAATTTGAAACAAATTCGGTAATTCTGCGTTAAAAGCAATTTATTATTTAATTTAAGGGGGTTATATTCTATTCCGCTTCTATACTTAGCCATTAAACCCTCAAAACTATTCAGGGATTCACCTTATCAGAAAGAACCCACATTTAAAATTTGAAATACATCGGATAATTCTGCATAAAAAATGAGTTATTTAATTTGAGGCGAGATAATTCCCCGTCCCCGCCTTTATTAATAAGCAAAAGAACCCCATAACTAATCAGAGATATGCCTTATCATAATGAACCTATATCGAAAATTCCAAGCAAATTGGATAATTCTGCGTAAAAAAGTTATTAATTTAATTTAAGAGAGGTTATTCCCCCGTTCCCCCTCTATGCTTAACCATTAAACTCCCAAATCTCTTCAGGCATTATATACAATATATAAGTCTTATCAGAAAGAACCTATATTCAAAATTTGACACACGCTGGAAAATTCTGCATAAAAACCCATTTATCTAATGTAAGGCGGATGGGAGGGGGGGGGGTTAATCGTCCTTTCCCAAAACTAATCAGGCAAATGTCTTTTTAGTATGAACGTATATCCAAAAATTTAATCAAAACAGTTAGTTCAGCATGAAAAATTCATTTACTTAAATGATGAACCTTCCCCGATCCCCCTTTCATACTTAACCAACGAATCCCCAAAATCAATAATAAATCCCAAAAATCAATTCCTTGTCACTTTTTTTCCGGTAACTTTTTTTCCTTGTCATCTTTTTTCCGGTAACTTTTTTCAGTGTCACCTTTTTCCTGGTAACTTTTTTTCCGTGTTACCTTTTTCCGCTTTTATAGTTTATGTCACTTTTTCCGATAACTTTTTTTTCGGTCACTTTTTCCCTAGATTCCTGTAAATCTAGCACTGTACGTAATAAAAAGCTGAAAAAGAAGTAATTACATAGAATCCAATATAATTTAATCTCGACTATGACTTATACTTTGCGATTAATTTCGCCACATTTTTTTATTATCACTTTTTTAAAAGTATTATGAGGGAAAAAGGGGGAGAGATTAAACCATAATTTAAAGTAATTTTTAAAAACCCTGCACAGGCACTATAATGGAAACTGGAATGATTACACATTGTTATTTACAATAACTATTACTTCAAGATAGAAAAAAGAAAAGTTGAAGACCATGCAGATTTCTTAGAAGCCAATAGAATTTCATCTTTTAAATGCTTGTATTTCTGCATGTCCAACTAAAATCTATCCGGCAGTTTTCGTTGGAAATTTGAATGGATAATTAGTCCCTAACAAAGCCTTTTCCTGATTACATTTGAAGAGACGATCCTGTATCTTATTACCTTACCACCTGATGAAAAAAAAAAAAAGAATTCGGACGTCTTTACGCATATATTTTTCTGCCTGTTATAATACCATGTCATTTATCTCTTCAAAAATACGTGCAAAGACATACTTAGAAGTGAAAAAAATACATGCTGCCTAAACCAGTTTCCGCAACTTTTAGACATTCAGACAAACTTCTAAAGGTCCTACAGAGGCGTAAGAGAAAAAATTCGAAAGCGTGAACGAACAATTTCGAGGATCCCTTTGATCTTGCCGACAGGTCCGTTCCCGCATCAGGCAAAAGGGTGGTTAAGGCAGGAAAAGTAGCTAATGAAAAAGTGACTTCTTTTCTTTTATTCCTCCCCCCCCTCCTTCCCCTTCTTTTTTCGTATTTTTCTGCGGTGGTGGTATTAAAAATTGGAAGTTTTCGTCTTGGCGAACTTGAGTAGAAAACTACGTATTGGACACTCACGTTTTATGCGTTAATGAAGGTATTGATGACAGCGAAGGGGCGTTTGGGTTGCGTAATATTAACGGCGCTTTCTTTGAGGTATGCCGAACGTTGCCAGTTGCAATTTAATGTTGTTTATATAAGTGAAGGAGGAAAAGAATTTTCCTGGCCGTATTCGATAATGATGTAAATAGAGCGTTTTGATGAAACAACGAAACTAGTTAGTCAAATTATTAAGAATTGATCGATTGCACTATCCGGGAAAAATTCAACTTGTCTCCGATCATTTGAATACCGATCGCTGTTTCTTTTAATAAATTTGCGGCATTAATGTCGAATATGAGAGCGAAGGACTTTAAATTGCGTAACATTAACGGAATTTCCTTTGAGGTATGCCGAACGTTGCTTGTTGCAGTCTAATGTTGTTTATAAGTAAATCGTGTAAGGAATTTTTGCAGCAGTCGTATTTGTTAATGATGTATATAAAAAGTTTTCAAAGAAAAAAAAAAAAAGAAAACTGATCTATTTCAAAAATTTAGTGCTACAAAGTTCTTAGTTAAATTGATCTACTTCATTAGTTGAAAAGATTTAACTTATCTTCGATTACTTGAAAAGCATTTTTTTTTTTTTTTTGGCAATTTATGTTTTTAATAATGAATTTCAAACACCAATTTCAAATTTTTTAAAAAGAAACTCATCATATAATTTTATTTTCCTCATTCGCTTTTCTCTCTCTCTTTCTTTCTTTTATTTTATTTTATAATTATTTTTAGCGTTGTGCATTTTCAAATTGAGAGATCTTAAACATCAACAGAAATCCTGTTTTGAGGCAAATTTCAGAAGATGAAAATTTGTACCCCCCCTTTTCCAAATATATATGCACACACAGACCTGTTTTGGCTCCATATTTTCTTCAGCTGATAATTTTGTGCTAATTTTATTTCAAAAAAGAAAATAAAAATAGTTGTATACGAAAAAGTATTATTGCCTACACTGTAAAAAAAAGGTCGATCTACTAAAAAAACTTTAGTGATCCTTGTAATTATTAAAAATTTTTTAGTAATCTTAGTCGGTTACTAGAAAATCTGTAAGAATTATTAGAAAAAAGTTAGCAATGAATAGAGTTAATAGTTTTATATTTTTAATAGCTATTACTAAAACTCCCTTGGTATGGCCTTGATAGCATAGTGGTTACAGTAACAGACTCCAGGCTGAAAGGTCAGGGGTTCGATGCTGGACACAGCCAAGTACGCCCCGAATGTATGTAGTGTAAACACTCGTTAATAAAGGGATTATGAAAATCCTGTCGGAGAAGGTAGAAATGTTTGGTGCTGCCTTCTACTGCGGTTTTGCCGGAAATCTATCGTTTCAGAAGTCTGGATGCAGCTCGAAGGAAGCTGCTGCCCTTGGGCGCACGTAAAGGTCATTAAAAAACATTTTGGAGCTATTACTAAATTTTGCTTGATGGTTCATACTAAAAATTTTTAAGTTAGTTATACAAAAAATTCTTTTGTTCAGTATACAAAAGAAATGCTTGTTTCACTTGCAAAAAAAAGTTTGTAATGGTTACTAAAAAATTCTGTGGGATACAAATTTACAAAAAAATTTTTAGTAACCTTTTGAAATTTTTTTTACAGTGTACTAATAGCAATATTATAATAACACCATTAAAATGTGCGTTTATTTATTTATTTATTTATTTATTTAACTGTTAAATTTAAGGGGACATAGAACATTTAAATTTTCCAAAAATCAGTTTTCGGTTTTTATTTTATTCTGAACTTTGTAAAATTTTTTAAACAATAATGAAATAAATAATAATAAATTTCAAACAATAATGAAAAAAACCTCATTCAAAAATCTGCATTATTTATTTATTACATTCTATCTATATTCGTTTTTATAATATAAAACCATTATACATTACTACTATTCAACATCTACAATGAATATGGAATAACCCAAACAAATTTAAACAAGAAAAGATGAGTTAGCAATAGGAACAAATACGAATATTATTGGAAATAGTGGTACTTGATTCGTTTTCAAAGGTAATACCAAGCAGACACTAGAATTACGATTTATTTCTGATAAGAAATCAGGAATAATTCTAAAATGATTTCTTAATTACCCGATAAATCGTATTCACAAAATGTAAGTCAATGAAAAACCAAGACATATAGACCAATAATAAAAAATTATAAAGAGATAAAACTTATACAAACGCCAACATGTGGGGGAAAAAAATCAAATATGCAATCTCATTCCACTAACAGTACAGAAATGATATATGGACGGTGAGTTCAACTGAAGGTCCGTACATATTATGGAAACATTAAAACACGTTTTCTCAGATTAGAAAATTTAGAGTTTGCGTTATTAAATTACTTCTATTAAATCTCATTTCTATTAAATAGTTCCTGAATAAGAGAATCTGATAAATTTCATGTATGCGTGAAACAAAATGCATTCAGAAAGGCGGCAGCATTAGGCCGTTTGAAATTGAGTACTGAACTGGCCATTTGAAATTGAAACTTGTAATCAGCCCAGGGGCCGATTACAAAGTTTTGTACCCAGGGCATATTCAATTTTTCATGCCGCTTTAGGTTGGTTAATTTATCTGATACTTTTAACAAAAAAAAAAAAAAAAATTGTTGCGTTGTAATTTTTTTTTTTTTTTTTTTTTTAAAGATATTACACATTTATTCAAAAAGTGTACACGTAAAAAATTAAATTTTCCAGAAAGATTGAAAAACGGTTTTGGAATAAAAATAAAATAATTTTTATTATTTATTTGTTTTTTATTCATATAATTTAGATAATTTTTTTGTAATTTCATTGTTTTAGTATCTTCAGTATCACATTTTTTTATCAATTGAGATTTTTTTAAATGTAAATTTAGATTGAATTGTGAAAAATTGTGTGTCCCTGTGAATATTTGTGCCCTGGGTGCTCGTGCGATAGCCAGGGCTTGGAACAGCCTTCTCACTGACACATTTCCCCTATTACACCGTATCACACTTTGGGGACTAATTCTTTCATGCGAACTTCACATTTTAAAACATTCGTTTTAAAATGTGAAGTAATTAAAGGTCCTGTCCCTGTCCACGAAGACACTCGCGAGCTTATGCTATTCCTATCGGGATGCATTTTTCTAATAAGTAATTCGCTTTCGGACATTTTCATTTTTTTTTTTTCATTGGATAGCTGAGGTTTCTTTGAAGATCACTCCTTGATTATTTTTTCGATTTTGGTCGAAGGTATTTTCTATAAGGTTATTTCTACTTTCAGAACCGGTTAAGCACGTGAAAGTAACTTTAAAAAAAAAAATATGTGCGGCCAAAATTGAAAAAGTAATCAAGGAGCGATCTTGAGAGGGACCTTGGCTATCCAATGCAAAAAAAGTTATTTTAAAATAACAAAATGCGAAAGAGTTATTAGAAAAATGCCTCCCCATAGGAATAGCATTAGCCTTTAAAAATGTCTCATATCGCTATTTTTGTTCTTATTCCTAAAATAAATATAGGGTGTCCATAAAGGAATGTCTCAATTATAAATTTCAAAATCATTAATAAAGATAAACTGTAATTATTTTAGATAGGCGCATGCGGTAATACTTTGTTATTTACTCGCTTGCAGTGTTACATACTCAAAATGGCGGCTCCTGGGTGTAAAGAATTATTGATGGACTGAAGATTTAAAAGCCGTTGGAACCAAGAGAGTTTTTTTTTTATTATTATTATGGGTCCTTCTAAAAGATTGTGTCTATTTTCGCCACCACTTAATATTTTGCCAAAGCTGAGACACAGAATTGAACAGGCTATTGCTTTCAATTACTCCGACTTGTTAACCGAAGTGTGGGAAGAATTGGATTTTAGGTTGGATGTGTGCCGCATAACTAAAGATGCACATATTGAACATTTGTAGAAAAAACTAGATTTGTTTATCTTCAATTTGAAGCATGATTTGTCGTAAATAGTCTAAATTAAACTGTTATAATATACCATTGAAACTGAAACATTCTTTTATTGATGTCCTGCACTTATTTATTTATTTATTTTCGGACAGTTAAAATTTCGCTCCATGCTTGTAATCTTCTCTAATTTAATTTTTTAAATATAAAATTCAGACTATATGCCATTATTATTGCTGTTTATAAAGAAAACATTAAAATAATTGCATTAAAAAGCTCTATAAAGGGGGGGGGGAATACAATTTATATATTTCCGAGGATTTGTTTACCCTTCACTGCAAAATTTTTGTCTATTTTTATACATAAAAAAAAATATTTGAAATCTATAAATCCGTGTAATAAAGGGAAAAAATTAATGTCATATTATCAGCTAAAATTTAGTATTTTATGCCGTGTATCCTACACTATAAAAAAAAAGAAAGTATTTTTGTACTTAACTAAGGTTTATAAAATGCCTCAAAAAGTTTAAATATGCCCCATTTTTCTGGTATCAACACACCTTTAAGTGGTTTAAAATATTTAAAATGGTGTGATTTTACCCCTTTAAACAAATTTTACAAGCCTTACACCAGCTCTAATGAAATCAACCACCGATTATAAAAGAAAAAGGCTGCCATTTTGATCTGTACTGTCATCATGTTATGATGGCTGTCATGTTTCCCGACTAAAAATTTCATCTGATATTCTTATAAATTTTCAGTAATGATGACAAATTAAAAAAATGGTGACATAGTTCTTATTTCACTTTTTATCGACTTACAGCGGTGATCAATTTAATTTGCTTGGATAATTCGAAATCAAAAAATTTTCAATAATGATGACTGATTAAACAACTGTTGACATAGTTCTTATTTCACTTTTTATCGACTTACAGCTGTGATTAATTTACATGGATAATTCGAAATCAAAGGTAAAGAATAAAAAAAATACGTTCTATGAAGGCAGGTGCTGCATAGTGTTCTGTTTACAAAAAAAAAAAAAAAAAAAAAAAAAATACACCTGACATTAAGTCCAAGATATAATAAACGAATGATTTATGAAGAGAAACAAAAACTGCTATTCTGTTGGATTTCTTTTCACGCTAAACAAAGTATGGGATATTTTTTAAAATAAGCAAGTGATGTACATTTACTTTCTATTTATGTATACAATCACTCTAAATTGTCGTGTTTTTAAGATATATTTGTTTTACGTATGTATATAAATTGACACATAATACTTGTATAATATGATTTTATAATCTATCCATTTCAGTATTTTAAAAATCAAAATGACTTAATAATATAAGCACGCAAAATTGTCATTTTCATGCAGAGTTTTGAAATATTTAGCTTTGATTTTATAGTGTTTTACAAGCTTTAAATTCCCTGAACTTGAAATTACAAGAGTATTAATAAAACATGGTGTTATATCTTATTTAAACAATAAATTTTTTCAATTTGTATTTGTATTTTCATATTTTTAGATTATTAGGAGCAATATTAACAGCGTGTAGAATTTTCATAATTTTAATTTGTTTTTTGAGATGTTGGTACTGAAAAAGTTAAAGAGATTGTTATACTCTTATTTTTCTGTTTATTAAATTTGTAAAACATAAGTAGAGGAAAATTGGGGGTCCGACCCCAGGAGGCGGTGCAGCGGTGCAGGTGCAGGTGCAAAATGTGCAGCACCTCCTCCCAAGCACTTACTCAAATGCACCACCTCCCGTGCACCTCTTCACGTGATTCTAGTCTAAGAGGAGGGTTCAAATGATTTTTTATTTTTATTTTAAGCGGGAATTTCAGGGAGTTAGAATTTTTTAACCATACTATAGTATAAGGGTGTTTTTTAATTTTAATGCGGGAACTTAAAAATTTTCAGTTTGGCGTAATTTAAGAGTTTATTTTTTGATTTTAAGCAGAAACTTTGGGGAGTTTGATTTTTTTTCCCACTATGCTCTTACATGATGAGTTAAGCGGGTATTTTGGGGGAAATTATTATTTTAGACTAATCATACACGAAGGATATTTTTTTTCGGGGGTTGATATTTTAATGAAGAACTAATTAAGGAGGGAGCATTCATGCTGAATTAATGAGTTAGTTTTTAATGGAGTAATTTTGTTAAGATTGAATAATTTTTTCCTTTTTTGGAGTTTTAAACGGATATTAATGTTAAAAAAAAGGACTTTTTTTTTTTTTTTTTTTTTTTTTCTTTTGCAATGAGATTAACGCGCTCTCGTCGACCTAACGGAGTTTGTAACTTATGTGTTAAAAAGCGACTCTCAAGAGTATAAACAGGATTTCTACTAACGTCTTTCATGCAGTCGAATTCTAGAAAGGATAATGCATTCAAAAAGGTTATTAATAAAAAGAAGATAATTTAAAATTATCTCGAGTGTTATTTTTACTCAACTATGTTATACACTTGATATTTTAAAATAAATAAAAAAAACTTTAAAATTTGAATGAGAAAATATGTTTTAAAATTAAATTGTGTTGATTTTTTTGCCGAAAGGTGTGATCTTTAGCTGAAAGTGACCTAGGGTCAAAACTTTCACCCAGGAATCGCCACGGGGAGGCAGATCACATGATTCCTATCACGCACACATCCACACACACATTCACGCACACTTTTTTTTTACATTTAAATTTTTTTTTTTTTTTTACATTTTTTAAAGATTTTTTTTTTTTTTTTTTTTTTTTTTTTACATTTTTTCAAGATTTGAAGATTTTTTTTTTTTTAACCCATCTATGATTTTTGCTATTTTATAATGACCATAAGCTAGGCTGCTGATCCCGTCTTCTAGAAGATATCTTTTGTCATCGAATGGTGATAAACATTTTTTATTCTGCGTTACTGTTTCCAACTGATGACATCGCTGCCCGATTTTTCTTTGTACTTCGTAACTTGTTTGCTGGTTTTTTAAACAATTGACATAATCTTCATGTTTAAGTTTTCGTTGGGCAATATATCTTGAAATCCCCTTGGCTCTCTTCTTTTCTTCGTCCCCTGTCTTTATGGAATAGATCTTCGACTTCAGACCTACAAATTGATGGACAGCTCTTCCATTCAACTCGTCCTTAAATTTTCCCAAAACTTTCGCATTCGCTGTGGAATAGAGGGGATGTTTTTTGGGAAAGTCCGAGAAGTCAAATTTGGAGCTGTTTTGTTCCAAATCCTTTTGTAAGTCATCCGTCTTGATGAGATATGTCAGACTGTCGGTGTCGGTGAAAAGCAGAGATGAACGATTTCCACTATAATTTTTTTTTTTTTACAAAATTATAATGGAAATCGTACATTAACACTTTGGATATCTCCAGTATCGAGAACCCGACGTAAATGGGCCGGTTCATCAAGACACTGGGTTTCTGTCTTTCCACCGCTACCAGACCGTCATCAAATATCTTAAAAGATTTGAAAAATGGGGACGCAACCAGCTTTTCTCCTCTTCGGGATGTGTTACATACTTCAATATTTCTACGTTTGCGAAGATTTTCGATGCAGTTCCCGTAAATGCTGTTGTTCTGGAGTTTGAAAAAATCTTTCTGGAAAGTGCTGGTTGCCATCTTCCTTTTCTCCGTGTTAAAAAATATATATTCTTTATGCCAAGGGGACTGTTGGAATTCTAAAACTTTATGTATATTTTTCAATTTCAGACCAAGTTTTATATAAAGTTGAAGATTTCTGTAATGACATATGTAATTTGTCTTGTTCATCAAATTCGGGATTAATTTTGGAGTGCCTTTAAATTTTGAACTTAGTAAACTTTTTGCATAGGAAGAAAGCATTTTTTCATCATCAGTTAGTCTTTCCGGTGAAAGCGGGTACTCGTTGTGTTGGTTGTGTAATTCTTTGGATAGTCCAGGTCGACTTCAAAAATGTACCCGATGGGCGAATTTTCAGGAATTTTTAAAATGTCTTTTTCTGTGAACGTTGAAGTTGACCATCGAGACCCTCCTTGTGGTAAGGATTGGGACATAGCCCAGCCATACAGATTGTTAGCATCCCAATAAAGAATATGCGAGGTGTCTTCATCTGGTTTGCAATTCGAGACTTGTGCATTATTGGCGGTCGCAAACCTGTGGAAAATCTGCGACACACCACCACGGATACCCTTTTCTATGAAAAGCAACATGTCGATATCTGTCAGTAATTCCAACTCTACCCCCGTCATCTTCAAACAGGCCTGCCAAGACAAACCTGGTGAAGTGACGAGGTATGCTGCGTCAATATCATAGAATTGCTTGCACAAGCCTCTGAAGTTTTCGAAGACATCCGCTAGTAGAAGAACATCTGTCTTGACGTATAAATCATGGTAAACCCCCCAACGACTTCATGCTGAATATTGTCCAAATATTTTTTGCATGGTAATAATCCTCTTCAGTTATATTTTCATCTGTGAGGTCATTATGGAAGGCTGCTGGTGGGGGTAGAGAATCTTCATTGAATTTTTCGAAATTAGTAAAATAGTTATATGGATACACACCTTTTCTTGTAAGCAGATCGAAATTGGTATTGCTTGGAAAATTTTCTTTCAATATTTTAAAGTCGCTGGGGTGACGGTTGGAGGTAAGTTTTTCCAAGGATGCAGGAAGGAATTGAAGAAAATCGATGAAAGAAAACTGTTTTGATGAAGACTTTTCTTTGAGTTTAAAAGTGATGTAATCTTCTAATGTGGCAGCGATGACATCGATGTGCGGATCGGGATAGCAGCCTAACCTTTGGAATATATGATGGGCGTCATATTTTTTTAAATTGTGGAAAACTACTGGGATGATCCTTACTTGTTTATAATTTAGGTTGCAAAACGGGTGTGCAGCACCTCTGAATTTGGACGAAATATGACAATGATCTCGCACCCGTTTTTCTCCCAGGGTTTTCCTGCAGATATAGCAATGAGTTGCTTCCTTGAATGTTCTTTCCTCTTCTTCAGATAAATGCATGGCAGCAACAGATAACAGTTTTTCTTGAAACTCTTGCTTGATTTTAAGTAATTCATCAATGAAGTGTTTCACAGCATTCGTTCCTCGATAGATTGAGACACTGTTTTCTGTTGGTGATCGCTTGTAGGTGCTTCCGTCAGGGCCCACAATAACGAAAGCATACCCACAAGCAGAATGATGTGCTGTCTTCACTTTGAAGGACTTGGAATTGGAGGGTTCGGTGGTCGAAACTGGTAAGAGGAGGGACTCAAAATCTGCATATATTACATAGGGCACCGGTGCCTGCAGATGAACTGCCGAAAAAGGTAATATATTATCGCCTTCCTTTGGCATCTTTACTACTTGGGGTCTGGAACAATAGGGAGTATGTTCTTCGACGAGATCTTGACGAGTAAATCCGTGCAGACACCGGTAACAATAGAAGGCTTGATGACCATGTTTTGAACGATGACTCATGAAACGTGAAAAATAACGGATCAGCGTATAATGGGTGTTTTCCCCATCACTGATCAAAAGGAGATTGATCACGTCTTGATTTGGCTTTTCAGAAGCATGTAGAACGTAGAGCTCCTCATCCTCATACCCAAACACATTGATTCGACGATTATTCTGATTTTCGACTTTAGGAATTTGTGATAGTGACACTGGGTATTTCACTCTTTGCATGTTGAGAGTATTTTCAAATCGCTTGTACTTCGAAACTTGTTCTGGATTTTCCTTTCGGTTTAACTTCATTTGGTGGACGAGAATACACCACACCAAGCACTTCTGGTTGTTAAAATTTTGAATGTTCAAAACTGCTTCTCGTCCTTTCAAATCTTGTGGCAGCTGAAGATAGCTGGATCCTTTCAAGGGAGCATATTTTGCGATTTTCAGTTCCAAGTGTTGAATTTTTTTGAGGACCCACCCAGAGCTTCTTTGCAGAAAATTTTCGTATAATGATATAATTTTTTGGTGTGCTTCATCTAAATGTTGGTCAAAGGATTCGTTTGTAAATTCTTCATATGTCATAGAGCTAAAATAGGTAGACAGAACTTCGGTTTCCCCACCAGCATCGGTTTTTTCCAAGAGGACTTTCATGATTAGACGCCATTTAATAGACTTTTTCTCTTCCACAGCTTCGTCTAATCTGTCGTACAGGTCTTTTTTAGTCAATTCAAAAAAGGTGGATAGGTCATAAGCAGTTTCTTCATTTGGTTCAAAAAATATGCTGCTGAAAATATTCAATGGATCCACTTTCTTGTTCTTGGTCAGAGAAAGTTCTTGATTGAGTCGAGGTTTTTTTACTGATTTGTAAGATAATGGCTTGTTATGATTGACACGAATATGATGATTGAGATTATCTTTCCTTGGAAACTTTTCACCGCATTCCTGGCATGAATAGTGAGGATTTCCATGGGCTGCCAAATGTCTTGCCAAATTGTCAGAACGAGAAAACAACATGTTGCAGAGGTCGCATTTGAATTGCGTGGTTTCTTCAGAATGTGTCTTTTTCTGTCTAAGAAAATTATCCCACCGGTTAAAAGTGGTTTGGCAAAGTTCGCAGGTGTAAAGGGTATCCGTCGTTTTGTTGGCATGCGTTAACTCATGCCGTTTAAGTGAAGAAATTCTTGAAAACGATTTTTGGCAAATTTGGCAAGTGGGAATATCCTGAAAAGAAGAAAAACGTACATTTACTATACAATTCATTTTTAAATATATATATTTTTTAATTGAGTCCTATCAAAACAGTGCGTGAAATTCAATAAAAATATCTCACGTGGGAATATCCCAAAAAGAAGAAAAATGCACATTTACTATTCAATTTATTTTTTAAAAAATTGAGTCCTATTAAAACAGCACGCGAAATTTAGTGTGAATATCTCACTTTACTTTTAAAAACATATTTTCTCTTTGAAATTTATGAAAAATCTTAACTTTTCAAGAACATTTCATCTGCATTAAACAGTTTCCTTTTAAAAAAGACATGGAATAATAACTCACCTTGGGTGGATCTACATTTTGAGGGTTGTTAGATTTCACTTTGGAAGGACCTGGTTTAGGAGATGGCTGGACAGGTGGTTTCGATTTTTTACTATGAAGGAGCAAGTGTCTCTTCAAGTTAAACATCCGGGAAAAGGATCTTTCGCAGATGTTGCAAATATAACTCTAAAAAAAATATATCTACCCCTAAAATTCTACTTTAAGTAAAATCGACTAACATTTACTTTGAGTTAAAAAATTTCGTTTTAAACATTCGACTTTAAAGTTTTAAATTTTTCAATGTTAGTTTTTAAAAAATTTATTTTTTCAAAAATAAATCTAGTTGAAATTTATTAAGAAGGTTAAAAATTGAAACATTTTGTTTTTTTTTCTAAATTATTATTATTATTAAAATTATTATTATTAAAATTATTATTATTAAAATTATTCATTTGTATAAAAATTGAAACATTTTGCTTTTTAAAACTTATTATTAAATTATTGTTAAAATTACTCGTTCACGTGCATAATAAAATCTCTTTGAAAAAATAATAATCTTACCCTGGAAGTCTCTTCTTGATGTGAAGTTGATGCATAGTGGACTTTCTCCACTTCGTCAACTGCTTGGATGAGTTTCGTTGGTGAAATGTCCATTCCCCACTGAAAATGAAAATAATCGCTCAAAAATTTTTTCATCGATTTTTTTAAGAATAGTAAAAATAAATTTTATAGAAAATTAAGTTTAAAAATTATTAATCTTTAAATTGTAAAATTTTATTAAATTAACATTTAAATTTTAATTAATTAAAAAAATGAATAGCATTAAAATTTTAAATAAATGATTAACAATTCAATTAAATCTACTAATACAT
Source organism: Maratus speculifer (assembly GCA_964019185.1). Lineage (NCBI taxonomy): Eukaryota > Metazoa > Arthropoda > Arachnida > Araneae > Salticidae > Maratus > Maratus speculifer. The sequence goes on along the minus strand of OZ025290.1, from coordinate 240,666,992 downwards.
AATCAGAACAATACCTCAAGAGATTATTCCATTTGGTTATTCCGATTTTCCTGGTCGATTTTCTTTAAACAGTCGATTTCCATTTGATCAATTTTAGAGGGTGACACTGGGAAGTCAACATCCCACTAAAATTAAAATATATCCCTAATTATTATTTTCTATAAAATTTAAAAGTCTCAATTTTATGTTGATTAGAGTTTAGTCTGTGCATTCACTTAATGAAAAATATCACTTGCATGTCACATTTATTTCAGTAAGTCAAAATTTTACCAAGTATTAATTTTTAAAAACTAATTTTAATCAAACTTTGAAGAAAACATTCGATGTGTTGAGATATTAATTGAGCATTTAAAAAAACTGTTTCCTCATGGAAAATATATTTTCTAGGATAACTTTTTTAATAAAATGAATAAAAGATTCAGTAATGCTTTCGAATGAAAATAACATGGTTAAACTTTTTATATGAAAAGACAATTTAATGATGAGATTTTGTATAAAATACTTAAACAAAATTTTAAATTTCACAAAGACTACTCAGGTATGCAATTTAATCAGCTGATTAAAAGATGAGTCATCAAATCTGTTTCAACATGTTTATCAGGGAAAAAAGCGGATAGACACTGCTTATGCACTTAAATTAAGAAATAATACCATTCTATTAATACAATCCGATTAAACATGAATGGAAAAGAGCTTTTAAAACTTTTAATAATAAACAAATTTTAGAAGTTTTCTTTTGAAAGGGAAATTATTACACATTGCAAGTTAGGTGAAATGAAAATAATTACACATTGCAAGTGGAATGAAAATAAATATACTTATATTTTCACCAAAAATTTAATGTTAGGCGATCGAAAAAAAAAAAAAAAAAAAGGATTTAATAATATTTTGGACGATTCATCAATAACAGACTCTAAAATTATCACATAGAATAACTTTGTTTATGTTTTAAGTTAAATTATTTGTTAAACTAAAATTTCATTCATTCACTCGAATTCAAAAATTTATAACATAATCAAAATTTTCAGGATTTATATGAAAAAGGAATTTCTAACAAATTTATTTGAATAAAACATTTTCTCATATGAAACAAACACATTCATAAAAGAACATTCCACAAAAATAATCTCTTTTGAAATTATTTAATTCGCAGTTTTTCAAGAAACTTAGTAGAAGATTAATAAATAAGTAATTCAAAAGTTTCATTAAGAGAGTATTAAAAAATATATAAATCGTTTACCAACATTAAGATACACTTAGGAAAAATATTATTCAGAAAGGGGGAAAAAATCTTCTATTGAAATAGAGAATGATACTCAACAGTTTTAAAAATGATTAACCTATGTGATTTTAAAACAAAATCATTGGAATTAAAACAGAATTTATTTTTAAAAAAATTGCAATTTCTTTAGAAAATGAATAACACATAAAATATACACATTTTCAAAAATTAGTTCTACAATAATGCATATGGAAAGCAATAAATAAAAATTATTTTTAAAGGAAAAAAAAATCTAATATTGAAATAGAGAATAATACTCAGCAGTTTTCAAGATAATAATAAACTCACTTGATTTTCCAAAATATTTGATAAATTCATTGTAGAGATGGAAGCGAAATTCAATCACGTCTATTCTCTCAAAAATTAGTATAAGAATGACTCTACTGTTAGTTGTTATCAGATTAAAACGATAAGCTTATCTGTTGCGTGAGTCAGTTTGGTTTTTCCCACGGTGAGTCATTACAAGATATCATTATTGATTCATAACGAATTAATTGAGTTTATGAATTTTATTCACCAAATAAGTTTATAAATTATTAATTATTAATTGGATTAATAAAACGTGTTTACCAAATGAATTTATAGATTATTAATTTTTAACAGGGTTAATAAAACGTGTTTAACAAATGCATTCATAAAATTAATTATTAGTTTTTTAATTGAAATAATAAAACGTGTTTATCAAATGAGTTAAAGAATAAGCCATGAGTTAAATATCGTTAAAAATATTTTTTTTTTCATTTCAATGAATATCAAACTTTCATCACATGCTCCAAATTCAAATAAAAATGAAGAGAGGTATTAATCATTTCGTTTAAAGCTTATTCATTAAAAATCATTAAAAGTTTTCCAAAAAAAATAAATTCAAATAATTCATTAATAAATATTCAAATAATTCATTTAGAAGTATGCAAATAATTCATTTAAAAATATATTTCATTTCAATGAATATCAAACTTTCATCACATGCTCCAAATTCAAATAAAAATGAAGAGAGGTATTAATCATTTCGTTTAAAGCTTATTCATTAAAAATCATTAAAAGTTTTCCAAAAAAATAAATTCAAATAATTCATTAATAAATATTCAAATAATTCATTTAGAAGTATGCAAATAATTCATTTAAATCTATACATATAATAAAACAGTAGGACCCGGTGTGTCTGTACATTGAAGATAATTGACAAAAATGGAGTCAGGGCGATAAAAGAAAACCAATGAAACACAAAAAAATTTTTTTTGAATTTTTTGTCTGTCTGTCTGTCTGTCTGTTTGTTCGAGGTTATCTTCGTAACTACTGAATGGATTTTTATGCGGTTTTCACTAATGAAGAATGCACACTCCCGGGCAGTGTATAGGCTTTGTTTCATCAAAATCGGACAACAGACAAAAAAGTAACAAAAAGAAACAAAAGAAACTATTAGGTGCGCTGCTCACGTTTTTTAGTACATAACGTTTTTTAGTACATATAAAATCCAATAGATGTCACTGTGCGATTTTAAAACGCGCTATCGTTATGTTTTCGCCAGTCTACTTAAGTATGAGAAAGTTTCAAGCTGGCTGTCGTTCCATGTGGTTTAGTCGGTAGAACGTCAGTGCGCCATACTGATGGCCCGGGTTCGATTCCCAGCATGGAATTTTTTTTCACTATGTTGGCATTAACGCCTATAAGCAATTAAAAGAATTTGAAATATTGTATTCAAGGCGAATTTTCTCTCTGGGAAAATTTCCTTGCATTAATATGTCAGTGTAATTTTTTTTTCGATTTAATTTTTTTTTTCGAAACTTTGTTTTTCTTAAAAAATTACAGTAAATATTTGATATTTCCCAACGTTTTTTGAATGATCGACTTGCTTTTTTTTTTTTTAATGTATGTCTGAACCTTATCTAACTACTTCTTCAAGATTTCTTTAGATAAACCGACCAGCGTAGCGGGCGAAGGCCGCTAGTAAAAATATATAAATAATTCATATAAAAATATTCAAATAATTCATTAATAAATCTATACATATAATAAAACAGTAGGACCCGGTGTGTCTGTACATTGAAGATAATTGACAAAAATGGAGTCAGGGCGATAAAAGAAAACCAATGAAACACAAAAAAATTTTTTTTGAATTTTTTGTCTGTCTGTCTGTCTGTCTGTCTGTCTGTCTGTTTGTTCGAGGTTATCTTCGTAACTACTGAATGGATTTTTATGCGGTTTTCACTAATGAAGAATGCACACTCCCGGGCAGTGTATAGGCTTTGTTTCATCAAAATCGGACAACAGACAAAAAAGTAACAAAAAGAAACAAAAGAAACTATTAGGTGCGCTGCTCACGTTTTTTAGTACATAACGTTTTTTAGTACATATAAAATCCAATAGATGTCACTGTGCGATTTTAAAACGCGCTATCGTTATGTTTTCGCCAGTCTACTTAAGTATGAGAAAGTTTCAAGCTGGCTGTCGTTCCATGTGGTTTAGTCGGTAGAACGTCAGTGCGCCATACTGATGGCCCGGGTTCGATTCCCAGCATGGAATTTTTTTTCACTATGTTGGCATTAACGCCTATAAGCAATTAAAAGAATTTGAAATATTGTATTCAAGGCGAATTTTCTCTCTGGGAAAATTTCCTTGCATTAATATGTCAGTGTAATTTTTTTTTCGATTTAATTTTTTTTTTCGAAACTTTGTTTTTCTTAAAAAATTACAGTAAATATTTGATATTTCCCAACGTTTTTTGAATGATCGACTTGCTTTTTTTTTTTTTTAATGTATGTCTGAACCTTATCTAACTACTTCTTCAAGATTTCTTTAGATAAACCGACCAGCGTAGCGGGCGAAGGCCGCTAGTATTCAAATAATTCATTGAGTCATTCGGAAAAATAAAAACTTCATACAAATATTTTTAATATTAAATTAATCACATATTTAATTTAGAAGATTGTTTCCGTTTAATATATTTAATACGTTTAAACATTCGAAATAATATTTTTTTCAAAAAAAAAAAAAAAAAAAAAAAAGTTTAATGTATTTAATACGTTTAAACATTTGAAGAGATATTCTTAAAAAAAAAAAAAAAAAAAAAAAAAAAAAAAAAAAAAAAAGGTTTTATTTAAAATTTCACAATCATTAATTTAAAATAACCTTACAAAATTCTAATAAAGATCTTCAAATAGATATGTTGCAATATGAAACTGTATTAAATATTTTACTTAAATAATGTTTAAAAATTTTGGAAAATATTTCTACAAAATATAGTTTTAAGAATATTTAATAAAAGTTCTTATTTAAAAAATCATATACAAACATTAGGTTAATTTAAAAAAATATTAAAAAATTAAAAATTTTTTTAAATATAAATATTTAACATGAAACAAATTTAAAAATTTCACTTACATTTTCATCAGCTTCGCATGAGGAGATCGAATAGGACGAATTCATGCTTCAAAAATCCAAAAGAGCACAGAAAAATCCAAGGTATAAGGCACAAAGGGGTAGAATCACAACACGAAAAGGTATGAACTAACAACACTTGCTCTCTGCTTTTATCAGATACAGATGATTCACGTTATTTGATAACGGATTTTCCCAAAGGGTGAATCAGAGGTAAGATATGACTCCATTCAAACTCAATACAGAAAACCTATATTTGGTCTTAATTATAAATTAATCTTAATGAATACTATTTTTAATTGTAATTATGAAACTGAAAAATAAAATTATCTTTTTTTTTTCCCAATTAAGTATTCTACGTAAAATGTTGTTAAAAACCTGTTTTTTTATTTATTGTTTCAAATAAGTAATAGCGTGTAAAGTCTTCATTAGAAATTAAAATTATGCATTAATGCTATATTTGACTATAAAAACTTATAATGATCTTAATGAGTAAATAAAATCATGGATAATTAATGAAAATAAATTATTTGATTATAAAAATAAAGTCTTAATGAGTGAATAAAAACATGACTCATTTTGATTTTAATGAGAAAACAAAGTTTTAATGACTAATTAATGATAATGAGTGATTCACTTAATATAAAACTGTTTATTAGAAAATTTTAATTGAAACTTCATTCCTTCGCGCTAAAGTTATATAAACTAAGATTTTTTTTTCACACTTGTGATTAATTTTTCAAGTAATCCCTAATAATTCTTCCGATATTTTTCAATGTGTTTCAAATGAATACTTTTCATTTAATTTTTAATGAATATTTTATTCATTGCTATTTTCTAATTTCATTACAAATTAGTATTTTTCGAATGAACATTTTACAGTTATTATTAATTCATGTTTTATGAAGTTCTATTTTAATTACATGAGAAATTAATATTCTTCATTAAGTTTTTAATGCATATTTTAATCAACGCAATGTTAAATTAATATTTCATTAATGTTAATTAATATTTCATGTTTAATTAATATTTAATGTTAATTCATGCATTTCATAAAACATTATTCAATACACTTTCTCATAAAATTATTATTTCTCTCGCTTAAGTTTAAAAAACAATTGTAGTATAAGCTGTAAGGAAAAATTAAAATAAAACAGAGAAAGGGTTAAGGAAAAATAACAAACATTTTATTTAATCTATTTGTTTACACATTATGTTTCTTGTTTATTTACAAAGATTGTTTCTAAGTAATTTTTATAAAAGTCTGATTTTAAAACAGCGAAAAATGCATGCGTACAATGACATGTACATTCTGATGTTACATTTTTTACAAATTGATAGACATTAAAGTTCAATAGGGCACTGTCTTTATACATGAGATATTTTTCTCTTAAACCAATTGTTAAACATGAGTGATCCAATTGTGAATTTTGACCGATTCGACACCCATAACAGTCAAAAACACGATCCAATGAACGTTCAATTTCTGAAATTAAGCAGGATAAAAAGTTTCTCTTGGCAAAAATCAAAGTCTATATGGGAACGAACACATTTTCCCGATTTTCGCAGGACTGTACAGGTATCACTCATGTAAGAAGCATGTCAATGAAACAGTCTGTAATTTCAGAGCAAAATTCAGTGAGTTTTAAAAATTGATCTCGTGATAAACGAATTCCATTGGGTTTGAAATGAAAATTCTTATCATCCGTTTTGAAATCTGTTGAAGAAGACAGAAATGTTCACCTATAAAGGCTAGAATGAGTTGATTATTGCAAACCGAAGACTCTTTCTCAGAATAAAAGTAAAACTTTGTCACATGTTGTTGGAAATGATCGAACGTCGTTGAGATCATCATAACCCCATTTTTTGTTGGGTAGAGTTTACCAAAAGCACCTTCTTTAAAATTTCGAATATACAATTTCAAGTTGCAGTTTTTATCCATTTCAATTTGCGCTAAAGTACACCATTCTAAATTCCAGGATGTTGAATAATAACTTTCTTTGAAAGTTCGGGTAAACCACTCGTCTTTATGCGAATCAAGTTCAGGTCTGTTCATCAGCGAGCAGTGAATAGGTTCATCATCATCATCATCATCAGAGATAGAAAACAAGTCTAAATTTAATGCAGGATCCTTCGAGAAAGTATAAAATCTAGTCTTTTTTTTTCGAATCCAGGAGGTGTGACACTAAATGTCGAAAGGTAAGACTAATTCGAACATCTTTTATGTGAGATTCTGCTCCAATCCCATGTGTAAACAGTTCATTGCTGGGTGGATTCATATTATAAAAAGAGCCATGTTCTAATTTTATAAATGTAGAAGGCACATTCGTTCTCTTGAATTCGATAGTTCTCTGTGCACCAAAACTCAGTACTGAAACAGGGAAGACAGCATTCAAGCAGGATTCATCATCTTTGTGATGACTAATGCCAGTCGATCCATCTTGGTAGAAATTAAGTAACACATAGTTGAACGTGCAGGCAGTTTCTTTTTCCACTTTGTCACGCAATTCTATCATCAGAGGAGTCCATGGAATACCGGGCACACTGGTTCCGCTGAAGGCATAACTGGTATTGGTATCTCCATAGGCTAAGATTAGACGTTTAGGCTTAACATCTTTTCCAAACAGACGGAAAGTAGGTCTGAAGAAGGGTAATGTCCGCAACTCAGACAAATAACGATCCGCATGAGGTTTTTCGATGAAATCACTGATGTACTCCACATTTAATCCATTATCCGTAAAATGAATTGAAGACATTTTGAATACAGCAGCAGTAACACAACGAATCCAATTAGAACAGCTTAATTCCAACGAAAAGAACGAACACTAATTATCTGCCCAGGGTTTAATACCTGCGATTATCGCTTAATCTTATCAGCTGATAAGATTAGGGCACATGATATGATAATATCACGTGGTATGATATCACTGATGACGTTGAATCAAGATATCCCGAATGACATAAGGCAACCTCAATCATGTGGTTTGATAAACACTCATGACGAAAGGGGGAAACCCAAGTGGTAAGAACTTATATGATTTTTTGCCATTTCTAGTCAAGTCACTGTGAAGGAAGCAAGTGTTTCAGGTAAGTATGTCTTAATTCATTTTTTCATTTCATTTCTTAATTGATTTGTATATTTCATTCCTATCATTTTTCATAAATCTTAATTAACCTCCCTTTTAAAGAAAAACGCACACACACATGTGAAGAAATAAAGACACAGAAATATAACGAAATCTATTTATTAAAACGATTGAAACAGCACACTTTTAAAAGTCTCTACATTAAGTTTACATAAAAACGAGTCGCTCACAGAATCTACATTCTTCAAAAACATGGATAGGACATCGTCGAAATTAACAAGCATTAAAATCATGTCTCTTAATTGTTGAAATTTTTCACGGTTGTTTAGCATAAAACAGGAATGCAGACTCACACTAGGATGTCGATACACACAACCGATACATTCATAAATTTGATTAAAAACAGTCACAATAGAATTCTCGATACAATAAATCAGTTTAGACCACAAAACATATTCATTTTCTTGAGAACCTCGTTCACAGTTTTGCTTCAACAAGGTTGATAAATATTTTTCATACATATGATGAATTAAGTTCCGATTCAATGTATAGGCTTTTTCTTTCAAGTGTTCAAGTTGTGCATTGTTTAACTGAATGCGAGTTTCGCTCTTTATCATTTTCAGACACATCGCAGAATTATTTTCATTCAGTCCTAGAAGGTTGTTATTCGCAATAAATGACGATCTTGTATATTTCAGATTAAAGGCAAACATTTTATATTGGAATTCATATATACCAGGTGCGAATATCCATCTCGATTCCATTCTCGCTGGGAATTCCTTCACTCGAAAATTCCCTGATGAACACAATATCGAGAATGCGACAGCAGAAGTTCTAAAAATATACTGTTTCCGAGTTCTTGTTGAAAAATATAATTTTCTTCTTTCATCGGTGGGGTTTGCAACACACAGTGTCTCTGAGACACGTCGGATTCTTGCGATGAGTCATCTATGAAGACACCATTGTTAGAAAGAGATGATTTCGGAAAGTCAATGAAAAATTCATTCAGAATTGCAGATTCGCAGCAGGAATCGGAGAAGGAAGTTTCATCGTCAACATACGGTTCTGTAGAATCGGTGGCAGCATACAGGGTCTCCATAGGAAATCTTGATTCATTCATTTAAAGAGATGGTTCTAAACGTGAATACTTGCAAGGCGACAATACTTCTTCGTGAGATCTTTTCATCATAGGAACACACTAGCAGCAAACTGAATGACGTACAACATCCACTCATAAAGGTTATGGAGGTGATAACGTCATAGATTAAACTGATAACGGCGGTGACTCATAGGAAAGACACACCCGCTGCAGTAAATTACACAATCGGTCAATTAACACACTTCGTTGATCCTCTTTTTGTTGTTTCTGGTTCTTTCTCTGTTTAACAGTTAGTCTACGTTGAGTATGTGAATGCAGTTTTTGATGTTTCAAGAAGTCCACCTTTCGCGAAAAAATTTCTTTGCACACTTCACACGTCTTCGAATGAGTCTTGATATAACGTCGTAAATCACTTTTCTGAATGAAACTTTTATCACACGTCTCACATTTAAAAGCTTTTTCGTCAAGATGAAATTTGATGTGTCTTACATACATAAACTTTTGCAGGAATGATTTGCTGCAGGTTTCACACACGAAGGAAGCTTCCGTAACAGGTTCTTCTTTTATCAAAAGTGTTGATGAAGAGGGTTTGATATCTGAAACAGGTTCCACTTTAGGTACGAGATCCATCATCAATCCGGATGCAGTAGAGGGTTGACTCATCATAAACTTAAAATGACTGACCTCACTCAGCAACAGTAAAGTAACAACTAACGTCAAAAAAATTTTCGCAAGAATTTATATCAAGATAGGGGACGCGCGCGTACCGAAAAAACATCTGTGATTGGTTCACATAATGACGTCATCCCTTTTAAGAAGTAAAAAGTACTTCTTAAAATTTTCTTTCAGAGATATGCAGTTGTGGCTGAATCAATAAGTAACAATCTATTATTCAGTCACGACTGCATTTTGCACGTTCGATCCCCAACAAAACTTTTTGGAAAAACACTAATTCCATCGAGCAAATCTAGATGGCAGCACCAGAAGTCTCCCCTAAAAGTTCCTAAATTAAAATTTCTTAATGAATCATCACTCGAAAAATAACCCCTCGTATTACAGTATGTTGAAAAAAATTCCCGAAAAATTTACTTCATTATTTATCACTCATTATTTTTAATTATCATTTTCAATTAATTTCTATTTTAAATTTAATATGAATCATTCATTTCTTAATCAGCAGTCTAAACATCCCCTCGTACTCTCAAACACAGAAAAAAAATTATCCCCCTTTTACCCCTCTCTTATAGCATAAAATATTCAAATTTCGCGGAAAAAATTTAATTACCCCTTTTAACCCCTTCTCTTACAAGACGATGTCAGGAGGAGGAGGAGTGAGGAGGAGGAGGAATGAGGAGGAGGAGCCCTCCTCCCTCCTCAGCTCCTCTTCCCGGGGCCGGAGCCCCAATTTCCCCCTACTGACGTAATCTAATGGTTTTCTCGATCCCAAAAATGACAGAACATAAAATTTAATCAAAATCGTTCGAGTCATTTTTTAGAAAATTAACTTGATCCATAGTAATTGAAAAAGACCTATTAATAAAAATTTCTCCAACGTGTAACTTAGCCCAATAGTCTTCTCGCAGCCCAAACGCTAAAATACAAAATTTAGTCACAGTCATTAGAGCCATTTTTAAAATAAAATTGATTTGACCCATAATGTAAAACAATGATCCACTAATCGTAATTTTTTCGAACATGTGAGCCAGACCAATAGTTTTCTTGTGCCCAAAAACGGTTGGTAACAAAATTTATTTAAGATATATTTAGCCGGTTTTCAAATATAATTAGCTTGACCCTGACCCATTATGACCCAAAATGGTTCACTAATCAAATTTTTTTCAACATGCAATCTAACCCACTGGTCTTCTCGTATTCGAAAATGGTGAAATACAAAGTTTTGTGAAAATCGTTACAACTGTTTTGATGATAAATATAACAAACACGCACATTTTTTTTTTCGTATTATAATAAATGATTTACTGTTAAACTCAATATTCTAATAGTAAACTAAAAAACAAAAATCTGCGGATTTTGATTTTCCCTGTACAATTTTGCTAAAATATAGCAAGCAATATTCTATGATAAAAAAAATATCCTAAAAAGTATTATATGAATATCAACTTTTGAGATTGTTGTTTTTCCAGTATCATAAAAAATTGAAATTTAGTTGATTTTCAATTTTATTTAATGTTATTATTATTTTTTTTTTCACGTACGATTATTAATATATTCTGTTGAAATGGTTCAGTATAACCAATATATTCTCTGTTTCGTTTTATATAAAAATCCTTTAATTTATTTTCATTGCTCATTTAAATATTTTATAAATTTTTGATGAAGTTTATATTTAGCTTTTTAAGCATTCATATAAAAGTATTAAACAATTCTCATAAATTGTTGCAATCATATGATACGTAAAAAACAATTATCCAACATAATCGCATTTCAGTTTAGAAGACTTTCATAATTATATTTAAAAAAGCTTTTTAAAAAACATTTTTTCTTTTTTTATGAACTTATGTTTTTAAAAAAAAAGCTTATTCTTAACGATATTCATTCTTAAAAAGTTTGAAGCAGAGAAATAAGGAAAATAAAAATATTGCCATTAATTCTATTTCTAGAAGTTGTATCCTCATGTTACACCAATTATCCCTATAAAAATAAATTGGATGCAATTATTGAAGTAATATGATACAGGTTAAAAATTAAAATATGATAAAATGCTTTAAGTTAGACATTTAAGAAATATGTTAAGCATTTAAGATTAGTAAACAGAGAAAGAAAAAAAAAAAAAAAAAAACCCTCCTCTTTTTTTATATAAATATATATACAATTTTATGTAACTGATAGTATTCATTTAGATTTCAAGAATTGATTATTTAATTCGGGTTGTGTTAGTTTTATTTGATCTTTGAATAAAGAAATCCTTTAAATGCACTGCTGTAAAGTGAAGCTTGTTATTATTAAAAAAGCAAATAATTTTGAAAGAAATATAATTTTAAAGATTTCTTGCTTTTACCAAACGTTACTGTAATTTAACAGATGTAAAGTTAACGAAACCTGTAGCTTTATGAAAGAATCTACTAAAATTTTATCTATAACCCGGCTAATACTTATATAAAAAGTTTTATAGGTAAACTAGGTTCCTAAAAAAGTCTTAACCATACACTGCTTTTTTGATTTACAGTGCAAACGTGTATCCATTACTTAGTAAAAAAAGACATGTGTTTCTTAATTTACGAAAATGTACTATAATCACGAACGAACATGTATAATAACCTCTCCCGACTCATCCAAGATTCTGAAAAAAGTTCCTTCATCTTTAAAAACCTCTCTCTCTCTTTTTTTCTTTCTTTTTTTGAAATTTACAGAAGAATTTATAAAAATAACTTTTCATTAGCTGCCTGTCATTTTCGAAAGCTTTTTCGAGTAACTTTTACAGTTTATTAACACGTTCGCTGCCGCTCACGCGATAGCGCGTGATGTGGCGCCAACGTTAAGGGGCCACTCACGCGCCATCGCGTGATGTGGGGGTGATGTCCAATAGCCAGTCACGCGCTAGCGCGGGAAAATCTTTCACTGATTCTTTGTTATAAAAAGTAAATCGGCTTCTGAGAAAAACCCACTTCTACAGTGCGGCATTATCTATCATCATATCTTCATGTAAGCGACAGCGAACGTGTTAATCAGCTCTTTTAACTAAAAAATCGATTTTCGGGTTGCTATTAGATCTCAAGTAAATATTTTCTTGTACATCGAACATTTTAAACCGACATACACGCGTAATTAATAGCATTATTATTAACATTAAAATGAGCATTATTCTGTTACAACTGCATGTGCAGTTACAGTTATGCAGCTGAAAATGTTGTATGTTATGTAGTTGAAAAACTGATAACATCCGAAAAATTTATTTTCTGAGGGGCAGAAAACCAATTAATGCACTGTAAAAAGCTGCTCGAAAACATTTTCAAAAATGACAGGCAGCTAATAAAAATTAATTTTTATAAAATCTTTTTTTTAATAAATTGTAATAATAAATTATGCCCAAAATAAATTGTGTTCTGTGATTTTTAAAGATAACACTTTTCTGAATATTGGGTGACTTGGAAGTGATTATTGAATATTTTCGTTCGCGATTATAGTAAATTTTCATAGATTAAGAAACATTTCTCATTTTTACAGTGTACATAAATTTTTATTGTTGTCACTAAGAAGCTCTAGAAATATCGTTTTCTTAGAAAGTTTTAGCAGCTTTACAGTTTTTTCTTTCTTTTTTTATTGTGTATTACCTTGTTTGTGTAGTAAGGGTAAGCCAAAAGAAGCTTTTCTTTGATTTACGATGATGGGTATTGCATAAAAGGTGCTACTGGTAAAACTATGCTTACACAAAAAATTGGACTTGATTTTTTTGGGACAATTTCTTTATTTCCCTTAATTGGTTTAAATATTTGCTCAAATGCTAATTTTTGCAGTTTTATAGCAATACTTTTTAAACTGTCAAATCAAATTCATTTTAGCTGAATTTACTTGAAATGTCATGTTTAGTGTACGAAATGTTTAAATAAGCTCTGATTATGCATTTTTTGATAGTTAAGTGTGTTTTGAATCAAGCGATTTTTATAGCCTTTTTGTGTATAAAGGAGCAAAAATTGAAAATATTGTTTGGTTTGTTCGTCGGTTTCTCTCTTTTGCCTTTATTGTGTCCCTCTTTTTTCCTTATAGTCTTTCAATGCATTCAGAGTCACAAAGGTGTATTTCGATTCAAACTGCTTATTTTCCGATTTATTTTTGAATTCGCTTTTGCTCTCAAACGCATCAAACTTGCAGATTCTCTTATTTAGAAACTACTCTAGGTGCCGTGTCTGTCATTTTTTTGATAAATGTAGAAAATGTTACAAAAAAAAAAAAAAAAAAGGCAATTAAAGTTAGCCTTTTGATCCGAATTTTTCGAAGAGGGACATCTGGTAACAAAAAAAAAAAAAAAAAAAAAAAAGAGTCATACTGAGAAGGTAATTGTTCATAAATCAAATTCTAATGAATTGAGCGCAAAATGACATCGCACGGCACCTTATACGTCCTTTAAAAAATCCCTTCAGCAAGTTTCATGTTTCTACTGTAAAAAATGCGTTTGAAATTGTATCAGAAAACTTCGAGCTGTTGAAGGTGGAAAATCGTTTTTTCGAAAACACCCTTAAGGCTGCTAGTCACTCCTTTTCCGAATCCCCCCCCCTGTCCCCCATAATAATAAGTCTGTGGGCGTTTGATGCACTTTTATATTCAAACTATCTCCTGAGGAAATTGGTATTTTTAACTTCTTTTTGCAGTTTTCTCTTCTTAAAGAATGTTCTTTTTTTCGTAGTTCTCAAAATATTTCTAAAATTTTTGCTTAATTTAATATTTTATGTTTAACCTTCCGTCTACCAGACGTGGTCCATTGGACCCGACAGCAATATTTCTGGTGTCGATGGTAAAATGAGAAATTGTCGTTTGACACCGGAATTTATAAAGGACTTGTCTAGATATTACGAATTCCTTAATTTAAGCTTTCATTGTAAAAGCAAAATTATATTAAAATATTACTGGTGCCGTTTGCAAGTTTGGAATTAAAATTAGGTGTTGCCGTAGATAAATGGGTGTTTTGTCTGGTAGACGGAAGGTTAAAAGACTGACAAATTGGGAGTAAGATTTTAACACTTCATATAAAATTAAGCGTAACTTTTAGAAATATTTTGAAAACTAAGAAAAAAATAGACATGATTAAAGAGGAGAGCACTGAAAAAAGAAATTAAAAATATTAATTTTCTGAGGAGATATTTTAAATACAGTCGAACCTCTATATAACGAAACTCCATACATCGAATTTCTCCATATAACGAATTTTTAGTAAGAACGGTCCCCTTTTCGCATGATTGCATTAAAAACAGACTCTATATAGCGAAATATCTATCTCCATATAACGAATTTTTTCATAAATTGATCTTAATTTATTCAGTTTTAAAAAAGCTTCGAAATCATATGGAATCAATTTTCCATCACTTATTTTTGATTTATCGTTCAGTGGAGAGGTTTTTTTTTTTAATAAAAAATACTTCTCTCCTTATTCTTTAAATCTAACAAGTTCATCCCCCCTCCCACACACCTTTCAACATCCTTCTCAAAACACAGTCAATTGAACTGTTACACATATAAGAGAGGAATCAACGAGAGCACATAAGAGAGACCTTCAAATGGAGGAAAATATCAACTACAATTTTTCATTCCTTGCTAAAATTTGAGAATTTTTTTTTGAGAGCGTAACAATTGTAATTTTAAAATCAAAACAACAAAAAATTACAGATTTCTTCCTCTGAAATTTATGTAAGTCTTCCTTATTTGATTTTCATTAAGCTTTCAAATAAATGTCTTTTCTCTTTTTTGAAACTGCTTAAATAAGTAAGAAATAAAATGTTAGGTTAATATATACTTTTAAACATTTCAAATTCTTAATTAAAATGATCAAAAATAATATTTGTTCAAAATTTACATATTAAATACTATTTTTAACATCATACTCTATACATCGAATTTCTCTATATAACGAATTTTTTACTGGAACGATGGATTTCGTTATATAGAGGCTCGACTGTATAAGAATGCATCAAATGCTTATAGACTTAACATTACGCTGAGGGAATTCGATAAATGAGTGACCAGCAGCCTTAACAGCAATTCTGGACAGAGAGGAGACTGTGGAGTAGAAACTAATGAAAACGCAACCAGTCATCATGAGGATAAGGGAGGAAGTAGGATACGGTGGAAACTGCAAGATGGAATGCTAATTATTTTTCTGCTCTAAAAGACAGACATTGTCAAGAAATTCAAGTAGTGGGAACTTTGAAGCAGGCAGTTTCGTATGAATATGAACAGTGTTCCTCGTACTTAAAACTGGTATATCGTACAGATAAATTGCTTTAAGGCCCCTGTCCTCGCTCGAGGAAACCCTCGCGAGCTAATGCTATTCCCATGGGGAAGCATTTTTCTAATAATTCTTTCGCATTTTGACATTTTTTAATAATTTTTTTTGCATTGGATAGCGCATGCCGACAGCGCACGTTTTATACTTTTTCGATTTTGATTGCAGATATATTTTTTAAAAAGTTAGTTTCACTTTCAAAACCGGTTTCGAAACTGAAAGTGCTTTTAAAAAAATATATCTGCAGCCAAAATCGGAAAAGTAAAAAAGGTGCGCTGTCGGCATGCACCTCAGCTATCCAATGCAAAAAAAATATTAAAAAATGTCAAAATGCGAAAGAGTTATTAGAAAAATGCTTCCCCATAAGGATAGCATTAGCTCGCGAGCGGTTCCTCGAGCGAGGACAGGGGCCTTAAGAGCTTCATCTGTCTTCGAGATGCCGAAATTGTGATAACAGGTAATCAACTCTAGGAACAGCGCTCGACTAACTGAAAAATGTCTTAACCTCTTGAGGGGCGGTGGTTTCATAGATATACCACTTAATTGTTATTCCCAAACGCCACATTCGCACCGGAATTTTGTTAAAGAAAATTGCGGTTTATTGAATGCGTGAAGTATAGCGTTTATTTATTTACAAATAAAGTTGTTTTCAAATTCCGGTGTCAGTCATTAATTCCAATACTTAAGCAATGAATTTGCCCTGCCCTGCAAAGGGTTAAAATGAATTTCATAGTTTATAATTAAAAATGTTAAAATGTTGTACTGTCATCTGAAACTCATCTATGCAACTTTTATTATCATTATTGTTATTCTAGCTTATTAGAAAGTGGATGAAAAATGCATTAGAAAATTCCATCTTTACATAAAAAATCCAAGATAAATTACTTAAAAAAAAAAAAAAAAAAAAAAAAAAAAAAAAAAATCCAATTCAGGAAAACATAAATTTAAATTAAATCCCTTGAAAATCAAAACGAAATGGAACAAATGTCGTACATAGAATTTTATATTTTTATTGCCATGACCGAAATTTAAGTAAGACATCAGTGCTAATTTTTCCAATTTCCTTGAACAGGACAAATTACACATGTGAATTGTTTAAGACAATTTCCCGACCATTTACTGCTGACAGATTTATAAAGGAATATTCAGCGCCCATGTTCACACAGGTGCGTCATTATTTATTTATTTATTTATTTAGGGTTTAGTTTTATTTTTAAATTTATCTAAAAGGTTTTTGATTCACACGAACCATTATTTTCCAAGGTAATGTTAAATTAGTTTTTCTCCGAAAAAAAGAGAAAATTTTAATGTCTTAATGCTGGTCGAAAAAGGAAAGTTTAAAACAAAACGTGTGATGAAAAGATAATTGCTATTATATTCCTGAGAAATTCCTTTTGTGACACTGGTTG
This sequence comes from Maratus speculifer, assembly GCA_964019185.1. Classification (NCBI taxonomy): domain Eukaryota; kingdom Metazoa; phylum Arthropoda; class Arachnida; order Araneae; family Salticidae; genus Maratus; species Maratus speculifer. The sequence continues at coordinate 240,649,783 of OZ025290.1, read as the reverse complement.
TACTTTATTATGCAGATTTTTTCCTTTTTTGAACAAAAGTGAATAATACTGAATGATGCATAAGTTCTAAGCATTGAATGAACTTGAAATTGTCGCAGACAGGAAATTGCAACCACAATAACTTTTTTTTTATTGTTCTTATTGTTAATTATTATTGTCAGTCTACTTTCTAGAAAACTGGCAAACAAGATATCCGTTGCCTAACGGAATAGTCAAATATACTTTTGATATCAATATAAGTATCGATGATTTTTATACCTTTAATTTCTCAATCTTTGATCGTAGAGATATTAGTTCCAATTACAGAAACGTTTCAAAAGAGGTAACTATTCATGTTGTGGTATTTTTTGAAGCAAAAAATCAATTTTATGAAAATTAGAAAATCTAAATTCTTATACGCTTTCCTCCTCAACCCTTCCCTCTCAATGGTTATATTTAGAAAAAAATTGAACTTATCATAATAAGAATAACTAAAAAAGTTTGACTTCAGTGCAACAAAAATTGACACAGTTATTAAATTTGAAAGTTTGAGATTTTTGTACATAAATTTGTCATTCATTCAGGGATCAGTTAAAAAACGTTAAATCAGTTAAATGAATTAAAGTAATTCAAGATCGAAATCAGGGTGCAATGTCCTTTTCATTGAAAACTCACCTTTAGCCGATTTCTCCAAATCGGCTAATCACCAAAGAGAGTAATTTCATCGAAAAATTCCAGCTGATTCTTAGGGGTCGCATACAAAGCCAATAAAGAAATATTGAAATCCAGCAGATGCAGCTGGATCCTTTAAAAGATTAATTATCCAAACTGTTTCTTGGACTGAAGTGGCTGCTGAGACATCTATATTAATGAAATAACATATCGCTCTGTCTGTCTCTGTGTGTGTGTCTGCAATGGCTAGCAAAATCTACCGCTCGTAGAAGTCTGAAAATTTAAGTGAAGATAATCCAAGACAAGTTATATGCATCTGAGGCTCAAGTTTTTAAAATTTTAAGGGCCAGGACCCCTTATAATTGTTATGCATTTAATTGTTAACAACTTGACCTGTTTTTATCTAATGTTCTTCGTTTTGAGGAACTTTTCTATACTTAGTTATTCTCGCCTTTTTATTTTTCAATTATGAACCTGGACCCCTGGGGCCTGTTGCAGAGCTCCTTAAAGACAGAGACAACGTCAGCACCAGACTGTGTCCCAACACAGACAACGACCCAAAGAGGGTATTCGGAAGTGTTGAAAGCGTCAACCTCCACCCTCATCATCCAGTCAAACTCTGACAGAAATGTAGAGTAAATTGAAAACACAGTAAGAGCCGCTACGATGGAGCACCATCAAGGAGTGAAGAACTTAAAAAGAATAAAGAAGGGTATCAAGATAGTATGTGAAAACGCAGAAGAAGCCTCAAAGATCAAAGAAACACTGTCGGAAAAAATGGAAGAAAATGAAGATTTGACAGTAAAAACAACAAGCATCCGGAAGAAGAAAGTAATAATTTTTAACATCCCGGAGCATGTGACAGAAACCCAAATCAAGGAGAAGATCGAGAAAAAGATTGGATTAGACCCGCGACGAGCAGACGATGCGGTCACTCTGCCCAGGCACATGCAGGGCCGCGGAGGAAAGCACCAACAGGTCCTGCTCCCTGAACAACTGGCAGATCGCTTGCTTAACTCAAAAACAATCTGCCTGGGGCTCAGGGAATGACCAATTAGGCCATTCATCAGCATTATCCGTTGCCACAAATGTCTAGAATTTGATCACGTGCCAAAGGACTGCAACAGGTCCCAGAGGTGCTCCGGAGACAGCATGTGCACACAGAGTGCAGTACGGACAGAGTCTGCTGCATCGCGTGCCACAACTACAACCTCAACATGAAAGGATACGTACCAGTCAACAAGGATACAAACCATACGCTGAACTCGGGTGCATGCTGGGTCTGGCGGACTCTCCTCCGGGTCAGGCAAATTTAGACAGAACAGGGCAAGGCACTGTCCAAAGGCGTTGAGGTGCTCACAGGGAGGGTGATGATCAATACCTTTGGTAAACAAGAGAGATTAGTGACAAGGTCACGTGCAGACATAGAAAAGAAAATAAGTTACAGCGCTGAACGTTAACACCAAAATGGCCGTAGATAGTCAGAGATTGACACGCTCAAAGTGCGCGGCCACCAACACTAACTCCACAAACGTCACCCTTCACACACAAACACCCACACCCTTACAGACACGAACACGGCAGGCCCACACACTAACAGAACACCTAACCCTATAGTTACTTAAGACGACTCTCTTAAATGCATTCAAATAAATCTACATGGCGGAAGTAGGGTAACGGATTGCCTGGCGGGTCTCGCCGAAGCGCGGGGCCTCCAAGTGATACTATTGCAAGACTTCCACCAACACAAAAAACTTGGAACATCACAGGGTTTAACCAAAAGAAGTGGAACATAACGAAAACACCATCCAACAAATCAGCGATAATCACCAAACTAGAAACTAAACCTATGACAATACTCGTGAAAGAATTCACCACATTAGAAAACAAAGACAACCAATTTACAATAATCAACGTATACGCTCCCCCGTCAGCGCACTTTCCGAACGTACTAACAGAGATCGAAGAAGCTCCGAAAAAAGCGGTGGGTGAAGTGCTGCTGACGGGGAACTTCAACGCACACTCCACAGCCTGGGGATACGAAGACATTGACCAAAGTGGCAGGGAAATCAAGACTTCCTCCTGCTACACTCCTTGTTCGTCCACAACCCACCAGACGCCAAACCCTCATTTAGAGTCTCACGGAGAGATCAGGACGGGAGGCTGAGGGAATTAAGGGGCTGGCCGGACTTAACCATAGCCACGGTCGCCCTGGGCAACGACATCAGTGATTGGCAAGTCAGCGACGAAGCCTCACTTAGTGATCACTGCTACATTACTTACACAATCAAAAATCATAAAAACATAGACTACCAGAGATATGGTCTCCAAACCAAGGTCGGAAAGCATGCCAAATTTAATAAACTCATTAGAAAAATAAGAAACAAATACATAAAAGAACTCAACAAAGTGACAACAGAAGACCAACTGGACAACATTACACTGAGATTGCAAAATGAAATCACAACTATAGCTTTCACGTGCTATAAAAAGAAAAAAAACACCAGTGATCACTGCTCCACCGTGGTAGACTGACGAAATCAAAATAGCCAGGAACAAGATTAGGGCTCTCAGGAGGAGGTATCAAAAGCAAACTGACGAAAACCTAAAACTACAACAACACACAGCTTTCAAAAAAGAAAGGGCCAAACTCAAAAAACTGATAAATAAAACCAAATTAAAAACATGGAAGGATTATTGTAGTGAAACAACGGACACCTACGGAACGCACTACAAACACGCGAGCAACAAAACCACGCGACCAGTGAAACTCGTTGACATACTAAAACAAGATGGCACAACAACCATAAAACAAACATTAACACATTTCCTAGACAACCTGTACCTAACAGACAGTTCAACAACACATACTATCAAGGCAGACAAAAGTCCATTGGAAGACGCAAAACCACCAGTAAAAACTAAAGCGGAACTCAATAGAATAATAAGAAACATCAAACAAAACAAGGCGCCAGGGTACGACTACATAGACTATAACCTAATTAAAAGAATACACACAGCAGCTCCACAACTTCTACTAACTCTGTTTAACACGTGTCAAAAACTAGAATACTTTCCCAAATCATTTAAGTTAGGCGTAATCGTACTCTTCGAGAAACCAGGCAAAGACCCAACAAACCCAAAAAATTATCGACCAATCTGCCTACTACCAGCGTTAGGGAAAATGCTAGAGCGAATAATCCATGGGAGAATTAACTACCACCTATACAAAGAAAAATATTGGAGTAACAAACAACACGGGCTCAAACAGGGGACCTCAATAGAACATGCACTAGAAAACCTATTAAAAACAGTTAAAGAAGACTGCAATAACAATTATCAAACACTCCTAATAGCCATTTACATCAAAGGGGCCTTTGACAACATAATATGGCCAATTCTAGTAAATAATTTAAAACAGTCTCCCTGCCCGGATTACTTAGTGAACTGGGTAGTGAGTTTCCTCCAACAAAGATTTGTTTCATTAGAAAAAAACGGTATCAAAGTAACAAGACAAACTTATGGCGGTTGCCCCCAAAACAGAGTTCTTGGCCCGCTTCTGTGGCTACTAATCGCGGAACCAGCTGGGGGAAAAATGTAAGAATACAAGCCTTTGCAGAGGATTTCATAATAATTTTCAGGGGTAGGTCAAAAGTCAAACTAAAAAGACTAGCAAAAAGAATATTAAAAGAATTCAACGACTGGATAGAGGAAAACAACCTAACACTAAACAAAGAAAAAACTGAATTACTATACCTAAACAGGGGCCATTCTTGGAACCTTCCAACTGCAGACCCAAAGAGCATAGAGGGAATAGAGTTAAATGGTCAGGAACTACATGTCAAATAACAAATTAAATACCTAGGAGTCATACTCCATAAAAACCTAAACTGGGAACCACACTGTCAAACACAAGCCCACAAGGTCAGAAACAACTTCAAAAACCTAGCATACATGACAGCTAAAGGATGGGGTCTTAAACCTAACATAATGAAAATTTGGTACAACACAGTAGTTGAGAAGACGCTAACCTACGCGGCCCCGATTTGGGGGCACAGCCTTACAAAGAGGTGAAAAGAAATCCTCTCGAGCTACCAAAGACACTTCGCACTGGCCATAGTCAGGGCCTATAGAACGGCCCCAACCTCGGCCCTATTGGTACTTGCTGGCCTGATTCCAATTCACCTTAAAGTAAACTATGAAGCGGCATATGGCACAGTCTCAAGATTAAGGAAGAATGCAACAATACACAACAAAATCATCTTTTACAGAGAATATACTCAGAAAGTAAACATATGGAAAAACCACCCAGCAGAAACAATTGAACCACGTATAGGCCACAACCCAAAAGACACATGCATTTATACAGACGGTTGAAAATTGGAATCAAGTGCTACAGGTTCGGCTTTTGTAACTTTCAAAAATAATAAAAAAATAAAGACTTGGTCAGTGCCTCTAAGAAGTTGTAATAGCGTCTTCCAAGCCGAACTACTGGCTATACATAAAGCAGCGAACTGAATGAGGCAATTCATTGTGTGAGCCATACAGCATTAGGTCGGACTGCCAATCAGCAATAGATTCATTAAGCAAACCATTCAACACCAGTGACACAGTTAACAAAATACACAACCTAATCAAAGATTCAACAAACAATTTTAAAAGCAACTGGGTCAAGGCGCATGTCGTCATCCAAGGAAACGAAGAGGCCGATGTGTTAGTCAAACACGCAGCACTAAACCAGAACAATGAACGTGCATACTACCTGGAAAAACCTATTTCAAAACTAAAAAGAACACTAAAAGACTTAACAACTGAACATTGGCAGTTCGAATGGGACTATGGGGACACAGGCAGGGAAACTTACCAGTACTTTCCAAAAGTAGACGAAAATAGATTAGTTAGCGACTACCTACTCTCACAACTTTACACAGCTCATGGAGCATTCCCAGAATACCTCCACAGATTCAAGAAGGCGCACACACCGGACTGTGATTGCGGTTCGGAGGGTACGCCTAAACACTACCTGCTACACTGCCCACTCACACAAGCAGATCACCTAGCAAACATAACAACAGAAAACGAAAAATTATGGCATAAACAATTAGCAAAAAACAAACACGTACAGAGAAAGGCAAAAATCATAATCAGGTGGCTCCAAGACAACTGCGACAACATCACGTCACTCATACATCAGAACTCATAGACAAATGACCACACTTACAAAAAAAAAAAAAAAAAAAAAAAAACCTTGTAAACTTTTACTACAGCCACTAATTCTTCATGTACCCGCGCGCATTTTTGTGTTATATGTTATTATATTAAAAAAAAAATTAAAAAACTTATAAAACGGCCTAGATACCTATCGCCATAAAAAAAATTATAAAATAGTGTATTTTGTCTTATGTCCCAGCAGTGTGCGGTAGTCGTGCGATATCAGCAATATCCAAGGCCCGAAACAGGTGCCCCGCAGGAACTTCCTGCATGCACGTCGCAAGACTCACGGATCTGCAAGTCGCACACCATGACACAGTAAAAAGCTTCACCCGCCTCTGGCACTGCTTGTTCGTCCTATGTGTTATTAAAGGAAAAATGGCCTAGGTCTAAAACCATCATAAAATGTTAAAATAATGATATGTCTTATGATCACAGCAGTAAGCGGTAGTCGTGCAGTAACAGCAGTATCCACGGCCCGAAACAGGTGCCCCGCAATAATGCTATTGCAAGCACGTCGAAAGACATCTTGGAGCTGCAAGCCGCACATTATGACAAATCAAAAAGCTTCATCCGCCCCCGCCCAACTGCTTGTCCGTCCAGATCTAAACAACATAAGATATATACAGGGCCATCGCTAAGACTTTTCATTCGTGGGGGAGAAATCCTTAAATTACCAAGTCAAATTTTCATATTTGCCAACTCGTTTTATAATTTTGCCAAGTTACCACACTTAGACAATGAAATACAGTTCTTATTTGTAAAAAAGTTTAATGATATTCCCAATTAGAGTTGTAACTTTTGCAAATTCTATCGAAAATAGGAAATGTGTTACAGTTTTTATTAAAATTTTTCATTAAATTTGCAGAGTGCAACAACATTTTCGAATGTTTGGGGGGGGAGGTTCCCCCCCCCTTAGCAAGCCTCTGGATATATATTACAAAAAAATCAAAAGGGAATTCACGGGGAGTGCTTGGGTTAAGTGAACTCTCTGGTTAATTTTAAACAATAGCAATGTTACTAACCCATTTACCTTCTAGGATTCCCTCCCCTAGGACTTGGCTCCCGAAAATTTCAAGTTGATCTAATCGACACAGGGACTCAAGGGACCCTGTGCGGTCCGAAGAGATTCGGAGCACCAATCAAGTCCACTGCACCAGAACCGTACAGGTTGACCTCATAGATGCAGAGACTCAAGGGACTCTGGCCGGTCCGACACCGTTCTGGAACCCTCCCCCATAGTGGGCTAACGCCTTTCGGCTTTCAAGTTGACCTCATTGACGCAGGGACCCACGGGATCCTGAGCGGTCCGAAGAGCAATGGGAAGCAACCTACTAGCCCACTTACCTCAAACCGCACACGTTGACCTCATCGACGCAGAGACTCAAGGGACTCTGTGCGGTCCGAAACGTGTTCGGGGTTTTTCTTTTTCGTTTTTTTCCCTTGTTTTTTTCTAGTGACAGTACGCCTCTTTATTAGGTGCATTTGGACTCTGTCCGCGCGAGCTACCGGACCCGCTCCAACGGGACAGCTCATGGAGCACCTTTTTTTTTTCTTCCTTGGGTACGGTAGAAAGGAGGGATCTCGTCACCACCAGCAGCGATTCGACTACCTTGCATTTCGGCCCAAAAATTCTCCCTTCTCTGGCACTACTTAGCATTTCGGCCTTTTTAGGTAGATTTCGTATGAAATACTACCTATTGCATTGTCTCCCATGTTGGAATTTCTGAAAAATTTTTGCGGATCTACACGAATCATGACTCCTAGACCACAAAACTACCATCAGTAAAAAAGTTTATATATCTATCTATCTATCTATCTATCTATCTATCTATCTATCTATCGGTGTATATCACTTTCTTCTAGACACGATAACTTCCATAATTATGCTCAGATCTTCTTCAAACTTTTACATAAAATCAAGGGGCATAAAATCTCGGTTAAGTTCGTTAATGGGCAAAATCGGACCAAGGGGGTGGAAGTTAGGAGGGTTTTTGTGAAAACAGAAAAAACGCGATAACTTTTTAATTAAAATAGATATCGAATCAGTTTAAAGTTTATATTACTTCTAAAAAATGAGGAAAAAATGTATGCGTGACAGATTTTTGATTAAGTTAAAAATGGGCTCAAGGGGCGAAAAAAACATGGTTTTTGGGAGAAAAAAATTCATAACTTCGTCAATTCTCAAGATATCAAATCCAACTAAATTTTATATAAATGTACTCAATATTATCTAAAACTTTCGTATTTACAAGTTTTTGATAGGACCAATTTTTACCGATGAAAAAAATTAAAAACGAAAAGAAAAAGGGGAGAGGAAAAAGAAAAAACCCATAACTTACTCAATTCTTAAGCAATTAAATCTAATTAAATTTATTTTACATCTTCACAATAATATCTACAACTTTTATATTGACAAGTTTTTCATAGAACCAATTCGTATAGCAAAAATAAATTAAACAAAAATAGGAGTTGGAGAAAAAACCTCAAATCCAAACTGCTTACATTCTGACTCATTTTAAAATCCATTTTTGATTTTAAACGCATCCAAATGACAGATCCTCTTATTTAGCAACTATATAATGCGACGTATTGGCCAATTTTTTGATAAAGGCAGAATATATTTTTAAAAAAGCTGCCAAAAAAGGTATTTTGAACAGATTTCCCGAAGTTTTCATCATTAAAAAATTCATTAAGTATAACAAATTGCATTTTTTATGAGTCATTTTTAAATTCATTTTTATTCTCAAACCCATCCAATTTACAGGTCCTATTATTTACGAACTATATAACTTGACGTATTGGCCAGTTTTTTGATAAAGGCAGAATATATTTTTTTAAAGGCTGCCAAAAAGGGTATTTTGAACAGAATTTCATTAAGTTATCGTGATTAAAATTTGAGGAAATTTAAGAAATTGCGTTTTTACCGAGTCATTTTTAAATCTTTTTTTTGTTCTCAAACGCATCCAATTTACAGGTTCTCTTATTTAGGAACTATATAATGTGACGGAGTGGCCAGTTTTTTGATAAAGGCAGAATATATTTCAAAAAAGGCTGCCAAAATGGGCACTACGCACAAAATTTCCCAAAGCGATCATGATTAATGAACTGTGGGTATTCAAATAACAAATTGGTTATTTTATGACTCATTTTTAAATCCAATTTTGCTCAGAAACGCATTCAATTGACAGTTTTTGTTACTTAGGAACTATATAATGTGCGTATTCGTCGATTTTTTTTTATAAAGGGTGAATATATATATTTTAAAAGCTGTCAAAGTAAGCACTTCACAAAAAAATTTCCCAAAGCGATCATGATAAAAGAATTGAAGTTGTATTCAAATAACAAATTGTTTATTTTATGACTCATTTTTAAATTCAATTTTGCTCTCAAACGCATTCAATTGACAGTTATTTGTTAATTAGGTACTGTGTATTGTGCCGTATTGGTCAGATTTTTGATAAAGGCTAAATATATATTTAAAAAAAATCTGTCAAAGTGGGCACTTCGCACAAAATTTCTCAAAGCGATCTTGATTAAAGAGAATTGTGGATGTATTAAAATAATAAATTGGTTATTTTATGACTCATTTTTAAATTCAATTTTGCTGTCAAACGAATTTAATTAACAGTTTTTTTTGTTATTTAGGAACTATATAATGAGCATATTGGTCAAGTTTTTAAATAAAGTAAGAATATAATTCAAAATATATTGCCAAAATGGGCATTTGAGTAAAAATGGACAATTTTTTTTTTTTTTTTTTTTTTTTTTTTTTTGGAGATGAAAACTTTGAAATCTACCTCCGCCTATAGGCCATGCCGAAAGGGATTTTAGTTTTGGTTATTTATTTTTCTAAATCTCCCTCAAAATTGTCCCCCCTGTTGTCTGCTAAAGACATGCCACCATTTCGGCTCAAAAAAATTTAGCTCCAGCCCCATTTCACCTGGCACGGCGAGTGGGATTGATGTGCGGCGCCAAACTCAGTATATTCACAAAGGCAATAAACTACTCAGTCCAGCAACCGTTAGCCATAATCAGCCGACCTCGGCACTTGTCTGCGTAGATCGCCCCCCACTTTGCCGGCTAAAATTCCTTCATGTACGCTAATGGTGCCTGGTGCATGTAAAATCCGTCGTGGGTGCAAAGTCCTCCAAGTTACCCGTGAATTATACCTCTGGAGGTGCCTTTGCCTTGCCAGGTGAAGGTCTCGTCATCTGATCAAGGCTCTAAATTACGAGACCATCTTGCGAAGCCATTTGCAGTTCAAACAACAGGATGTACCATTAATTAACAGGCGAAACAAAGTATGCTCAACAACAAGCAAATACTGCAGAAATGATGGCATGAGAAGAAAAGTTTATTGCCTCTACGTGGCAATTAGGCGGTCGTCCGTCCCGATACCAGGTATCTAACCCGTTAAGCTGAGATAACTCGGCAGGTAGCGGCCTGGTCATCGGTTAGAAAGAAAGCTTTTGCAAACATTTAACTAGGCACAAAAAATAACGGTTAAAAATAGTTGTTCGTTACTCCAAAGTCTAAAGCACCCTCTATCGACAGTTTTAGAAATTTGTCTTTATAATTTATTTTCAAGAAGATACGACATAAAGAATAGTTTTAGTGAAAACCGCAAACGATCAATTTTTCAGTCGATCAATTTTTCAGTTTTTTATATTCATTTGAAATTTGGACCCTAAACTTTAATTGCGGTTATCTCCTTCGGAAAACATTTGGGACCTTTAGTTTCCTATTTAATATTGTTTGTCTTGATGTGCACTATCACCCCTTAAAATTTTGCCCAAAATTTTAGATACACCCTGTATATATTTTAGCTACCGCTCATTTTGAATAATAATCACCTACTTGGGGCCCTATGAACAGCTTTAAAAAAAAAAAAAATTGGTTCCAATTAAGCAATTTTCTTTAACATCTTTCTATAGCGTCTACCGATTATTTTAAATAATAACATTTTTCTTAATGTTACTTAATAAAGCAGTTCAGTTTATGGAAACTCCCTTATAATTCAGCTACTTTTAGAACAACTAAAAAGGAACTAAACTCTTTTGCTGATATCTTTCTGAATTTTGATGATATTTGACTAGATTTTTTAATGAGTTGCTCCATAAGACTCATAAATTTAAAAAAAAAAAAAAAAAAAAAAAAAAAAAAAAATCTATGTTATTATTCGAGCAGCACAGATAAAAATTATTTCATACAACGACTCATATTTCATAAAATGTTTAATTTATTTATTTTCCAACTTCATTGTATTGTTTCTGCTACTCCAAATCTACTCTTTGATACATTTTAAATACTATCTTTTTTCCAAATGTCACATAATAAAAATTATAATTTGTAGAAACTCCCTCATAATTCAGTTGCTTTTAGCGCAACTAAAAATCAACTCATAAAATGCTCATCTTTCCGTAAAATGTTTAATTTATTTATATTCCAACTTCTGAATTTTCTATTACTCCAAATTTACTCGTTGATATATTTTAAATATTAACTTTTTTCCAAAAGTCATATAATAAAAAATTAAAATTTGTGGAAACTCCCTTATAATTCAAATGCTTTTAAAGTAACTAAAAACAGCACACGCTATCACGATATCTTTCTGAATATCTATGATATTTGACTGTTTTTTTAATAAGTTGCTCCACAAAGTTGACTAATAAATTTTGTAAAAAAAAAAAAAAAAAAAAAAAAAAAAAAAAAATCTATGTTATCATTTAAGCAGCGCAGACAAAAATTATTTCATACAACTGTTCGTATTTCATAAAATGCTTAATTTATTTATATTCCAACTTCACTATATTGTATCTAATAATGCAGATCTAGTCGTTGATATATTTTAATTATTATCATTTTTCCAAATGTCACATAATAATAAAAATAAAAGAAATCCCTTACGGCTTGGCCTATAGGCGGAGGTATATTTCGAAGAGTGTTCATTTCAACTACAAAAAATAAAATATAATTAGAGATAAACCCAGTTTAACAACTTTATTCGGCCGCTATCGAAAAAATTTTAATTTCAATTTTATGCAAGAACTGGTTTTATCAGAATCATCTTAAGCGGAAATCGGCTCAAATGCCCCTTTTGACAACAGATATTGAAATATATTCTGAATTTATTAAAAAATCAACCAATATAACACATCCTAAATAACAAAAAACTGTTTGAGAGTCAAACTGAAAGTAAAATTGAGTCATAAAATAACCGATTTGTTATTTGAATATCATTCTTTCGTCATGATCGCTTCGGGAAATTTTGTGCGAAGTGCCCACTTTGACAAAATTTTTAAAAATATATTCAGCTTTTATTTAAAAAAAAACTGACCAATACGCCACATTAAACAGTTCCTAAATAAGAGAATCTGTCAATTGGATGCGTTTGAAAACAAAACTGAATTTAAAACTGAGTCAGAAAAAATGCAATTTGTTATTTGAATACTTCCTCAAATATTCAATCACAATCACTTCGGGAAATTCGATTCAAAATACCCTTTTTGGCAGCCTTTTTTTGGAATATATTCTGTCTTTATCAAAAAACTGGCCAATACGTTACATAGTTCCTAAATAAGAGGACCTGTAAATTGGATGCGTTTGAGAGCAAAAATGGATTTAAAAACGAGTCAGAAAAAACACAGTTTGTTATTTGAACACTTCCTTAAATTTTCGGTCATGATCACTTCGGGAAATTCTGTTTAAAATAATCTGTTTGGCAGCCTTTTTTGAAATATATTTTGTCTTTATCAAGAAACTGACCAATGCGTTACATTATATAGTTCCTAAATAAAGGATCTGCCGTTTGGATGCGTTTAAAATCAAAAATGAATTTAAAAATAAGTCAGAATATAAGAAGTTTGGATTTGGGTTTTTTTTCTCCAACTCTATTTTTGTTTAATTTATGTTTGCATAAGAATTGGTCCTATGAAAAACTTGTCAGTATAAAAGTTGTAGATACTATTGAGAAGAATAAAATAAATTTAATTAGATTTCATAGTTTAAGAATTGACGAAGTTGTGTATTTTTGTCTTTTTTCATCCCCCTTTTTGGTTTTTTTTTGTTTTTTTTTCATCGGTAAGAAATAGTCCTATCAAAAACTCGTAAATATAAAAGTTTTAGACAATTTTAAGAACATTTTAAAAAAATTTATTTAAATTTGATATCTTAAGAATTGACGAAGTTATGAATTCTTTTCTTCCAAAAACCGTGTTTTACTTACCCATCATACGTAGTATAGGGTAAGTCTTGCAATCGTTTTGAAAATCAAAAAATTTTTTTTGACGGATTTACACGTTTTAGATAGTGGAGATTCCGAAAAATATATTTTTAGAAATTTTTTTTTGCCGTCCGTCCGTCTGTGTCTGTCTGTCTGTCTGTCTGTAACCGCTCTATCTCCCGAACAAATTGAGATAGAGACTTGAAATTTTGTATGTAGTTAGTATGTAAGAATGGGACGAAGCCTATTTAATATCAGCAACCTCGATTATCCGGAACTATTTTTTTCGGACTCTCGAAAAATACGTTCTGATGAAAGGTATATAAAAATTTTCGATTTTTTTTGTTCTAAGGAATGGACGTAAAAGTCAATAAAATAACACACATTTTGCATATAGAACAAAGTCGACCGGATTATTAGTTGCCGACATATTGGTAATCCTGTTTTCCACATTCTTCGATTTTTCATAACCCTGTATTTCATTCAAATTTCAATTCAAAGGTATATTTTAATTGGAAATGAGACGCTTAATCCGACGCAGTTAATTGTTAGTTAATAGAATTAATATTTTTGGAGTTATAAGGATGTTTCTTTTACGTAGTTTGGTACTTCTTGAGTAGTTTGGCGTTTTATAAAATTTGTTGAAATTGGTGCATCAGCAATTCATTAAATAGAGTATTACTATGTGTATTAACAACATTTAAATTTAGTTTTGGAATTGAAATAAATTGTAAAAATAGTTTTCACATATTTTATTTTCATATGCATATAAATGATGGGTAAGTATTACGGTGGCCTCCAACGACTAGTTTTTTTTTGTCTCATGAGCCCATTTTTAAATTTATCAAAAATCTGTCATGCGGAAAATTTTGGCCCATTTTTTAGAAGTAATATAAACTTTAAACCGATTTTATATTTATTTTAATTTAGAAGTTATGGCGTTTTTTCTGTTTTCACAAAAACCCTCCCTATTTTCACCCCCTTGGTCCGATTTTGCGCATTAACGAACTTGACCGAGATTTTATACCCCTTGATTTTATGTAAAAGTTTGAAGAAGATCTGAGTAGAATTATAAAAGTTATCGTGTCCATAAAAAAGTTATAAACACCGATAGATAGATATAGATAGATAGATAGATAAATTTTTTTACTGATGGTAGTTTTGGGGTCTAGAGGTCATGATCGGTGTAGATCTGCAAAATTTTTTCAGAAATTCCAACATGGGAGCGACTTAAATAGGTAGTATTTCATACGAAATCTACCTAAAAATTACAATTTGTGGTAACTCCCTCATAATTCAGTTGCTTTGATAACAACTAAAAATCAGCTCATAAAATGCTTATCTTTCATAAAATATGTTTTTAAAGTACCTAAAAATAGCTCACTCTATCACGATATCTTTCTGAATTTCTATGATATTTGACTGGTTTTAGGTAGATTTCGTATGAAATACTACCTATTGCATTCTCTCCCATATTGGAATTTCTGAAAAATTTTTGCAGATCTACACCGATCATGACTCCTAGACCCCAAAACTACCATCAGTAAAAAAGCTTATCTATCTATCTATCTATCTATCGGTGTATATCACTTTCTTCTAGACACGATAACTTCCATAATTATGCTCAGATCTTCTTCAAAGTTTTACATAAAATCAAAGGGCATAAAATCTCGGTCGAGTTCGTTAATGGGCAAAATCGGACCAAGGGGGTGGAAATAGGGAGTGTTTTTGTGAAACCGAAAAAATGCGATAACTTCTTAATTAAAATAGATATTGAATCAATTTAAAGTTTATATTACTTCTAAAACATTGGCTAAAAGTTTATGCATGACAGATTTTTGATAAAGTTAAAACTGGGCTCAAGGAGCTAAAAAAACAGGGTTTTTGGAAGAAAAGAATTCATAAATTCGTCAATTCTCAAGATATCAAGTCCAATTAAATTTTTTATAAATGTACTCAACATTATATAAAACTTTTGTATTTACAAGTTTTTGATAGGACCAACTTTTACCGATGACAGAAATTAACGGACAGAAAAAACGAAATGAAAAAGGGGGAGGGAAAAAGAAAAAAATCCACAACTTACTCAATTCTTAAGCAATCAAATCTAATTAAATTTACTTTACATCTTCTCAATAATATCTACAACTTTTATTGCAACAAGTTTTTCATAGGACCAATTCTTATAGCAAAAATAAATTAAACAAAAATAGGAGATGGAGAAGAAACCTCAAATCCAAACTGCTTATATTCTGACTCATTTTTAAATTCATTTCTGATTTTAAGCGCATCCAAATGGCAGATCGTCTTATTTAGGAACTGTATAATGTGACATATTGGCCAGTGTTTTGATAAAGGCAGAGTATATTTCAAGAAAAGGCTGCCAAAAAGGGTATTTTGAACAGAATTTCCATAAGTATAATAGTAACTGAAAAATTGAGGAAGTATAACAAATTGCGTTTTTTCTGAGTCATTTTAAAACCCATTTTTGTTCTCAAACGCATCCAATTTACAGGTCGTCTTATTTAGGAACTATATAGTGGGACGTATTGGCCAGTTTTTTGATAAAGGCAGAATATATTTCAAAAAAGGCTGCCAAATTGGGCACTTCGCACAAAATTTCCCAAAGCGATCATGATTAAAGAATTGAGGATGTATTCAAATAACAAATTGGTTATTTTATGACTCATTTTTAAATCCAATTTAGCTCTCAAACTCATTCAATTGACAGTTTTTGTTAATTAGAAACTATATAATGTGCGTATTCATAAATTTTTTTGATAAAGGCTAAATATATATTTTTTAAAACTGTCAAAGTGGGCACTTCACAAAAAAAAAAAAAAAAAAAAAAAAAAAAAATCCAAAGCGATCATGATTAAAGAATTGAGGATGTATTCAAATAACATTTTTAAATTCAATTTTCCTCTGAAACGCATTCGGTTGACAGTTATTTGTTATTTAGGAACTGTGTAATGGGCCGTATTGGTCAGTTTTTTGATAAAGGCTAAATATATATTTATAAAAAGCTGTCAAAGTGGGCACTTCACACAAAATTTTCCAAAGCGATTTTGATTAAAGAATTGTGGATGTATTCAAATAACAAATTGGTTATTTTATGACTCATTTTTAAATCCAATTTTGCTCTAAAACGCATTCAATTGACAGTTTTTTGTTATTTAGAAACTATATAATGTGCGTATTCATCAATTTTTTGATAAAGGCTAAATATTTTTTTTTTTTTTTAAAGCTGTCAAATTGGGCACTTTGCAAAAAGAATTACCCAAAGCGATCATTATTAAAGAATTGAGGATATATTCAAATAACAAATTGGTTATTTTATGACCCATTTTTAAATTCAATTTTCCTCTGAAACGCATCCAATAGACAGTTATTTGTTATTTAGGAACTGTGTAATGGACATTAGCGTATTAGTCAGTTTTTTGATAAAGGCTAAATATATATTTAAAAAAAGCTGTCAAAGTGGGCACTTCGCACAAAATTTCTCAAAGCAATCTTGATTAAAGAGTTGTGGATGTATTCAAATAACAAATTGGTTATTTTATGACTCATTTTTAAATTCAATTTTGCCCTCAAACGCATTCAATTAACAGTTTTTTTTTTGTTATTTAGGAACTATATGATGCGCGTATTGGTCGATTTTTTAATAAAGTCAGAATATATTTCAAAATATGTTTTCAAAATGGGCATTTGAGCCGAATTTCGTTTAAGATGATTTTGATCAAATCGGTTCTTACAGAAAAATGAAAGCGGCCAAATAAAGTAGTTAAACTGGGTTTATCGCTATTGATATTTTATTTTTTGTTGTTGAAATGAAAACTCTACGAAATCTACCTCCGCCTATAGGCCAAGCCGACAGGGATTTTTTTTAATAAGTTGCTCCATAAAATTGACTATTAAATTTTGTAAAAAGAAAAAAAAAATCTGTGTTATTATTTGAGCAGCGCAGATAAAAATTATTTCATGCAACTGTTCATATTTCATAAAATGTTTAATTTATTTATATTGCAACTTCTGAAACTTCTATTAATCCACGTTTACTCGTTATATTTTAAATACTAACTTATTTCCTAATGTCACGTAAGAAAAAAATACAATTTGTGGAAATTGCCTTATAATTAAAATGCTTTTAAAGTAACTAAAAACAGCACACTCTATCACGATATATTTCTGAATTTCTATGATATTTGACTGTTTTTTTTAACAAGTTGCTCCATAAAGTTAACTGTTAAATTTTGTAAAAAAAAAAAAAAAAAAAAAAAAAAAAAAAAAAATGTTATATCATTTAAGCAGCGCAGACAAAAATTATTTCATACAACTGTTCATATTTCATAAAATGATTAAGTTATTTCTATTCCAATTTTCACTATGTTGTTTCTACTATACTCCGAATCTACTCGTTGATACATTTTAAATGCTATCATTTTTCCAAATGTCACATAATAAAAAATTTACGATTTGTGGAAACTAACATATAATTCAGTTGCTTTTAGAGCAACTAAAAATCTGCTCATAAAATGCTCATCTTTCATAAAATGTTTAATTTATTTATATTCCAATGTCACTACATTGTTTCCACTACGAATTTACTTTTGATATATTCTAAATACTATATGTTTTCCAAACGTCACCTAATAAAAAATTACAATTTCTGGAAACTCCCTTATAATTCAGTTGCTTTTAGAGCAATTAAAAATCAGCACACTCTATCACGATATCTTTCTGAATTTCTATGATATTTGAATGGT
This sequence comes from Maratus speculifer, assembly GCA_964019185.1. Taxonomy (NCBI): domain Eukaryota; kingdom Metazoa; phylum Arthropoda; class Arachnida; order Araneae; family Salticidae; genus Maratus; species Maratus speculifer. The sequence continues at coordinate 240,631,930 of OZ025290.1, read as the reverse complement.
TTTTTTAACAAGTTGCTCCATAAAGTTAACTGTTAAATTTGTTTAAAAAAAAATCTATGTTATTATTTAAGCAGCGCAGACAAAAATTGTTTCATACAACTGTTCATATTTAATAAAATGATTAAGTTATTTCTATTCCAATTTCACTATGTTGTTTCTACTACTCCGAATCTAGTCGTTGATATATTTTAAATGATATCATTTTTCCAAATGTCACACAATAAAAAAAATTACAATTTCTGGAAACTCCCTTATAATTCAGTTGCTTTTAGAGCAACTAAAAATCAGCTCATAAAATGCTTATCTTTCATAAAATATGCTTTTAAAGTAGCTAAAAATAGCTCATGTAATAACTTAGCCCTTAGTAGATTATAATGCTAAGTGGTAGGTAGCGGGTGTGCCGCTTGGCAAAGAATTCAGGCAAGAATATTTAATGGAGAATCTATTTATTATTTGTAGAACAAAAAAGATCCTCTGGAGAAAATATTTACAGCATTAAAATTATTAAAGAACACGTAGGCTGTTATACCAACAGCTCCAACTAATGTTCAGTTTGAGTTCCGTAAATACAAAGTTTGTGATTGACGTAAAGTCTCTCTAAATTACACACAACGTAAAGGTAAAATAGTTCACAGATAACGGCTTTATCAAACCACTCAAGACGAGAGTTATCGCTGTCTCTCCTGGCGAGAGTACACTCCGCGATGCTGCACGGGCTCTACGATCAGAATCACCTTCTCAGATCCGCTGCTGGTGGGATCTTTCTTCTTCCAGCTCTCAAATACGAGCTGCTTCACTTATCCGAGAGAACACTCCGAGCTAACTGCTCTGCTCTCTCTCTCTACTTTCTGAGAGAATCTTTTCTCTGCAAGTCCCTGGCTTCTCCTTTTCTTCCGATCCAGAACCTCCTCTAGACCTCCCCTTAGACGTCACAAACCAATCATGAACCTTAATGATCTTTTTCTCATTAAATGATTAGTAAAATCGTGCAGTTATTGGCACCTGAGATTCCACTACCACGGCGCCAGCCTGTCTGGCCTTCTGGTCATCTTCGTACTTTCGCTTCGTGTCGGAGCGTCATCAAAGACACGACGCGGGCGGTCGTCCCATTCACCCTAGTGTCAACCGCCTGTCGGTTCCGTTGATCGATAATGATGTAGCTATCCTTTAATATCGCCGATATTCTCACCTTGAGAATAAGGGTCACTTTGAGTTTGCAGTTCCATGGTGAAACCTCTTTCAGAAATAAATGCCTATTTCTGTTACTTTTCTTTAAAAACCTGGAATAATTCTGAATTATCACAATCACCCCCACCTCTAAGATGATTTAACATCTGAAAGGCGTGAAAAGATCCTCTGGAGAAAATATTTACAGCATTAAAATTATTAAAGAACACGTAGGCTCTTATACCAACCAGCTTCAACTAATGTTCAGTTTGAGTTCCGTAAATACAAAGTTTGTGATTGACGTAAAGTCTCTCTAAATTACACACAACGTAAAGGTAAAATAGTTCACAGATAACGGCTTTATCAAACCACTCAAGACGAGTTATCGCTGTCTTTCCTGGCGAGAGTACACTCCGCGATGCTGCACGGGCTCTACGATCAGAATCACCTTCTCGGATCCGCTGGTGGGATCTTTCTTCTTCCAGCTCTCAAATCCGAGCTGCTTCACTTATCCGAGAGAACACTCCGAGCTAACCACTCTGCTCTCTCTCTCTACTCTTTGCGAGAATCTTCTCTCTGCAAGTCCCTGGCTTCTCCTTTTCTTCCGATCCAGGACCTCCTCTAGACCTCACCTTAGAGGTCACAAACCAATCATGAACCTTAATGATCTTTTTCTCCTTAAATGATTAATAAAATCGTGCGATTATTGGCACTTGATATTTCACTCCCACGGCGCCAGCCTGTCTGGCCTTCGGGTCATCTTCGTACTTTCGCTTCGTATCGGAGCGTCATCAAAGGCACGACGCGGGCGATCGTCCCCTTCACCCTAGTGTCATCCGCCTGTCGGTTCTGTTGATCGATAATGATGTAGCGATCCTTTAATATCGCCGACATTCTCACCTTGAGAATAAGGGTCACTTTGAGTTTGCAGTTTCATGGGCTAAATATTCCTTAAAATATCCTTTTGCATTTGAAAAAAACTTTACATCAAATAACACTCAAAAGAAATAGTTACTGTTTAAGAGTAATTTTATAATAGCTTTTTGTTACATAATGCTATTTAACAGTAATAAAGTCCTGTTGTATTTGCCCCGAATGGCTGAGAGATGATTAGTACATACAGATTTGTATGAGCAAAACAAGTGGGCAACATCCTTTCTTTTTTTCCTTTATTTATTAGTAAACACATGCTTTAATTCAAATATATCTTCATCTGTGAACTCTAGAACAGTGAATATATATGCATATACACATGAAGAAAGAGAGGAAAATCAATCGTTTTCATAATTCCATATTTTAGAATTAAATAATTTTATAATAATTTAGTAATTTTAATAATAACTTTGTATTTTCAAAAAAAAAAAAAAAAAATGTATATATAACAGACTAAAAAAAAAAAAAAAAAGATAACATGATATTTTGTGCCAGAAAACATTTTACAAATAAAACAGGAAATTTTTGAGCATATTAAAAATGATAAAGACATAAAATTATAAATCTCCACTTCACCTAGAAATATTTTACGATATCATATGTCAGACCCGCCCCTCTCCCCCCCTAAAATAATAACATTATATTTGTACAGCTCCTAAAACAAAAAACTTTAGTAAATGTGAAAACGTTCAAAACTTTAATCTTCTAGCTCTTGAAAAAAATTAAAGGAAGTCGGTATATAATTATAACTGTTATTAACAACATTTTAACGTTCTGCTTATTCAATTTCAAAACGAAGCTAATTTACTTGTAATAATTTATTTGATTTATTTTTACTTCTTCAGCAGGTGTAACCGAAAGAAACAAAACAGAATTCGTAATTCTGAAATGCATTAACTAACATTTATTTTCTTATAATTTGGATTTCTTTGTGCAGAATCAAAACATCATTATTTTTAATAATAGATTTCAGTCATCAAGCAGTATTAGGAAACAGTAAAAATATTTTTCAATATCAATACTTCCTAGATTAGGATATCTAGTTTATAATAGCAGTGGAAATTTCTTAAGTGCATTTCTATTTTTTGCTCGATTTTAATATCTCTCAAGTATTTTTTTTTTTTTTCATGCAAAGTTTATGAAAACTTAAAAAAGCAATTTTCTATTGTAATTAACTGAGCGGCATATCCTTCTAGCCCAAGCATCAAAATTTTCAACAAATGTGTTTTCCCATTTTGAAAATTACAATTGAAGGAAACAATGCTTTTTGATTTTTCTTCAAGTTTATTTTAATTAAAAGTTGCTTGGAGATCCTGTTTACTTTTGATAGATTTTGGCCGAAATTAAATACTACTACTACTGAATAAATGTTTCAATTAAAACTTTATCCTTGAAACTTCTCTGACGAAACTGTATATAAAACTAATGTACTTATGAAAGAAAAAATAAAATATCTTAAAAATAAAGATTTGAGTTCATTTTCACCGTAAAAGAAGAATTCATTTTTTTCTATCGTTTTATCCTTCTTTTCAATCTATTTATTATTATTTTCAATTTTTTTTTTTTTTTTTTTTTTTTACCTGGGTAAATTGAAAAACATATTCGTATTCTAAGTGATTTTTGTAATACAGCGTGTCAATGACACGCTGTATTGCTGTATTGTTATTTCGAGCCTGTTATTATTATTTTTTTAGGTATAATTGTTTTGTTTATTGATTAAACAGTAAGAATATCAGCTAAAACATAATAGACAACTGAAATTTACAGATTGTGACTTTTAACTGTTTTAAGAAAAGCCACATTGTATGAATTGAAGATTTAACACAATAGATATACAATTTAAAATAAATAATAAATCCGAAAAGAGATTCAGAATATAAATGCATTTTTCGGCTTAATTTAAATATAACCGAGATTTCTAAACGACTTTTTAAAAATAACCCTTAAAAGGAAGCATTTGAACATGCTTCGTTTTAAATTGTTGCATTATTTATTTAAGGCCGTTCTCAATTGCTCTCCTCAACAAGTGCAAAACATTTTGACACTTATACAAATTCATTTTTTAACAGAAAGATGTAAAATTGGAAGGCCTGGCTATGGAAGCGATTTTGAATCTAACTTAGTTCCCATTGTATGATAATTAAATTATCTATAAAGTTATAAGCGATTTCGATCACGTGATCACGCATTTTTCTCCCGTTGCAAGACTGGTTTTTCTGTTTTCGTCTGGAAATGTAGTTCAAAGCGCAAATTTGACGGCTTATTCTGAAATATCTATTGCATTTGTAAAAAAAAAAAAAAAAAAAAAAAAAAAAAAAAAAAAAAAAAAAAAAAACGGAGAAATGAGTACAATTACATAGTTTCTGAACAACAGCAATTGCTAGAATTACTCAAGTCCGCATTAGTTCAGCTGTGATAGTTCCTACTATACTGATAATATTCATGACAGAAGACTTTCTTCTTTCTTTTGTGGAATTCATTGAATCCATGTCGAATTGTTACAGTTATTAGATTTTTTTCTCTTTTATTAAAATTTAAATATTTCTGAATAAAAAACTTAGTTTTTATATTAAAGGAATCTGGTGATTAAAATTTTATTTTCTTTACTTACCACATATATTCGTGTATAATTTTTTAAAAAATGGGCAAAACATGTAAGTTAAAAATAGGAGGTCAACTTATACGACTAGATAGTAAAATAAATAAAGAAATAAATTTTTTTCGCAGATAATCGACGAATGAGCAAGTATAGGGGAATTTGAAAAATAATTAGGCTTCGGTAATAATTAGGGAGGGGAGTTGAATTAGGAATCAGGAATCGAACCGGGAATTTTAGAACTAACCACTGGTAGCAGCGCCTAGTGTTTAAAAAGTTGTAAGTGTTATTGTGTTTAAAAGTTAATTAATGTTTCAAAAGTTGTAATTTCTTAAAATAGTTCCATGAATGTATATAGTATATCACAATTGAATGACTTTTTTAAATTACACTGTAAGAAAAGACTGGGGAAATTGAAGAAAAAATTTTCATCAATTTCGTGCCAACTCTTTTTTGTTACAAATTAATAACAAAATGAACATTTTTTTTTTCTTTACAAGTTTACACTAAAACTTGTTGTTTTCATGATTTTTTTCTTTTTCCTTTTATCATTAAAAAAGAATGGCAATAACACTGCAAAAGATTTTGACGACATTCTGTAGGTTTTTGTTTTTCTTTACATTTGTTTTAATTTCATTACTTCATTATTATCTGAGTAATAGTTCGTTTTAATCGGTGTCTGTTATATACCTATCAATGATAATATTTTTTTTTTTATTAATTATAATCACAGTAATCTCAGAACTAAATGATTAATTTGAACAGAAATTGTCTCTTAAAACGCAAAAGGAATTTCACTGAAATGACGTATTCTCTTTACCATCTATTTATCTGCTTCATCTTAAGTAATGTAAGCAAGTTTTATTTAAGTTCTAGATGGGTATCGACATACGAATGCATATGCACTCGTACAAATGAATAGACTAGTGTGTAGGGAGATGGGGGTGGGTGTGTATCGTAGGCATCATCAACCCGGAGTTATGAGGCTGTGATCATAAAAAGGAACAGGACTTACCATTGGTTAGAATTTTGAGCCAACCAAGTTATTAATAAAGGGTTTTAGTATGTCATTAACTGCATTATTTGTTGAAGCAGTGAGGCCTAACACTAATCATAAAGGCTAATTCTGAAAGCCGAGAGTCACGCACGAATCCGGGCAACCAATGAGATGGAGATACGCCTGGATGATGGCATTGTTGTGTCGGCGGAACGTTAATGAAATGATGGAGAAGAATTGAAAAAAGAGGATTGGATGCGATATGTGACTTTTTAATCGAAATGCTAAATGAAATGCCTGATTTAATGACGGTGCGCAGTAGACCGTTTTTCAACATGATCAATGACCTGACTGCGCCAATAGTAATTATTCAAATTACGGGAGAAGACATCAGGAGCTATGTTACTTTTATTTATCAGTGATAAATTGATAAATTTCAATTGCTATGAACTGTAAAAATTGCTGATTGGGATAGCAAAACTATCCTTGTTGCCACTGGAGGATGACATATTTTCTTAGGGTAAAGATGCAACCATTAAACTATTATTTTTTTTCTTTACCTTTGTAATCATGAAATTAAAAATCGTATACGGTATTTAGTAAACACAAAAACTGTAAAACATTTGAGTTACGTTACTCCATAAAATTGGTGGCAGCTACGATTTCCACTTTATGGAGTAATTTTTCATTTATATGATGGTGTAATTTAAACATATATTACTGGTGTAACTTTGCAATGTTACACCGGTTATATCGGTTAAAGTACTCCACAAAATTGGAGGCAGCAAGGCTGCCACTAATTTCATGGAGTAACGTTACACAAATGTTTTAGAGTGTACACGCGCACACATACATGCACAAAGTCATTCACAGTTCACAGTCAAAATTTAAAGACAGTGTTGATTTCAGGGGGTAGTCCAGAGGGACATTTCCCCCCGCACCTACCCATTGCGGAAAATTTTTAGTTTGGGGTTTTCAATGGTGAAAGGTGCAATTCCCCTCCGGAACTCTACAATATCTCCCCAGGAGCCACAGAAATCCCTCTCGGAGAAAAGTGTCTGAATTTAACACTGTATAAAGAAAAGGTATAATTTTAATTCAACAAACATTTCCTGTATAGAAAACCTGGTTTGCAACCACAAATCACTAATATAGTGAAAAAACAAAAGGAATCTCACTCATACAACATTGATGGCAACATAATTTTATTTTTTCAAAAACCTTTCATTTTATTTATGAAAACAATGTGAATTTAATTTTTAACTCTTCAATGAGCAGGTAATTATGCTTCTGTAACTTTGAATTCACGCGGAAATTTACAAAAAAAAAAATTGTTTAAATAAATAAATAAATAATAAAAATAGAAACAATTTTTAAACTTTTGTTTTCACCATAAATTTAATTTAAAGTTTCTGGTACAGATCTCAATTGAAATAAAGTGGAATATAGTATATCCCGCCACTTTTTGAGGGGTTAATTAACGGCAATGCTTAATCAAGTACACATTTTAATTAATGTGGGTGTACTATATGTCAGATACCGTTCAAAAATCTTTCATATGATCACTTTGTTGCTGCATAGAAAAAAGGATGTTGACAGCTGAAATTATATATATGGTATTAATTAAATGCAAACAATCGATCAAAAAATGTCGGGCTGTTACGTACCAGAAGCGCGGAAGTGGAAAAGATTCAAAAATGAGAAAGCGGCCTTTTCTCTCCTTATATCTCGAAACGATCATCGGACGAACTGTCCGAAATACAGAAGGATAAAAGATAGAAAACCACATTTACGCTATTGAAGTTTTCTAACGAAACAACTTGATAAAGTGATCGTTGAGGTTATTTGGGTAAAATAGTCCTCCAGTGTTCGTGTCCGGGATGGCTCAGTTGGAAAAGCAATGGCGGCTTCAACCAGTACATCCCTGGTTTGAATCCTGGCCCGGACTTTTTTTTACCCAAAAATGAAAAATGGAAAATTTACATCTGTTATAATTAATTACCGATTGAATAATCGTGTTTTTAAAAAAAATAATCTAAAGTAAAGGTTACTTCTTTTGTACTGTATAGATATCTTTTTCTAGTTTTTTTTTTTAATTTCTAATTAATATTTATGCCTTATAAAACAAAAGGACATGAGGAAAGTAACGAATTCTACATAAAAAAAAATTCCATAATTAAATAGGATTGTCGCTGAAATTAATGTCAATTTCCTGACATACTCATTTTAGTTCTTTATCAACAACAAATGTATGGTATTGCAGAGAAATTCTTATTTTTGCGATTGTTCAAATCAGAAGTGGTAAAATCATAACTACCAGCAAGATCTTTTAGATATTTCTTCAAAAATAATGCGATTAATGTCTTTGTAAAAATTGAGCAGACTTTTATTGTGTCATTTTCTAATTGTTTTGAATGAATACTTTCAATATCTCAGATGATCAAAATCCGGCATTTTGTGATGTTTACCCTTACCCACTGCATAGTTAACAATAGTAAAAGAATTCCAATAAAATATGAAAATGGAAAGAATAAATTTGAACATCACCTATAAAAAAGATGTGTATACTACTCGTTCATTGCAGCTATATTTATATCGAAAATTATTTAAGCAGTATTTACCTTTTAATTTCTGAAACATCAATGCTTTAATCAACTACTCTACTGAATAAACTCAAAACACCTTGACACATTTCCAAATTTACTTTTTAATGAAAAAATATACACAGTTAGAAGGTGTGACTATGGAAACGATTTGGAATCTAACAGAAATTTCCCTTTTTGGATCGAAGAATTACCTACTAACTTAAAAGCGACTTAAATCACGCGATAAACGTATTTTTCGGCCAAGTTTGAGTGGTTATTCTTCTTTCACGCGGAAAGTCCGTTCAAAATGCCCACTTTTACACTATTTTCTGAAAAATATATTATACTGGCAAACAAAAAAATCGCTTTAAAAATACTTCTTTACCTCATTTTAAACTTTTTGTAATTCGAACTTTATGTCTGTGACATACTGTTTAGGAATTAGCCATTAGACAGCATTGGAAATGGACGATCTTTATAATACTTTAAGCACTTAGCGTACGTTCCCTTAAGGGAGACCCGTAAGAAAAAACCCAAAATTTTTATTACTGATTTTAAAGTAATGAATTTTGGTGTACTATTTAAGAATCTTCTTGTAAGGAATAATTAGCAAAAAAATTCACTTTTTATTAAAAAGTATATTTTTTATAGGGATTTTTATGATTTTTTTTTTTTTTTTTTTTTTTTGAAAAATACATTTTTTAAAATTACTACTCCTCATTCAATTTTCAATATTTTGGTATTACTAAAATTTCTTAAATAGTGTTATAGTATATAGAAAAGAACTAAGGAGAGATATTTTTAATTTTCTATTTTAATCGGCTAAAAAAAATAAATAAAAATATGCATGGTAAATTTCCTTAAATTCGTTATAATTTTCATGTTTACCAATTTATGTAAAATTTTCAGAAATAGTTAAAAAAAAACATCTCTCCTTACTTTTATTGCAATTTTTTTTAAGGTTCTAAAAACATAAACACTTTGTTTTTAAATCATTTTACCACTGAGCCTTAGTACTTTGAGCTTAGGCAAAATATGAAAGAAGTCATTTTCAGGAAAACGCGTTTTAAATGGCCGCTAGTCCTTTAAACTCTATAGTGAGTACAATTTAAAAAGCTCATTTTCTACCTGTTCCAAGTATCCCCGAGTTCTGAAATTTTGCATGGATATTCGCCAATATGTATTTTATCGTTTTCTGAGAAAAAAAAAAAAAAAAATTTTTTTGAACTTTTGATGATTTTTGGCCGAAAATGGGGTACGGGTCTCCCTTAAAGCTTATCGCAAGTCATCCGTTTTATGTTATAAAAAAGTGTTTTAAGTCATGAAATTCAATGTTTCATAACTCGGTCAATTTTAATGCTAGATGAATTGGACCTTCTTTTGTATTGCTTGTTAGAGGAATGGAAGATTTTTACTAAATATCACTTATAGGACCGGGGGACCATATAAAAATTTAATTTTCGTTATTTTTTAGTAAACATTTTTTTTTACCTAAATCATATAAAAAACAATTCTTTAAGTTTTTTAAAGCATTTTTGCAGCTGGAACTATATGTCTATGACTAACGGTTTAGAAATTAGCCAATGGCCACCGTTGAGAGTGGACACCCTGTATAATATATTCGTTGGTGGGATATCCATATTAAGGGAACAGAGTACCTTGAAATTGGTCAAAATACCGATTTTCCTTTTTTCAATATTGACTGAAAGTTCCTTTAATTGTGAATATTTTGACACCACTTTTTTACCCATACGACAGTTGTATCGCGAGATATTTTACATTTTGTTAATAGATCCAGCACAATTACTTATGCAAATGAAAACTTAAAACTGATTTTTCTCCCTGTTTATATTTTTATAACTTGCTTGTTAGAGAAATATACAAGCCTTTTTTGTTAATTTACATAAAGGTTTATTTTTTTTTCCTCGATGGTGTATTTAATATTTTTGTGCATGGCTTTAACATTCAAGTGTATAGTTATTTAAAAAATATATTTAAATTGGGAGTTTGTTGATTTTTCTTCTTTTTTTTAATGCACACGAGAGAAAAGAGAATCATATTAAATGTAAAAAACAATACATCAAAAAATCTGTGTACAGTTTTAAGCAGTGTATTCTGATAAATGAGGGGAAAAAATCGAAACAAAAATATTCATGTAGAGTAGAGAGATTTTAAAGTAGTAGAGATTTTAAAGAGTTAATTAAAAAAAAATTAAATTTTAGTAAAGTATGCTGTTTTACAAGATTTCTTTTTTCTTTTTTTAATTTAGTTTTTAGTATTAAATATTTGGCATCACATATATTACAATATTATTCAAAATTGAAGAGATGGTTTCAGAAGTATTGTGTCCCTTTAAAGACATTGATTTTTTTCTTTTTTCTTTTTTCTTTCTTTCTTTCTTTTTTTCTTTCTTTTTTTTTCGAAAACAGATTTATTTTATCATAACATGAATTTTATATTTAATACAATTCTGCGGTAGATTATATTTCAGATATAGCTTTGTGCTTTCAGAATGTTAAACGCATAGAAGAAAATAACGTCTTCGAATTCCTAGACAATACTGATTACACATTTCTTGAAAATGCATAAATTTAATTTTACGATCTTTCAGAACCCTTTTAGAATTCACGTATCATACTCTTAAATGGATTACGCCTTCATATCACGTTGGAAGGAAAATGCAATTGTGGTGAATGACAGATTACAAGTCACTGAACACGAAGGACATAAATTCCTCAACTCAACTATCTTTCGATATTATCGGAAATATGCTAGTATACAGAAAAAAGAAATCACACATAAACCTAGATTGTATCAAAGTTTAGTGAAAGTATGTGGTGCGCATAGCAGATGTATCAAGAATCTTTCAGCATGCTTACATCGTATTGCTGGAATACAAATATGAAACTATTTAAGCAAAGATTTATGATATTCATGTGATATGTAAAAAAAATGAATGGTTATTCACACAAAATTCTACTAAAAGCAGAATTTATATCATCCTTTTTTTCTTACTTTTTAGGCATTTATACGCATCAACTTAATTTTGCAAATAACAAGATAAAAGGAATACATTTAGTATAAAGGAATCGTAATTCATCTCCTATTCATTTTTGCGATCGTTTTCAATCTTCATTTTCTCATTTTAGAAAAACAATAGACTTTAAAAATGAATTTTCCATTATTTATATTACTCATATAAAAAAAGTCTCTTAAAAAATGGTCTGTAATTTACTGAATTTAAAAAATATATACACATTTGAAAAAAAGAAAAAAAAATAAGTTCTATATACTGAAAATTAAAAGTCATTGTTGTTTAAAATGCTGAATGCGTTTAAATTTTTAAAACCTTTTCATCATTTTTTTATTGTCAGACTATTACACTTATAGCAGGTATCTACTTTAGTGTCTTCGTTGGTTATAAGTAGCTATGATTAATTTGATTGTACTATGCAACTTTTCACCTAATTGCTTATCTTCCTCGGATAAGAATTCATAAGTAAACAATCAAAGGATGAAAAACGCAAAAGTTATCAATGAATAATTTCAAAATAATGTTAAAAAAAAAAAAGCATATTTTAAACGTTATTGTAGCTCGAGGGATTTTTGACTATATTATCGATAGTTTTCATTAACGGTCACGAATGAAATGGTCACCATTACATTTCAATCACCAACAAAATGGTCACCATTTATGACAATGTAATTTTGTAACATTATGTAACTTATGACTAACATTTTAGTGGTCTAAACTCATTATTTAGAAGTGATTTGTACTTTTATTTAATTTGAACGTTTCACTAATTGTCTGAATGTTTGTCAGTTTGAAAGTAAAGGTTTATTGCTGTTGTTATTTTGCATATATATATAATTTTTTTCCTTTGTTCTTTTTGCGCAATAAGATTGAAGTTAAGTACCATCAAACAAATTGACAAAACAATTAATCAGTTTTGGGACTTAAAATTATTTTTTCTTCAAAAGCTGAAAAATCTCCTATTATTTTTTAATAAACTTTTATCTACAATAACAATTATTTTAATTAAAATAATTTTTGAAGTGCATCTAACTGATGATTTTTTCTTTCTTCTATCATTAGAAGATAAAAGTTGGATTCGTTTAAAATTTCAACTTCCGGTTTTCGATGGATTCGCACGTTTTCGAAATTCCTAAACACAATTTGATGATTTTTAGAAAATGTCTGTCTGTGCGTCTGTCTCTCAATCTATCATTCTGTCACTCTGTGAATCTGTATTCGACAAAAATTTTGGGGGCGCTCTAACTCAAGAACTAATGCACAGAATTTCACAAAACTTTAGATCTAGCTAGATTTTGATATAAATTGGAGCTGATTAATTTAATTTAGTTTTGGTGTATATCGCTCAACAGATGGTGCTCCTATGCTGCATTATTCACAATTTCAACAATAGCTCTATCTCAAGAACTCATACACGGGTTTTCACAAAACTTTAGATTCGCTTAGTTCTTGATATAATTTGGAGCTTACTACTTTTTGGCATAAATTGCTCAACATATGATGCTGCCATGTTGCATTTTTCATGGTTATCGCAATAGCTTTATCGCAAGAACTGATGCACAAATTTTCATCAAACTTCATATTCAGTTAGTCCCTAATATAGATTAGTTTTATTTAGTTTTTGGAGTAAATCGCTTTTTTACGCTGCATTTTTTACGATTTCGCAATAGCTATATCTCAAGAACTAATCCAAGGATTTTCATCAAAATTCAGATTCAGTTAACAGCCGATAAAAATTGTTCCTGATTATTTTTTATGTAACATCACCCAACACGTGGCGCTGTTATTCATATTTTTTTTTACGATTTCCTCAATAGTTATATCTTAAAAACTAATTTCATCTGAATTTGATGTTTCATCAAACTTCAGATTCTCTTTTAAGTTGACATAAGCTGTTGCTGACTAGATTTTGGTGTAAATCACCTAATCCGATGGCGCTGCTATTCTGAATTTTTCAGGAAATATTATGATGTATGAGATAGAAGAAAGTTTGAGATTCCATATCTGACTAGTTTGTTGTTGTTGTTGTTGTTTTTTGTTTGTTTGTTTGCTTGTTTTTCCCCCGACAAACAAATTTATCATATAAAATATTACAAAATATGAGAATCTTCATAGTAATTGTTTATTAAAAGTGAGGTAAGAATAATAAATTTATTTCTTACCTTGCTCAGTAGCGCAGAATAATCGAGAACGTCAGTTGTTTACACGATCTCCGCCCAGGGTAATCCGACTAGCTAGCATGTTGATATATGAAATTTTATAGAAAATTCTATACACACAATAGCTCCTGTGTCGCACTATAATAGACAAAATATGGTTAACTAGTTCAAATAATTCAGAATGATGGAAAGAAAATTCCGTTCTTATTGTGTTAAAAACAAGATTTTAATGTGGTTTTCTTGATTAAAATAACTTAGAGAGAGAGAGCATCATTTTCGCTCTTCCCTTCCAAGTGAAAAGACATACAGCAACTGAAAACTAATGAAAAGATAAAAAGAAAAAAATAGAGTCTGAAAATATGAATCAAAGTTCGATCTTAACGCTGGGAGCGGCTGATTCATATGCAGGAGAAAGAGTTTGTAACCGCAAGTTTAACTACTTCGTAGATGTAATTCTTTCTTGTTCAAGAGTTTAGTCTGGAATATATGGAGAATAAAAGTCAAAAATGTGCTTGAATAAATGTTTACATGAAAGGGATTATCGCGTTGCACTGTGTTGCAATACCTCGTAATTCCCTCCCCCTTAAGTCCTGAAGTGTTTATCTATGTGTTCAGCATGGTTTTTCGATGAATGACAAATTTGGGCTTGGGGAGTGGTTTGGTTAGAAGATCAGCTGTCATCATCACGGATTGAATATATTGCAGTCTTATCAATTTCTGCTCGACCAGGTGTCGTAATAGATGGCACCGCAGGTCAATATGCTTGCTTTTGTTATGGAATCGGTCCGTAGAAGCAAGCTTAATGGCCGACTGATTGTCGTCGAATAATGTAATTGGACATTGTTGTTGAAGATCAAGTTCCTTTAATAGGTTGATTAACCACTTGATTTCTTGTTCTGCACTGGCGGAAGACACATATTCTGCCTCTGCAGAGGACATTGCCAGGCACGACTGCCTTTTAGATTGCCAGAGGATTGGGTTAGTTCCCAATGTAAGCAAATTCCCAGACACGGATTTTCGATCATGCGGATCGTTGGCCCAATCTGAGTCGACATATGCTCTCAAGACAGGTTCTTCAAAATTTGTATATGTTAACTTTAGATCGATAGTAGTCTTTAAATATCTGATTGTTCTCTTTACCGCTTCCCAGTCCTTTATTCTGGGATTTTCATTTCTACGACATAGAATATTTACGGCTGCGTAAATATCAGGTTTTGAAACGGTCATTATGTAAAGTAGTGCGCCAACCGCCTGACTATAGTTTATATTATCCGGTAAGAGATTTTCATCATCGTTTAGTTTAACATACCCGGTTCCATAGGTGTATCGAATGGTTTAGAATTTTACAAACCAAATTTAATTATTAATTCATGAATTTTGTTTGTCTGATCTAGGGTCATTGTGTTTTGGTCTGGACGATTAATGTTTAAACCTAAATAATACTTAGCATCGCCTAAGTCCGTGACAAGGTATTCCTTTTTCAATTGTGATATTAGTTTACAAATGTTTTGATCTTAGCATGCAATGAGGAGATCATCGACATAGACAATTAAATAAATTGTTTCGTTATCTATGGTTCTCTTGTACAGGTATTTGTCAATTAAGCTTTGGTTGAACCCTAACTTTAATAGCGAGTCATGCATTTTTATGTTCCAAGCTCTCGCTGCCTGCTTTAACCCATAAATTGCCTTTTTGAGTTTGCAAACCTTGTGTTCGGATCCGGGGACTTCATATCCTTCAGGCTGACGCATATAAACTTCCTCCTTTAATTCCCCATGTAAGAAAGCAGTTTTTGTATCGAGGTGTCAAAGATTTAAATTTTTGTATAAGGCCATTGCTAAGAAGCTTCTTATGGTTGAATGAGGCGGAACGGGAGCGAAAGTCTCATCATAATCAACCCCAAACTTCTGTGAGAAACCCTTAGCTACTAACCTCGACTTGTATTTTTCTATTTGACCCTGACTGTTATATTTTGACTTAAAAGCCCATTTGCTACCAATGACTTTTGTCCCTCGTGGAACTTCTACTAATTCCCAAGTACAGTTTTCTTTGAGTGAATTTATCTCGTCTAATGTAGCATTTATCCATTTTTGCCTTTCTACAGGATTCTCTATTTTCATTACATCATCCCAGCACTTTGGATCTTTATTTTGAATATCATTTGTTAAAAATACAAATCTGTCAAGGGGAACCCCCCTGTTTGTTCTGTTGGACCTACGTGGTAGGTTTTGTGGGGAATCTGGTGTAGGGGAAAGTTGTCCAAAATGGGGACGCTAACATATTTCTGTCTGCAAAAAAAAATCTATAAATAAGAAAAATGTGGCAAAGCATTTCCCGTTTAGAGCATGTCTTAGACTATGAGATGGCAAGGGGATTTTTTAAAAAAAATCCTTAGTATAGCAAAAAAAACATTTTTCTGAAAAATGTTCGAAGTCCCCATTTTGGACAATCGGGTGGGTAAAATGGGGTACTCATATGAAATAGCATATAAATTCAAGTTCTACTGCGAAATTTTATTAGAAAAACTTGTTTTACAAAGAAAGATTGACTTTAATGCAAAATCAAAATGCAGATAAGGAATTTTACCTTTTTTAACAGTTACTAGAATGTCACAAAAAGTAATCATATACAAAAGTCGAATATGAAATTGACATCGCTTTCGTCAACACTTGAACATGCTTCATGGGCCCAACCTCGACAGCTGCTACATTGAATCCCCCCCTCTTTGTGTTTCGAGTCAATGTAAAGCTCATTACAAAAAATGCAAGCGTCATCGCTATTCTCTTCCTCATCAGATGATAACGGATCTTGATTTTTTGTATTTTCTTCTCATTTTTAGCTTTTGGATATTTAGGATTGGGTTCGGTGGGTTTCTTGACCAATTTTCTTTTCAGTTTATTTTGATTTTCACTTTTCTCCTGTTCCATAGCTTCCAATTCTGCTTTATAAGGCGATGAAGTGAGTATGGCAGTTTTACCTCTCCTCTTGTCATTCACTTTTTTTTTTCATGCGTTCAATTTCTTGTGGTGGAAGCATTATTATTTTCGGTGAAATGTTATACGCTGAACATGTCTGGGGTTCTATAGCTGGAGATATTCCAAACGATGTTGGGCTGTGACGATTCCATCACTCGATGCTAAATGACGTTCTAAAGGGTTGTTAGCAGGTTTTTCAGTTGTTTCTGAAGGCGCAAATAAATGTTCAGGGAACACATCTCTGTTAAAGGGATATATCCCTGTTTTTTTAAACTCATTCATAGCATTTTGCACAGTAGCTGCTCTTGAAAATGCATTTTTGAAAACGTTTCCGACCTGGTAAATTGTCACGTAGCGTCCAGGGTGATGTATGAGCCATTTCATTGTCTCTTGCTCATAAAAGGCACTAAGTGGTGCCATGAAAGAGACATCGAGTGGCTGCAACCGATGTGTGGTGTGAGGGGGAAAGCATATCAACACCACGTTATTTTCCCGAGCAAAGTTCCCCAGTTCCAAGCTTTTTGTATGGGAATTGTGGCCATCAAGTATTAACAACACTGGCTTTGTAGGTCCTGGATTTGAATGTTCCACAAACTTCTTGAACCAAACAAGGAAAGTCTCCTTGTTAATCCACCACTCTCGTTATATACCGCAAATGATCCAGGAGGGGCATCATCCATCAAGAGAGCATTTTCTCGCTTTCTAGGAAAGACAAACATTGTTGGAACGAAATTTCCCGCGGCATTGACACAGATTTCTTTTGTCACAAGTACCCCTCGCTCGGCTGATGCCAAACTGCCAACTTGTTTTTTTCCACGCAAAGCAAGGACTTTATGTGGCTTATTGGGCACTGTCAAGATGCCTGTCTCATCTACATTGTAAATATCATTGGGTGAGAATTGATATTTTAGATACAATGACTCTAATAAATCAAAGAGCATTTTGAGAGCGACGCGATTAAAACCTTTTGCACGCGCCATTGAGATTTTTTCAGGATTATGTAGAGCTAATATTGGATGACGTTTTAGAAATCCATAAAGCCAGTCCTTTCCAGCCATTCTCCGTTCCATGTTAAAAACATACGGAATTTTGTTTTTCTCTGCTAGCTCAAACGCGAGAGTTCTCAAATCTGATAGCGTAACGCCAAACAACCTCTCTTCCAAATGTAACAGATGGTCCACCAATTCCTTCTCTTGGGCTTCCGAAAAAACTGTTTTATATCTTCCTAAGCATTTAGCAGCAGCCGCTTGTGAAGAGACCTCCTTCTGTCGAGCCTCTTACACCTTCCTTTCCAGAGTTGTCTGTGGAACGTTGTAGGCTTTAGATGCTCTCCTGTAACCCATTTTCCCTTCTAAAACTTCTTGGATTGCACCAGCCATGCTCTCTGTCGACCAGCTCTGTCGATCAGTTTTCCTTTGATAGCGCCCCATCTCGTCTTCAAATAAAATGATAGTTTTGTAAGTAACAGAACAAATTATCATTTTGACATTAAAAAAAATTATACATTAAATTTTATTTTTGTAACTTAAATATTTATTTAATTTAGTTAATCAATATTAAATTAATTATATTTAATCTTTGTAAAAAATAATTACATTTAATCATTATAAAATTAATTTTATTAAATCGTTATAAAACTAATTTTGTTTAATCTACATTCGTTATGCACACAAATAATCTCTTACACTCAATTTAAGCACTTAATTCACAACATAATATCTCAGAATTAAAGCAAATTAAAACATATTTCAAAATTGTTATGAGACGTTCAAAACGGGGACGTCCCCATTTTGGACTACCCTCTATGTCCCCATTTGAGCCGACCATGACGAACGCTAGAAAACATGGCATCTCTTCACACACATGTAAGATAGAAAATGAAGAAACATATCAGAATATAACTTAAAACTAGAGCGAAAAAAATGATTTACTTACCAAAATTGAATCTTCAAATGTAAATTCATACAGCTCAATATAGTGCAGGGGCAAAATCGAACTTTTTTCTTGCTAAAAATTCAAAACTTCGTAGCAGAAAGAATAACAGCAAATTGCGTCAACAAATCTTTTCAAAATGGCAATCTGATGTAAAGGAATAATAGTAGTGCATTGGATCACCAGATGTCAGCACTTATCAGTGAGAAACCGAATGTCCCCATTTGACCCGCCGTCCCCGTTTTGGACGACTCTCCCCTATTGGGATTCGCATCCTGATTATGAATATCATTATCGGTACAACCCCTTTCATCTTCAATTAATTGCATTGTCGGTTGCACGGTTTTATCGATTAGTGTGTCATTGTTTTCATTTGACATGTTATCTTTAATTAAGTCATTATTTTTATCCTCTAAAAATTTTACTGCACGACTTATAACAATTTTCCTTCCGTCCGTGCAAATCCTATATGCCTTACTTCTATTGCCGTATCCGACAAATATGCCCTCTTGTACGATATCATCTAACTTTCCCCTATGAGATTTTTGAATATATGCATATGCACGGAAACCAAAAGTTTAATTTTAGACAAATCTGGTTTAAGACCAGTCCACATTTCATATGGAGTCCGATCGCAAGACGAAGTTGAGAGCCTGTTTTGAATGTACGTCGCAGTACAGATGGCTTCCCCCCAGAATGAATTAGGCAAACCGCTTTCCTTATGAAGACAGCGTCCCATCTCCATTTAAGTGCGGTTTTTCCGTTCCGCCACTCCATTTTGTGGTGAGGAGTACGGTACGGTGAATTGATGATCAATTCCTTCATTTTTTAGATAGTTTTGAAATTCTTTCCCGGAGTACACACCTCCGTTATCGGAGCGTATTGCCTGCACCTTTTTGCCAAATTTGTTGGCAGTCATTACTATATATTCTTTAAATATTGAAAATACCTCATCTTTACTACTTAATAGATATACCACAGTAAAGCGACTGAAATCATCAATAAAAGTTAGAAAGTAATGTTTTCCCCCAACCGTAGCTGTTGGCATTGGGCCGCAAAAATCACTATGGATCAGCTCGATCGTTTTCGTAGCTCTAAAACTAGCGGTTTTGGGATAAGGGCTATTTGTGAGTTTTGATGCTGTGCAAACTTCACAATTATTACTGTGTTTACAAGCATCACTTTGAATCCCTGATGCCATATCTTTATCAACTAATTCCTTTATGTGATTAACATTTCTGTGACCTAATCTTACATGCTATTTATGCAGACAGTTTTTCTTTTCACAGTGATGTGTCATATTTACATTTTGTATCGGATCAGGTTTTACCCAACTTACACACAGGTTGTTATTTACATTACCCTCAAGATATGTTATACCATCATAAGTAATTTTACACGATTTATTTTCAAATGTAGCTACTTAACCATTCTCAGTTGCTTGTTTTATGGAAATTAAATTGGTCTCTATTTCTGGCACGTACAAAACATTTTTTAATGTAATGGTTTTACTCGTATTGTCTGACATTGCAGTATTTAATTTTACAGATCCATAACCGTCAGAATGTAATTCTTGACCGTTGGCAATAGTGACATTTGATGTAGCATAATTAAAATCATGAAATTTACTTTTATCGTTACAAATGTGCTTGAAGACCCTGAGTCGACAACCCATAAATCTTTGGAGCTAGTACCAACAAAAAAAGTTAAGTTTTTATCCGCGTGTTTTTCCTTATTGAAATTTTTAGTTTTAGAAGTATTCGCGCTTACGTTGTCTTGGGAGCATACAGCCGACCTATTAGGTGAAATGAAATTTTTGTTTACAAAGTTATTTCGTCTGGGATATTTGTTTTTATTATGTAGCTTCCAGCACTGATCGATATCATGCGAATTTTTCTTACAGTACTTGCAAAATTTATTCGGTTTTGGCTGATGATTTTTCTGTATCTTAAACGCGGAGTGATTATTTGAATTTTCATTATTATATTGTCTTTTGTTAAACTCATCAAGTAATTTTCCTCTAATAAAGCTCGGAGTGAGGTCATCATTATTCCTGACCTCCATTGCGCAAATCAAAGTATCATAGCTGGGAGAGAGATAGCACAGGAGCAGGGCGGCAAGATGTTGATCATCGATTACCTCCCCAATAGCCGTTAACTTGTCGCGCAACTAGTAAATTTTTCTATCTACTAGATTTTTCTATGATCTATCATACTTCTTGTCTCTGCTAGTCTCGTGGAATAAAGTTTCCGCATCAAGTACAACTTACTGCACAAATAAGTGCGTTCATGCGCATTTCTTAGAGCAAGCCATACTTCTCTGGCTGTTTCCGAATTTCTAGTGTGTACAATCTGATCGGCGTCGATCAGTAAATTAATTATTGCCTTAGCTTTACGGTTTTTATTTGTAAAAGCGTCCGTTCTTGGATTGGGCGGTTCATTTATTATTACATCAAACAAATCTTCCTTTTGAAGGTAGTTTTCTACCCTAAATTTCCATATATCATAATTACTAGAATTTAATTTTTCAATTATCGCTTCTTTTAGCAGACTCATTTTATATATGTAAATAATAAAATCGTATATAACAAACAGTTAATAATATAATAATAGTAATATGAAAAATATGAAAATATGTTGCTTTTTAGATATGAGTCTTAATATTTATCAAGCGATTAGCGACCACTTCAGCCGCATAATCTATTACAAAATATGAGAATCTTCATAGTAATTGTTTATTAAAAGTGAAGTAAGAATAATAAATTTATTTCTTATCTAATTCAGTAACGCAGAATAATCGAGAACGTCAGTTGTTTACACGATCTCCGCCCAGGGTAATCCGACTAGCTAGCATGTTGATATATGAAATTGTATAGAAAATTGTAGACACACAATAGCTCCTGTGTCGCACTATAATAGACAAAATATGGTTAACTAGTTCAAATAATTCAGAATGATGGAAAGAAAATTCCGTTCTTATTGTGTTAAAAACAAGATTTTAATGTGGTTTTCTTGATTAAAATAACTTAGAGAGAGAGAGCATCATTTTCGCTCTTCCCTTCCAAGTGAAAAGACATACAGCAACTGAAAACTAATGAAAAGATAAAAAGAAAAAATTAGAGTCTGAAAATATGAATCAAAGTTCGATCTTAATGTTGAGAGCGGCTGATTCATATGCAGGAGAAAGAGTTTGTAACCGCAAGTTCAACTACTGCGTAGATGTAATTCTTTCTTGTTCAAGAGTTTAGTCTGGAATATATGGAGAATAAAAGTCAAAAATGTTCTTGAATAAATGTTTACATGAAAGGGATTATCGCGTTGCACTGTGTTGCAATACCTCGTAACATAAAAGGTATTAGAAGGGGTCTGAAAGCGTCTTCTTTTTTGCTTGCTAAATTAATATATTAATATATAAACAAAGAAATAATTGTTTTGGTGAATATAATCAGAAGTCAAAGCAGTTTTTTTTCTTCTTAGGGACCCATTTTGGGGGAAATTAAAGTTATTTTTGTGAATCGTCGCATATTTATTTTTGTGAGAAATAAAGTTTTATAATTAATGCCAAAATCCACTTACTCAAACACGTACTAAGCATTTATTAACAAAAACTTCTTTCAATCCTTTTCAAGCTTTCTTTCCTGATTAATTGGTTTAATTTACAAATCACACATTTTAAAACTTCATGTGTTTAAAATAATTAGAAGTTCATATGGAAAATAAATTTGAGAATGGTCCTTTTTTATTAATAGGAATTTTGTGAAGAGACCAGTTTCATTAATACAATTTTTTTGAAGAGGCTGATTTTGTTAGATTCATTTTTGTGAAGGACCCTGTTTTATAAAACAGATTTTTGTGAAGGGAATAAGTGCCAAATTTTGCACACTTAACATTTATCCGCTTATTTTTTAAAATTTTGTTTGCATTATAAATAAAAACAGTGTTATTGATGCAATTAAATTATGAGATTTTTCACATTCTCTTATTAATTTGAGTTTTATTTTCATTTTGAAATTATGTTCGAAAGTTACCACGTTAAAAATTGAAACTTTATCTACATTGATATAATTAATATATGTAGTATATGGTGTTATATGTAGCTTACATTTTAATTACATTTTGTAAGAAACCTAACGTTTATTTATAATGCAATTAAATTTAAAATAGCCGTAAACTAATCTCTCGAGAATTGATAAAACTGAATCAAAATTTTACGAAAAAAAATAATAAAAATAATAATTTTGATTTTATTAATACCGAATGAAACTTTGATGTTATATAGCTAGAGCTTCGGTTATAATTTTTTTTATTTTGTTCAATATAAATAAAATAAGCATTAGAATTTAAATTTAGTATAATTTTAATTTTCCTGTTTTAATGTTTTAATTATTTTGTTTATTATTTTAATTATTTAAATTTATATTAACATTTATCCGCTTAATTTTTGTTTTAATTTTTTTATTTGCATTAAAAAAAAGTTTTTTTTTTCAGATGTAGTTTAGTTATGAGAGTGCATTTGTATGATTGAAAATTATTTTTTCACACCCTCTTATTAAATTATAATTTTATTTTCATTCCAAAGTTATTTCCAAATGTTACTACGTTAAAAAACGAAATTCTATATCTGCATTGATATAATTTATATATGTAGTACATGATGTTATATATTTCTAACATGTTAATTACATTTTTAAAGAAATATAAAATTTATTCACAATGCTATAAAATTTGAAGTTGACGTAAGCTAATCTCTTTATTGAATTATATCATAAATTGAAGAATGATTAAAAAAGTTATCCTCATCATTTGTATTTGTAGAATGCATTTATCATTTTTTAAAAATGGGCTTTTCTACAATTCAAACTCTTTAACAATGAAAGCTTTATTTGAATGAAGTCTTATGTAAATTAAACGACGATCAGCCTTCCGTCATTTTTGACAGGTTATATACTAGTATTAATAATAATAAACTATATTAAAAGTTCAATGGAATGCACTATAATTTTATAAATAAGTGAAAAAAGAAAAAGATTAAGAATATTTGAAAAGCAAAAAGAAAACGTTTTCTATTTGTTTGTAAGTATCTGTTTAAACATTCAGAATTTCAAACTGACAGCTTTTAAAAATATTTATATTTGTGATGCAATGTTTATTCGAAATCATAGTTTTAAATAAAACAAAACAAAGGAATCAAAAACAGAGATTAGTCACTGGTTTGTTGTTAAAGAACATCGTTATTGCTAAGTAACAACAATAACCATAAGAACTTTAGAGACAATCTTAATTATTATTTATAATAATTTACATGCGAAACAACATAATGGTTACATTTAAACAACGTAACATAATTCATTGAAATTTTCATAAAAGAACCTTACAGATGGAGCCTGAAGACATAAGTACCACACACATTGATTAGATGTCTTCCTTTCGTGCAAAATGACAATACCATTAACAGCTGAAATCTCCTGTAATAACGCCACCACGCCTGTAAAGATTTAATGATTATGGCTTCCGTACACACCGTAAGTTGGAGATCAAACCTCAGTATGTGTGAATTTTATTGGAATAGACACATTATATTAGGTATTAACCACAGTAAAACGATGTAAATGTCTAAAAACAAAACACCTAATAATGAATTTAATCTTTGAATAACGGAAATATTAAACATAATGTGATTGCGGATCACGTTTGATGAGTATATTTCTTTAAATGCTTCTTATAGTACTATATTTTTTCCATGTATGTGTTTCAGATAATCATATTGGTTTGTTTGTTTTGTTTTAAATGGTTTGACAAAACAATGTTTAGGTACATTTTTTGTTAATAACTTTTCACTTTTACTTGTTGCTTTTAAAAGCTGTGAAAAACAACTTCTTAATCGAAGAGCTTAGTAAAAGAACATGTTATTATACAATTTCTCTCTCTCTCTCTCTCTCTTTTTTCGTTTGTTTGAAAACGTTATAAAGTTATGTATAATTTATCATATGTATTGTAAAAGTAAAATAATAAAATTCGGCTTAGTATTGTAGATATGCAATGTAAAAAAAAAAAAAAAAAAAAAAAAAAAAAAAAAACGGACGATTTTACGGAGATTGGGAGATTGTACTGGTTATCGCCATTACAATTGATGGTTTTTTAATGGAAAAAATTCCTGTAAACGTTAGAAATTTTTTCCATCTGAACAGTGCATTGTACTGACGTCCCAATTGTCAGTACAATCTCTGTATATAATTTTTTATTCTTCGTCACTTGTTTTTTAATCTTTATTTTTCGATAAAATATTAAACGTCCATGTAGCTTGATTGATCACATGGCTTAATTTCAATTTTGAAAACATATTTTTAATCAAACGAACATAACTTTAGGAATTTTGTGTGCTTTAAGGTGGTTCGAAGCTCATTTTGAAACAATTTTTATCAACAGGGTGAAAATTTTGAAATTTTCTTTGATTTAACTGTACTATTAATAAACAAAATCACTTAATAAAACTTACCTTTTTTTTTAATTTGTTAAAAAAGTGGCGTAAATTAAAATCGTTATAACTTGAAATATTAATTGTAGGAATTTTAATTTTTTTCATATGCATAAACAGAAATATACAAGCTTTAACTTTGATTCAGAATTTTTTTTAATATTAATTTAATCAAAAATTAAAAATATTTAAAGTAAAAATTTGAAAAAAAAATGTGTAACTTAAAATAATATATATATCAAAATTAAAGTAAAACAATTGAAAAAGACATGTTTCAAGCTTGAGCCATTTATCTTAAACGGTTCTTGAGTTATAACAATTTAATAGGAAGGATAAATGGGGAAAAACCCATCATGAAGAAAAACGCATTTCCAAAAGAAGTCGTTTCCATAACAATCATTGCTTGAAGGCTAGATTTTGAAAACAAACCAAAACATAAAAATTAATTTTCCCAGTTCCAATTACGATAGAAAATGAACTAAAAAATAGAAATAAATATGATTTAAATGCGATTTTAAGAAGAAAACAAATAAAGAAATTTGTAATGCAACACGAAAAAAAAAAAAAAAAAAAAAAAAAAAAAAAAAACAAGAAGAATTTGAAGATTTTTATGTCCCACATCCCGTTTGAGTAATTCAGTAACTGATGAATATTAAATGCATTTCTCTGAATAAAATATTTCATTATTATTAGTAATATCGAAAAATAAAAATTTAGAAAGTGCATTTACTTATTTATTTATAGTAATAATTATTATTATCATTACTATTATTTGTCTGAGTGTTATATCTTATATTTTATTATTTATTTTATTATAAAATGCAATAATTAAAGCTTATTTTAATATTTTTAGTGTATTTTATAAGATACTAGCCGCCCTTGGCAACCAGTTTGGTCTCCTTTAAATTTATACTAAACATTGCATCATAATACGTTAATTCATAATTTAATTTTACTTGCTCAATTGTGTGCCAAATCAGAAAATTTTGCTAAAAAAATCAAAAAGTCGGTATTTTTATGCTGATTGAGCACAGAGAATAATTCGCCAAACAATCTTCCCGTGATATTTCTTTCGTATTTCATTAACTTCATTTAAAATATAATCCTTTCACTCATTTTATTTATAATGCATAGTTTAATTTTAAACTAAAACGTTTAAAATTCATGACTTGTATTTTTTTTTTTTTTTTTTTTTTTTTTTTTTTTAAGTAATAGAAATCTAAAAATAATAATATTTCAAAACTCCGTATTTCAGCAAAAAAAAAAAAAAAAAAAAAATGTAAATAAATCAGATTTTTTTTTCTTATTTCATTAATTTAATTTAAAATATAATCCTTTCACTCATTTCATTTATAATGCATAACTTTAATTTTAAACTGAAACGTTTAAAATTCATGACTTGTATTGTATTATTATTATTATTATTATTATTATTATTATTATTATTTTTTAAGTAACAGAAATCTAAAAATAATATTATTTTAAAACTCCGTGATATCAGCGAAAAAGAAAAAATGTAAATAAATCAGATTTACCTTGGTCTAAATCCTTCTAAATTACTTTTACACAATAACCGATAATTTGAGTTTTTTTTTTTTCAGATGTTGCCATTGAACAATTAACAAATAATCGTGATTTTTGTGCCGCATACATTAGCGAAATATATATATATATATATATATATATATACTTTTATAAATAAATCCAAAGTTATTCAGACAATACCATTAAAAGAACCAATGAAACCAGTATTTTTACAATAATATTATTAAAAACAGTTGAAGTTTGAAGAGAAATAGAAGGCAGATTACCAAATTACTAAGAAATATATGGATAAATGGACATTATATAACCAGAGTAATTCATATATTACCATACAATAAACCAATGAAACCAGTATTTTTACAATCATCTTATTGAAAACATTTGGAGTTTGAAGTGAAATAGAAGGCAGATTACCAAAATAATGAAAGATAAATGGATAAAAAGGCAGTAGAAGGCTTTTCTATTAAACTACTTCTGCAGAGGTGTATAGTTTAACAAAAAAGCAAAAATATCCAACCAGTTTCTGTTATGAGTCGTGCTGAAAGCTAAGAATTCGACTCACAATACTCCCGACTGGCTGGAAGTTATTCAGATGACAAATTAGTAGAAAGATACACATAGAAGAAAATAAAATCAATATGACAAAATAACAATAATATAATACTCCATTAAAAAAAAAGGATATATATACTAAAATATTTACCATTACCCAAATCCTAGCAAGATATGTAGTGCAATCAGATACAAACTACATGTGACTTACTAACAGTCAAGGTTATGGTCATAGTATAAATCATATAGATAATAAAATAAAGTTTTAACAATAATTATAAAAATTAGTAAAACATATATTATACTATATAATTCATAATATATTTAGAAAAAAATAGATGCTACTATTAGAAATATTATATTTATATATATATATTTATATATATATATATATTTGTCATAGCTTAAAAAGAACACTAATCTAGAAAGTGATCCTCAGTTCTTTAAAAAGTAAGTTCTTTAACCTAAATGTACATTTTGTTAATTTTCATATATTGCGTTTTGATTTGTTTTGCGTATGTCGTAAAAAGGTATCTGTCTGAAATATCTCAAAATTATGATATATTTTAAAATTTTGCTACTTACATTTTATTTGGTTTTATATATTGCATATTTTGAGATATGTCATTAAGGGTGTATTCGAAAAAACACTTTTCCACCTTCAACAGCTCGAAATTTTCTGATACAATTTCAGACACGTTTTAAAAAGTAGAAATATGAAATTTGCTGAGGGGATTTTTGAAGAGACGTAAAAGGTGCCGTGTGATGTTATTTTGCGCTCAATTCATTAGAATTTGATTTATAAACAATTATCTTCTCAATATGACACTTTTTTTTTCGTTCACAAATCTTCGGCTTCAGAAAAATCGATTCAAAATGCCGTTTTTGATTGCTTTTTTTTGCAATATTTTCTGCATTTATCAAAGAATCGACAATCACGGCAGCTTGAGTACTTTCTAAATTAATACAATTTGCCAGTTTGATGCATCTAAGAGCAAAAATGAATTTAAAAATAAATCGGAAAATAAGCAGTTTGAATCGAAATACACCCTTAAAAAATCTAGCTAAACTATCTCAAAACTGTCATATATTTTAAATTTTGTTAGAATTTTATTTCCAATTTTTTTCTCATAGTTTGATATTATTTGGGAATTTTTCTTCAAAAGATATATTATTAAGTTGTTCTTTGGAATATCTATTAGATTCAGCTGCTAATTATTAAAAATTAACTTATGATTCGACTTTATGTATTTCTAAAATTAAAAAATAAAATATTTCTAAAAAAAATGGGTGTTTTCATTTTCTCATAGCTCAATTATTATTATAATAAAACCAGTAGCAGAACTGAGAGGAACTGACATGTATCTATAATACTTTGATCATTTTTCGTGGTTTTATTTTTCTTCTTTACTGTGAGAATGTCTGAATTTACTAGTTATCATTGGCTTTTAAAAGATTTATCGCTAGGCTATTTAGATAAACTTGGCAGCTCTATTTAAAATTTCTGTTTATTTATATAGCTTTCTTGACTAGGTAATTTAGAAAGAAAAAAATAACAGCCTCCTAAGGCTGCAGGTACCGCTTGCTTTGTCCCGGTCAACTAAATTCAAGGAAAAGGTGTTGTATGCTTTTTGCATAAAACCCTTGTGCGATTTCTTCAGAATGAAATGATGGGGAATGAACAAAGAGTCAGGAGATAAGGAGGTTAACCCTACTTGACGGTAAGGTTCCTCTTTTACTGGTCATCAGCCCATTCCCATAAAAAGCCATTAAAGATGAAAAACACCGTGTCACTACAACAAACAAACCGACAATTGCCGACATTTTGTAGGTTCATGTGTCTACACCTAGACTATTTCTCAATCCGCATGCAAAACAAAAATTCGCCTTAAATTGTTTTTCAAAGTGCATTAGGCAACGCTGCGATACCAATCCACCTTTTTATCGGATAGGTGCGGAAAGTATAGCATCGTAAAACAGTTTATAGACGAACCCGCCATCTCACAAATGCATCTTCAACAATAAAAGTTTAATTTACAACTCCCTCCAAACAGCTTTTAAACGCCTTGATTTATAACCCGGAGATTCGTACGCGCAGAAACGAAACGAAGAAACTGAAAACGATTCCAGACTTTTTGTCGTTTGTTTTTCCTTGCTAATTAGAAACACAGATGCGCCGACCAGGCCTGTAGCTAGGATTTCCTTTCGGGAGGGGCTCAATGTTAGAATTTTTTTTCCATCTGACAGTAGTAATGGGTATAATTTAAAACGTAAATAAAAATATAAACAAAGCTTAACCTACGTTGTAATCCTGATAATATGCTTGTCCATTCCAAAAATTGTTATTTTTTCAATTTCTATTAAAATTTTTGGTTTCTAAGAGCTTTTTCTGTACCAGTTTGAAAACTGAAAGTGTTTGAGGGGGGAGAAACTGCAAAAAAATAAAAAAGGTATAAACTAACAATTTTTGAGATGAACCTCATGTATTTTTATTATATTTTTTTAAAAGAAAGTTTCGGAAATGCAAGCAAGTAAGATTTTGAATTTAAAACCCAGGATTAATATTAGCGCACACGTGTTTTGTATTGCGGGTGCGGGGTCTTAAAATGAATAAAATTAATTACATATATTATTTTTTTTCAAAGAAAAAATAATTATTAAAAATTATAGGTAATCGTAAAAGTTATATTTATATTTCACATTCTTTGATACCCAATCGCGGCCGTCGGCCTAACCGTTCGGAGTTTTCGTGGTTTTCTTCGAACCTTGCGTAAATGCGGGTTAGGTTCCCTTAGAAAGACCCCCACGAAGGGCACCCCTCCCCCTGGGCCTATATCCCTAGCGTAGATAATCGGCCGTCACAAAATACACACACACATTCTTTGATTACAAAAGTTATAAATGTAGTTCTCTTGGTACAATAAATATACTAATGTTACAAAAGCAATTTTAGTGACTTCTTCGCGGCCATGAAACTGTTTACTTTATCAGGATCTACTGTAATGTCCCAGCGGATAGATATCATTGCAAGGCTGCTCAGTCTCTCATCAGTTGTTGGTAGATGTTGGGTTCGAACTCAAACTCATGCATCAGTATAATCGTTGGGAGTTCATAATTTTCTTCGGACTTTAATTGCATGGTTACGGGTAGGTTCTCTCTCTTTGCCCGACTCCCATGAAGGGAACCCCGCATTCCTTCGGGCCTGTATACCTCGTGTAGATAACTGGCCGTCATAAACAACATCAAGAGCTGTCTCTCATCAGCCATAGAGCTTCGAGGAAAAAATTTAATTTTTTCATTGTTGAGAAAAGACCTTTCAGCTCTCGCTAATTTTACCTGAACGGTAACCAAGACTGCCAGCAAGTATTTCATTACATTGTAATGCATTGCGTTACGATACTTACACTTTTAGGACCATCGTATTTCTATCAACATTGCGAATACTCTCGCACCATACTTCACATTCAGTTTTCACTTACGAAATTAACACTTTATGTTCGAAATATTGAGATTCTCTAATTTATTTGCTTATTTAGGAAAAACACATCCTGAAAAAAGTATTTCAAAATAGATTAAAATGTCTTCATTTGAAATGAATTTGTCATTCAAATTTTGAAAAAGACTTTCAACACCGGAAATGCAAACTGTGGCCCTATAATACTCTTCAGTGAATATAATTTGGTGCTTTGTACGTGTAGTCTGTTTAATTTTTGATTTTGGAATTTTTATTTCCACCTGAAAGACGTTTTTCTAAGTTTTTATGTAGAATTAGATGTCTCAAAAGATTTCCATGGCATTTCATTTCTTTTATGTTTTTAAAAATAATTAGAACATCTTTAGCATGAGCTACAGCCGAAATTGTATCACGAGATTTTTTGCGAAAGATGAGCTGACAAAGGTTTTATCAAACTGAAAAGTTTGTCACAGGCAAATAGGCTTGTGAAAAAATCACTCTTTTCCATTCCATGGCTGACAAGAAAGGTCTATAGCTGGTGAAGAAATATTTCATGTCTTTTCCGAAATATCTTTTAAGCTAATACAAATTCATTCGAACAGCTTGACAAAAGTTACATATTTTCATGATTTTCTATAAATCTTGTGTTTCAAAGCCGAAGAAGGCATTTTCTTTTGTTTACTAGGGCATATGATGAAATTGATTGCTGAAGGATCAAATTTACCTTAGGGTGTTTTCTAAAAAAATTGTCCGTTCATTAGCTGTTCCTTGAAAGATTTGGGTGGCAGGAATCAACATGGTGTTTGGACAATGTATGGTTCAAACAATTGCTTGCAAATTGGAGGTATCTGATTTTGTGACACTTCTGATGAATTATAGATTGAATCCCACTGACATGTCCAACGATATTAGTTCATCTGTCATACGCATGTGTGACACATTTAGACACATCATTATGTATTTCAGCATAACGTTATACTTTTCCTTATGCTATATTTTCGGCTGAAAAATTATTTATTTGAATGAACCTAAAATAATTTCTCGAATTATTGCAGGGCTCCCAAATGGTCCGCCAACTGAACATCAGTATTTTCTTAGAAAGATTTTTGTTTTTTATTTTTCTTGCAAATTGCGCAGATACCACCTTCGGAGATTAGTTTTAGCACAAATGCTGCAGAAACCTACTATGAAATTTTCTGTTAAAAAATATTGATATTCAGTTGGCGGACCATTTGGATGCCCTGTTATTGTGGTTTGTGCTTTTTATAAATACTAATCCACATATCTAACTCAAAGGACAAACTATTCTGTACTTGAAATTGAAATGTGCATAGTTTAATCAGTATTCAACCTAAAACAAATCGCATTATTTATTTTAGTAATCAGTTCTTCAGTAACTATATGTTTGAATGATTTCATTCTGAATGTCTGGAATGAAGTAAGAAGTAGTATTTCTATGGCGTTTATAAGTTTCAATTCCTCATCTCCAGGCTTTGCTATAAATCTTAAGAGAGTTTTTAGCCTACTTTTTTTTTTAATTTGTTCTCTAACGTTAGAGGACAAGTATTACCATTACCTCTTAGTAGTATTTCTTGCTCGGCACAAAATACGATTGTTAGAATGTTAGATAATATCTTCTAGGAAACTCTTTAGGTGGCACTGTAAATAATCGCCAAAAAATCCCTACTCAAGAGTATCCATCTTTGTAGTTGATAATTTGACAAAAGTCAAAGAAACTTTCCCATACAAAAAGAATACTCTGTGCACATTCTCTTTCTATTATTTATCTTTCATAAGCAAACATTTTAACACAAAATAATTCTGTGAAGAGCCAGGAAACATCGCCCGCTATGGCGCTTTTTAAAATTTCGAATTTCCCTGTTGTTAATTTTTTTTTTAATAAAAAGCCTTTCATAGTTAATTTAAAAAAAATAAACTTTTTTCACATAATTTTACATTACAAAGGTCTATTAGAATTTTTGGCTCCCTTTTCTATAAAACATCTTAACACTGACTACTCTAAGTATTTATTATTTCGTGATATAATGAGTATAGAGGATATTACGAAATAACACGAATGTAAATGTTTTAACTTTGACTCTTAAAGTTAAATTATACGTCATAGTCGTAATGAACTTATTTTTTCTAAGTCAAATTAATGATATGATACGTGCATTGCACTTATCGAATTTTACTGTGCATAAAGTAATAATTCTGTTTATAACTTCAACAGAATAATTTTATATTTTTACAGTTAAAAATATGCGTTGTTCTAATGTAATGGAAGGGGAAAAAAAGAAAATTTTGGCAGTTTTTGCCGTCATTAGATTTAACTTAATTTTTTTAAACTTTCGGGAGGGGCTTCAGCCCCCTTAGCCCCCTCCCTGGCTACGTGCCTGGCGCCGACCACACAAGGCATAGATAAAGACCAAATATTTTTTTGTCTAGAAATTTTATTTGATTTTTATCTAACTCGGCGGCGGATGACTTTTTTTTTTTCCTTTCTGGAAAACCGTGACACGTTCACTGAGAGAGCCACATGAACAAAAGGTCTTGGTCGAAATTGAGTGTTATCTGTAACCATGACGTGTGGGACAGAGAGTGCAGTCGTCTCACGTAGAAATGGATGCTCAGTTCGAAATGAATGTTCGAAATTGACGTTATCAAGTTACATCTGCTGTAAAATCGCTATCTTTTTGGATATTTCTCTCGACTTTTACATCTTTCGTGTTCGGAATGGATTTACTGTTAGTGTTTCTAGACAGGACAAAGAACTGAAACACTGCTATATATGGGATATTCTGTTGGGAAAAAAGAAAATATTTAGACATTTGCAGCAACTTACATAACTTCAGGTAATGACTTACTTGAAATATGATGGGCAAATGAAATAAAATATGTATTAAATCTTGCCTGCTTGAAAAGATAGAAGCGATTGCGAATTTCGGTAAAGTTTTATGGCGTAATACCCGAGTAAGACAGCCAGTAATGACAAGAAAGTTGTGAAATTTAAAAATATGATTCATAATATTTTATGTTACATATCATTATTTATTATAAAATTGGCTTATTTCTTTAAAATTTATTTATTATTAAACATATTGCAAGTGGGAAACGTGAAAACATACCTTATGAATACATGTGATACCGCCAAAGAGTGGTGGTACAGGTGAATTTTATGAGTTTTTTTATTTTTCAAAAAACGTACTCAAAATTCGTAATCTTGCAAACAGAGTATACTATTCGTATAAATACTTCGATTAGACACAGTATTGTTATATATATTTATTTATAATATAAAAAAAACTTTTTTGTTGGTGGGACTTACTGTTTAAAAGACGAAAACTAACTTAACATACTATGCTAATAATGTTTTAATCAATTTAGAGCTTGAGTGCAATTTTGCACAAAAATTTAAAATTTAATTTTAAGTTTTAAATAACTTTGTAGATTTTATTGACATGTGTGTAATAAAATAAAAAAAAGGGGGGGGGCTTAAACATTCCTACAGTGATTAATTTTTTTGGGGGGGGGGGAGGAAATGACATTTGCAACAACTCAAAAAACTTCAGATAACGACTTATATTAAATTTGACAAAAAGTTGACGAAGGCAAGTTGCTATTAATCTTGACTCTTTGAAGAGATATGCGATTTTACAATTGCAAAGTTTTATGAGGAAATATCTGAATGTGACTGATAGCCATTGTTTGACAGTTGTCAGATTTCAAACACTACATCCAAGTGCATCACGTTTCAGTATTTTGCACTTCTCGTTTTAAGGAAGCTTAAGACTTAAAATTGTTTGAAAAGTTTTATTCATATGCATTGTACAGAAAAAAGAAGTGCTGAAAGATTGCTGCATTTGAATATGCTGTTAGCTGTTGCGAATAAATATATACTAAGTGCTGCTGAAATTTGACCGACAAATTTAAAAGAGTTATAGTAGATATCGAGGAGATGAAAATTTGCCAAAAAACAGGGGGTCGAATACCATACAATCATTGTAAAACATTTCTGTAAAGTTAATCCATAAAACTGGTAGCAGTCTTGCCATTTTCACTTTGACTACATTAACCGATATAGCTGGTGTAAATTTGTAATGTTACACCAGTAATATATGTTTAAATTACACCATTGTCTAAGTGAAAAAGTTACTCCGTAAAATTGGAAGTAGCAGCTGCACCAATTTTATGGGCAACGTTAGATAATATTTTTACTGTGTTCCTTCACAAATATAATAGGATTCTAACTGAACTTGAATTGATGATGTTAACTTGGAGAAAAACAAAAATATTGCGAGAAAATGCAACGGTATGTACCTTTTTTTGTGTGTAAAACATTTTAACAACACGAAAAGTTCTATAAAAACAAGGTTCTCATTTTCAAGTAATCGACGATATACCGTATCGAAAATTACCGTTATGAACTGGCAATTGCAGTCCAAAATATGGATTCTCAAATGCATATTGCTTGCAAGTATAGTGTAAATTTCCACCACTTCTCTTTTTATTTTATCTCATGTACCACAAATGTCAGAATGTCTGTTAAAAGTTTTACTATAAAATACTTCAGTTTTCTGAAA
Source organism: Maratus speculifer (assembly GCA_964019185.1). Classification (NCBI taxonomy): domain Eukaryota; kingdom Metazoa; phylum Arthropoda; class Arachnida; order Araneae; family Salticidae; genus Maratus; species Maratus speculifer. The sequence continues at coordinate 240,596,944 of OZ025290.1, read as the reverse complement.
GTAATTACTGTGAATTCAAATAGATTTAGATTAAATACTCTGTATTTTTGATTAAATACAGTCGACTCTCGTTAATTCGAAATCGGATAATTCGAATCTTTGCTTAATTCGAACTAAACATGAAGTCCCGAAATTTTCAATGGCAGAATAGCGTTAAAAACTTTCATTAATTCGAACTCATTTTCTCTTGATTTCGTTTAATTCGAACTAACGAGAATTCCAATTTTTCATTTTTCTTTTCTTTCTCGCGGATTTCAGATCATTTAAATAATTTTCTTTTTTTTTATTTTTGTGAAAATTGTTCCGAACGAGTATACATATAATCCAATGCATTTGATATCCATTTTCTTAGTGCTCCCGTCTGTCCATCAGTGACACCTCAAATTTTTCATCTATTGTGCTTGTTTCTAATCATTTGATTAGTTTATGTATTTATACATTCTAATTTATTATTAAATCATATTCTAATGATAACAGACAAAATATATTTAAAAAACACTATAGCATTAATTCCTATGTAATAGTACCATATTAAGCATGTTTTCATTTCATACTTTCCATAATTCGAACTTCGGATAATTCGAACATTTCTTGTGTTGTGGTCCCGATGAGTTCGAATTAACGAGAGCCGACTGTATATGGTTTGCGATCTCGTGTTCAATGTCTTCGAATTTAGCTGCACTCTGTATTTACATAGAAAACACACGTAGACATTTGCATGAAATAAACAAAATTTCAGCTAATGACTTATCTGAATTATGATAATTAAATGGTACAAAATATTGATTGCTAAAATATGCCGTTGAGAACCTAATTTTGTGGAATAATAGCCATGTGAAATAGATTACTTATTGTAGGACAATTGACAAATTTCAAAATATGTATTCAGGAAAACATTATTTTTCAGTGTTTAGAGTATGATAAGACTTAAATTGACATTACATCAAACTTTCTGAAAAGTTGAAAGATTCATAAAAATTTTCAATGTAAGATTAAATTTTCAATGTCAGAATTCGCAAGCATATCCTGTCCCACAAAATTTAATTCTTGGTTTTTGATTTATATTCAACAAATATAATATTTAAGCAACATAAAACAGTTGAAAATATATACCATTGGGAATCCAATTTTGTGGAATAATAGCCATGTGAAATAGATAATTACTGTCGGACAATTGACAAGTTTCAATATATGTATTCAGGAATAACATTATTTTTAGGTAGATTTCGTAAGAAATACTACCTATTGCAATCGCACCAGTTTATATATATATCTATCTATTAGGTAGATTTCGTAAGAAATACTACCTATTGCAATCGCAACCAGTTTATATATATATATATCTATCTATCTACCTATCTATCTATCTCACTTTTTTATGCACACGATAACTTCTATAATTCTTCACCAATCTCCACCAAACTGGTACATAAAATCAATGGGGATAAAATCTTGGCTGAGTTCGTTAATGGGCAAAATCGGACCAAGGGGGTCGGAATAGGGAGGCGTTTTTGTGAAAACCGAAAAAACGCCATAACTTCTTAATTAAAGTAGATATCGAATCGATTTAAAGTTTATATTACTTCTTAAAAATGGGCCAAAAGTATATACATGACAAATTTTTGATAAATTTAGAAGTGGGCTCAAGGGGCGAAAAAAACAGGGATTTTGAGAGAAAAAAATTCATAACTTCGTCAATTTTCAAGATATCAATTCCAACTAAATTTTTTATAAATGTTCTTAAAATTATCTAAAACTTTTGTATACTTACAAGTTTTTGATAGGACCAATTTTTACTGATGAAAAAAATTAAAAACGAAAAGAAAAAGGGCGCTGAAAAAAGAGAAAAATCCATAACTCCGTCAATTTTTAAGATATCAAATCTGATTAAATTTATTTTACATCTTCTCAAAAATATCTACAACTTTTATACTGACAAGTTTTTCATAGGACCAATTCGTATAGCAAAAAGAAATTAAACAAAAATAGGAGTTGGAGAAAAAAACCTCAAATCCAAACGGCTTATATTCTGACTCATTTTTAAATTCATTTTTGATTTTAAACGCATTCAAATGGTAGATCATCTTATTTAGAAACTGTATAAAATGACGCATTGGTCAATTTTCTGATAAAGACAGAATATATTTCAAAAAAGGCTAACAAAAAAGGTATTTTGAACAGAATTTCCGAAAGTCATCGGGACTGAAAATTGAAGGAAGTATTCAAATAAGAAATTGCGTTTTTTTTCTGACTCGTTTTTAAATCCATTTTTGTTCTCAAACGCAACCAATTTACAGATCCTCTTATTTAGGAACTATATAATGTGATGCACTGGTCAGTTTTTTGATAAAGACGGAATATATTTTTAAAAAGGCTACCAAAAAGGGTATTTTGAACAGAATTTTCAGGAATCATCGTGACTGAAAATTTAAGGAAGTGTTCAAATAAAAAATTGCGTTTTTTTCTGACTCGTTTTTAAATCCATTTTTGCTCTCAAATGCATCCAATTTACAGATCCTCTTATTTAGGAACTATATACTGTAACGCATTGGCCAGTTTTTTGATAAAGATAGAATATATTTTTAAAAATGCTGTCAAAGTGATTATTTCGCACAAAATTTTCCGAAGCAATCATGATTAAAGTATTAAGGATGTATTCAAACAACAAATCGGTTATTTTATGACTCATTTTTAAATTCAATTTTTTTCTCAAATGCTTTCAACTGACAGTTTTTTTGTTATTTTAGGAACTGTATAATGTACTGTTTCGGTCGATTTTTTAATAAATTTAGAATCTATTTCAAAATATGTTGTCATAATGGGCATTTGAGCTGAATTTTTCTTAAGATGATTCTGATAAAACCAATTTTGCAGAAAAATGAAATTAAAAATTTTTCATAAACGGCCAAATGAAGTTATTAAACTGGGTTTATCTCTAATCATATATATATATATTTATATATATATTGTTGAAATGAGCACTCTTCGAAATCTACCTCCGCCTATAGGCCCAGCCGACAGGGATTTTTTCAGTGTTTAAAATATGATGAGATACAAACTGACAATACAACAAAGTTTCTACAAAGTTCAAAAATTTGCAAAATTTTTCAATGTAAAATGAAATGTTCAATGTCTTAATTCGTATGCATATCCTGTCCTCTGAAATTTAATTCACAGCAAATGGTTTATAATTTTCAAAGTAGTTGAACCAAAGAAAGCAATTAAAGTTAACGATCAATACTTCAAATCTTATAAAAATGCTTTATTTTTGGATAGTTTAACTTGTTTAATTTTTTTTTTTTTTTTGTCGTTTAGTGTTTTAAGTGTGTATTCGAAAAAACACTTTTCCACCTACAACAGCTCGAAATTTTCTGATGCAATTTCAGACACAATTTAAAAAGTAGAAACGTGAAACTTGCTGAGGGGATTTTTGAAGAGACGTAAAGGTGCCGTGTGATGTCATTTTGCGCTCAATTCATTAGAATTAGATTTATAAACAATTATTTCTTCAATATGACACTTTTTTTCGTTCACAGATCTTCCGCTTAGAGAAAAATCGGTTTAAAATACCGTTTTTGATTGCTTTTTTTGCAATATTTTCTGCATTTATCAAAGAATCGACAATCACGGCAGCTTGAGTACTTTCTAAATAAAACAATTTGCCAGTTTGATGCATCTAAGAGCAAAAATGAATTTAAAAGTAAATCGGAAAATAAGCATTTTGAATCGAATTACACCCTTAAAGGCATGTTTTACGGTATGATATAATACTTGAATAATAAACGAAAAATATAGTAATTTTTTAACCGACTTCCAAAAAAGGGAGGAGGTTATCAATTCGACGCGTATGTATTTTTTTTTTTTTTTTTTTTTTTTTTTTTTTTTTTTTTTTTTTATGTATGTTCACTTATTACTCCTAAACTATGCAACCGATTAAATTGGTTTTGGTGTTAAATGAAAGATCTTGCTCTCGAATTGGTACCACTTCCGTTTCATAGAAATTGGTTCAGTACTTTTTTAGTAATAAAGCAAAAATTAATTAAATTAGTGATTTTTCGCCAGTTGAAACTGTTCAATAAGTTCACAAAAGGAAATACATTCAGGATGGCCGAGAGTTCTAAACCGCCTGATTTAAGCTCTGGTTCTCGAAAGCGAGCGTGGGTTCGAACCCAGCTACTGACATACGTGTATTCAATAACATTTTTTCGTATTATAATTTGTGCATGTACTTTTTACAAATTAAATACTAATTAAGCAATTCAGAATGTTTTTTATTTAACCGTTAGCACAGAGTATCAGATATCTTTTATCAACTCAATACTTTTTCAGTGAAAGAGTACTAAAATAATAGACTTGCAAAAAGTAACATGACGTTGAATAAGTTCCGCCGAATAGTTTGAAGTCAGGATAGCCGAGTAGTTTAAGGCACCTGACTTAAGCTCTGGTTCCAGAAAGAGATCGTGGGTTCGAACCCCACTCCTGACGTACGTGTTTAATATAAAGTATTTTTTTCCGTATTATATTTTTCTAAACCGGCTTAAAAAAAGCAGAAGAGGTTATCATCAATTCGACGAGTATCTATTTTTTTTTTTTTTTTTTTTTTTTTTTTTTTTTTAATGTATGTTCACGGATTACACAGAAACTATCCAACCGATTAAACTAGTATTTGTGTTAAATGAAAGAAGCTACATTCGAATTGGTAACACTTCCATTTAATCGAAATTGGTTAAATATTTTTTTAGTAATCAGGCAAAAAAAAAAAAAAAAAAAAAAAAAAAAAAAAAAAATAGTGATTTCTAGCAAATTAAAAGTAACATGGAAGTTGAATAAGTTTGCCGAACGGAATGCAGTCAGTATGGTCTAGCGGTCTAAAGCAACTGATTTAAATTGTGGTTTTCGAAAGAAAGCGTAGGTTCGAACACTACTCCTGACATACGTGTGTGGAATAATCTTTTCCGTGTTAAAGTTTTTAATCGACTTCAAAAAAGGAAGAGAAGGTTATCAAATCGAAGCGTATGTATTTCTTTTATGTATGGTCTACTGCAAAGTGAAAAATATTTTTTTTATATAATAGTAATAAGAAGTTAAATTAAGAGCATAGCATGTCAGGATTACTGAGTGGTCTAAGGCGCCAGATTTAAATTCTCGTTCTCGGAAGAAAGCGTGGGTTCGAACCCGACCCCTGACATGCGTGTATAATTTACTGTAATTTTTTCCGTATTTTATTTTTTAGTAACCGACTTCAAAAAATCGTTAACTTTTCACTAAAAAGAGAAAAGTAAACTTTTCTACCAAAAATTGAACCGACTTCAAAAACTACTGCAAAGTGAAAAATAATTTTTTTAAATAATAGTAATAAGAAATTGAATTAAGAGCGTAGTATTTACCATGCGTATTATTACATTTATGTACTTTAATTTGATTTTTTGGAGTCGGTGCCAGCCAAGCCAAGTTTAAAATTAAAATTAATTATCCAATGCCAATCGTAAATGAATAAAGTGACATTTTAAAACTATATATTAAATCGTTAAAAAAAAAAAAAAAAAAAAAAAAAAAAAAAAATTCGTGGATACTTGAATGTGTGTCTATTGGAAAATTACATGTAACTTGGCTTGGCTGGCACCGACTCCAAAAAATCAAATTAATGTACATAAATGTAATAATACGCATGATAAATACTACGCTCTTAATTCAATTTCTTATTACTATTATTTAAAAAAATTATTTTTCACTTTGCAGTAGTTTTTGAAGTCGGTTCAATTTTTGGTAGAAAAGTTTATTATAGTAAAATAAACGAAAAGCATAGTTTTAATAAATAATAAACGAAAAGCTCTATCACTAAAAGATATTTTTCTTGTGCTTTTCTCTTTCTATTACAAAACTCTGTTTTTAAAATTACTTTCTAAGCTATTATAACATGCGATTCTAATAGCTGTAGATATGATTTCGATATCAAATATCTCTTCGTTCAGTATATAAGGAATGAACTTTCACATTGCATATAGTATTGAAGTTACATTAAATTGTATAAAATAGTACCTGCAGCAAAATAAATGTTCTAACTTAACTTTCATTGTCTGAATTTATTAAGCTAAGTTTAAATTTTAAATATTATATTGAGTAACTTCAAATTATTCCAGTACATTGAAAATTGATAATATATATATAAATTTAAAAGTGTTTAAACGAATTTCATTCTGTTACAAGTGCAATAAAAACATTTTTTTTTTTTTTTTTTTTTTTTTTTTTTTTTTTTTTTTCTCTTCCCAGAAAATATTTTTTTAAATGTAAACCAGAAATATAAAAACTGTTTTAAATAATGAAGAGTCATTTTAATTTTGTATAGTCCATATTTAATGCTTTTACTTCTATACCAATTTTTGCGATGCTATTACTGACTGTGCTGAAAATACATATTAGGCTTGTTTTCTGCTCACGGTAAATATTGTTTTTTTTTTTTCTTTTAACAATGCTTCTACACTGCAAAACATTTTTGTAACGTTACTCTATAAAATTGGTGATAGACTTGCTCCTTCAAATTTTATGGAGTACTTTAACCGATACAACCGACGTAACATTACATAGTTACACCAGTAATATATGTTTAAATTACACCATTATATAAGTGAAACAAATTACTCCATAAAATTAGAGGCAGCAGCTGCCACCAATTTTATGGAATAACGTTATATAATTTTTTTTTTTACAGCATAAGAGCATAGTAATAATTGAACCGTTTTATAATTTTTTTTTCACATTTTGTACTCTTTTTTATATGTTATTGATGTATGATCAGCAATCAAAAATAAATGTATGTAATGTGATCTAAAAATTTTCAGAATTAATTTAGTATATAATCCACGAATCAAATAAACCTGTTTCGTACTGAAGTCTAATGCATATCATGCAAGAATAACTTGCCCTTTTTCAATAGGATTTTTTATTTTAAACCAATTTGTTTCATTTTAGGACTATGCGAATCGCGTTCCAGGAGCTTTGAATCTCACCAGGTATTTCTAACATATAATCTTTCGGGTGGTAGTACATGTTCAATAATATTTTATGAAATTTATTTACTTTTCCTCCTTACAAGACAAAAAATCCTACAAAATCACCAGAAAATTTGCATAAATGTTAAATTTTCATTTCTTGAAATAATTATTTCAATTACCTACATCTGAAAATCGTCCAATATTTAAATCCGAGTCATTTATTTGAAATCAGTTAATGATAGTCTAGAAATAAAAATCGACAAGAAGAAATTCTCCTTTGTTCCTAGGAAGTTTATCATCTGCATACTCTTTATAACAGAATCGCATCAGGTATTTATAATATATAGTCTTTTGGGTAGTACATGTTCAATAACATTTTATAAAATTTATTTATTTTCCCTCCCCACAAGAGAGAAAAAAACCTTCAATATCGCCAGCAAATTTGAATAAATATTAAATTTTCAATTCTTTAAATAATTATTTCAATTACCTGCATCTGTAAGTCGTCCAATATTTAAATCCGAGTCATTTATTTGAAATCAGTTAATGATAGTCTAGAAATAAAAATCGACGAGAAGAAGTTCTCCTTTGTTCCCAGGAAGTTTATCATCTGCATACTCTTTATAGCTCCCCATAATCAATACCTTGTTCAATGATCTGTTATAAATACGGAATTTTCCCCGTTATTTTTCCGCCGCAAACCATCGGATCTCCTTCTCAAAAATCTGAACTTCTCTCTGCTCCGCATATCACATCCTATTCAAAGTTTAGTCAAAAATTGTGAGGAGGGTTACCGCACGGCCTAATGACAGTCATCAATAATCCCCGAGTCAAGCGGAGTAGTGGGATGCAAACGATTTGAAAAGCGCTAACACCCCCGCTTTTCCTATGCGCCCGTGCTTAATTTCCTCAGCAATGCCCGTCGATGCATAAAAGTGGATTCGAGGGTTAGATTATACGCCCTCGCTAGCACATTATGCAAGGGCGCTCTGGGGCGTACGTAATTAACGTTTAGTAGGGGGGAACAGTGGCGAAAAGGTAAAATCTTTGACGCTGCAAGTCATTAATTTTGTTACATAGCTGTGATCAGCTGAAGCGAGTGATGCGGGTGTTATGATATCTGCAGGCTTTTACAACACCACGCATGCTTGACCGTTTAAAAGCCCCGAAAGGAAACTTTCCGTTTGCCTCGATATTTTGATCGGAACCGACATTTATTAAGCAATCAATCATTTCACATGCTTATTGTCTTGTAAATTATTCGACAGTCATAAAAGACGTTTGTGAAAATTTTAAAATTTGTAAAGCGAAACTTCTGAACTACGTGCGCCCTAACATATTACTTTAGAAAAATATTGAAAATTATATTTATTAATATAAATATTTTAAAATATTTCCTACACATCATTAATTAAAAAATGGGTGGGGGGCTATTACACAAAAATTAACCAGCAAACCACATTGCCAATTTTTTGTGCAATGTGAAATATATGCATAGGTCATGGAATCTCTGACAAGATGTTAATTACGGATTAAATAAAATTAATCTGAAGAGATTAAAATTAAAAACCTGTAAATGAATCAATCAATTTTCTACATATTTTTCTTGAAATAAAAGTTGTTTTAAAACATGATAATATTTCTTAGCCTTTAAGTTTTAATACGTAACAATGACCAGGTGAAGCCACTGCGGGTGATGTAATAACTTCAGGCTTCACTGCACGCATTCTTGAACATTTTAAATTCTCGAAGGAAACATTTGTTTGCCTTTATATTTTGATCAGGTCTGATATTTATTGAGCAATAATAAATCATTTTACATGCTTGTAAATTATGTCTTGTAAATCATTTGACAATCATAAAATACTTTTGTGAAAACTTTAAAATTTGTAAAGCGAAATTTCTGAACTATGTGCGTCATAATAAATTACTTAAACAAAACAAAGCTGAAAATTATATTGGAACATTTTAAAATGTTTCATATGCATCACCAATTAAAATAAATAAATTAATAAAACTATAAATGAGCTGTTAGACCAAAATTAACCTGCAAGCCACATCGTCAGTGTGCAATGTGAAATATATGATTAGGTCATAGGTATCCCTGACAGGACGTTGAATAAAATTAATTCGAAGAGATTAAAATTTAAAACTTGTAAATGAAACTTTCTGTTTTCTGCATAGATTTCTTGAAATACAAATTATCTTAGAGCATGATAACATTTCTTAGCCATTAATTTTAATATGTAACGATGACCGGCTGAAGCGACTACGGATCTTATAGTATCTTTAGGATTTACACCATGCATTCTTGACCATTTTAATATTGTCGGCGAAAATTTTCGTTTGCTTCGATATTTTGATCAGGTCCAACATTTATTGAGTAATAATCAATAATTTTAGATGCTTATGATTGTATACTGATTATGTATAAGTAAGATTAAACAGGGTGAGTCATAAATATCGAAACAATAGGCTATCTCCTTAAATATTGCCTTTAGACCCATACTTCCAATTGCAAAAATTCATAAAAAAGGGTGAAAGTTCTGATATGATAAGTTGCAACTTCATGGAGAGGGGTCCATTTGAAAAAATACGAAAATTAAATTTTTATACGGTCGCCGTAGAGTAAAATTTCCAATTAGGAAGTCATTCCTTATCCATTCTTAAATTGAACAGAAAAAAAAAAAAAAAAAAAAAAAAAAAAAATTCATTTCTGTATCTAAAAACCTGACAGAGATATTAAAATCCAAAATCCACTTTACCATGCTTGTAAACGAAGAGTTTTTGAGTCATTTTCAAAGCAAATGAGGGATCGTCTACAAATTATCCGTTATTAAATGTCGATTTTAAACAGTGTCTCTTATTTGGATATAATAAAGCAGCGTACTGATTTAAATCAAAACTTGTTTTCAAATTAGGTTGATCGTCAGCACTGGAGGTCTGCGTGGAACGAAATATCTAGGTCCGGTCCCAAACCGACCCATAGGGAAGAAAGTTCTGCCTGGAATGAATGGAAAAGTGTTAAAATCATAACCCAGACAGGCCTAGAAAAAATTTAAATCACAGTCCGGCTCAGCCGTGAATTTCTACATAGTTGTTTACTTCGGTGTGGTTAAAACTTGTTTCGTATGGAGGAGTTCTGACCAAAAATACTTATTATAGCTTTTCGTTTTTTATAATTATATTTTTTATTATTAAAGAAGCGCCAAAGGCTGTGACATATTTATTTTATCAATGAATCTCTGTTTATATGTAAATGTTTCACTTATATTTTAATATCGCTAATCGATATTCCGTGCGTTGGAGACTTTGAAAAATGTAATTCAGTAAAAATCTTTTAAGACGGAATCACATAGGAAAGAAAAAATACGTTATAGAAAAATGCACTTCCTAGGTAGGTTAAATGGAGTTTATTTATTTCTCAGGTATTATTATTATTATTATTTTTTTTTTTTTTTTTTTTTTTTGCATGGATCAATACATTTTTCGTTTAAGACAGAATTCCGCCATTGGCAGATATTTTTTTTTCTCTGGTTTTATTGTGTTTAATTTTTTAGCATTTGAATATACTATTCTTTAAAAAAATAAATTTTAAAGTTTAAAAAAAAAATAAAAGCGATTTAAAAATCTATGTAGTTTTTGTAAAAATTTTGATTGAACCAAATTTTACTTATTTCAGATACGTATTAGGTCAGTCAGAGACAGTGATTTTAATACGGATTGTTCGAGACCGGAATTAAAAATTTGTCCAGTGCAGACCTAGGAAGAAGGAAGCAGTATGAAAAATACATTAGGCCCGGATAGGCGAGTGTTAAAAAAAAGTAACGTCTCGGACATGACCCGGCCTGGGTCCAGAATACAGACTTTTTAACGGCCTCTCCAGGACGATAAAAAGCTTGAAGTTGTGAGAGGTACATTTCTAAAAAAGACTTAATCTGCAACTTAGAAAAGCATTTTTTTAAATGACTGAAAGGCAGTAAAACAGTACATTTCGTTTTTCTGCATAGTGAATTTTTTCCCTACTATTTCTTGTCTTTAAATTATTAAAATTTTAGAATTGTTAAAGAAAAAAAGTACAAACTTGAAACATGTCATTTTTAATTATTTTACATTAGTTTTGCTTCGGTCAAAATTGAAAAAATGTTTACTTTTGAAAGTATAATTTTTTTTAAAGTTATATTATTTTTTCAATAAATATTTTGAATAGTTTTAAAATAAATATTGAAGAACAAAAACCCTGAAACAAAACTAAAATCACATTTTCATCTTCAATTAAATGGAAAGAAACTGAAATCCGATAAATAATGTTTTGAGTTATAACGATTTTTAATTATGCCACTTAAACCAGTACTTACCATGTGAAATTTTTATAAATTTTAGGGTAAATTTTAGGATGTGATTTTCTTAGCAAAGTATATGGTTAACCATCACAAAAAAAGGAAAAGAAAATCAAAGTTCTAACTCAAAAGATAGATTTTTTACACATTTCCTAGAACTGTTAAAGTAACATTTTCTTTTGAATTGCGCGCATTCCAATTTGTGTCTAATCCCTTAAAACCAGATGAATAATTCAAACGGCTATAACTCTGCGAGTTTTGGAGATATGAAGATGCAACTTTTTGTGTCTTGTTCAGGACTGGATAAGGAAAGTTTTTTCCTAACTGGAATTTTTATCTTACGGGGGCCGTATAAAAAGTTAATTTTCGTACTTTTTGAAATAGACCCCCCCCCCCCCCATGGAATTGCAACTTATCAAAAATGTCACCTTTTTTATGAATTTTTGCCATTGGAAGTATGGGTCTTGGGGCAATATTCAAGGAGATAGCCTATTGTTTCGTTATTTATGACTCACCCTGTATATATGTCGTGAAAAATTTATATTTATGTAATGTGTAATTTTTTGATTGTATGCGCGATATATACCACTTAAACAAAAGAGAGAAAAAATATATTGAAGTATTCAAAACACTTCCTGTATCTATCAATAAATATATTTTTGCAAATAGTAAGTATGTAAATAGTAAGTATGTGATTAAATTACATACTTTATGTATAGAATACCTGCGAATTTTCCGAACAAACATAAATTTAGAAATGTGTCAAAAAGTTGCTCCTTTGGATCTAATTACAGTTTTTGTAAGCCACAACAATGCAGTATGAAATCATATAACCACTATTCATTGTGTAAAAGAAGTGTGGAATCATTTATGATGTAAAGAAGCTGACAAAACTTTTATTATCTTCAGCCTTTTTTTTTCCTTCTTTTTCTTCTTTTTTTTTCAATGTTTATGTAAAAGGCGCTATTAAATAAATCGCAAAAAGTATAATGCTCTTTTTCAATTTTCCAGATTTCAGGATTCTTATCATCTCTAATTAGAATTATTTTAATACCTAAATGAAACAGAAATAAGTGCAAGCACTAACATTTCCACCTTTTGTAACTTCGTATACAGAACTACAAAATACTATAGTCATATCGAAAACATGACTCTTTTTTTTTTTCCAGCATTGTACTCAACTGTTATATGTAACCCCAAAAACAATCAATTAACAAATCAATCATACATGTTCACTTTACGCAAGATTACGTTAAGTCCATCATTTGTATCGTCATCTTCATTCTGGAAAATTTTTATGCATCTGCAGTGCGCGTGGAGAATCATATCTCGGTAGTGAAGTGAACTGGAAGTTATATTTCAGATCACAAAATGTATAATGCTCTGTTTCAATTTTCCATACTTCAGGATTCTTATCACTTCTAATTAGAATTAATTTAATATCTAAGTGGTGCAGAAGTAAGTTCATGCACAAATATTTTCACTTTTGTAATTTTGTATGTAAGTTAATATTTTAAACGGTGCAGTTTTGTTACATTTTTCTGAATGTGCTGGAAGGTGCTTCATAATCTATGCTTGACGCGTAATGTTTTTCTTCCCCCCTCCCCCAATGATTATGTAAAAGCCGTTACTCGATAAATCGCAAAAAACATAATGCTCTGTTCCAATTTTCCAGATTTCATTATTCTTATCACCTCTAATTAGGATTATTTTAATTTCTAAGTGAAGCAGGAATAAGTCCATGCACTAACATTTCCACTTTGTAATTTCATGTATAGAACTACAAAACACTATAGCCATATCAAATCCATAGCATTTTTTTTTTTTTTCAGCATTGTACTCTACTGTTACGTAACCCCCAAAAAATCAATTAACAAATCAATCATAAATGTTCACTTTACGCAAGATTATGTTTCGGTCCATCAAGTGTACCGTCATCTTCATTCTGGAGGATTTTTACGCACCTGCAGTGCGCGTAGAGAATCGCATCTCGGTAGTGAAGTGAACTGGAAGTTATGGCATCCATCATTTGAGGGGGTGTCAAAAGCCTAAGTCAAAAGGGTAGAAGTGAAAATAGATGTAATGAATGCAAATATAGCTGTGAGAGGAGGTTATATTTGGGGAGTAAGAATGTTGTGGTGTGGTGCAATAACACCTCCTATTTAATGGCGCCTATATAGAGCATATTGTTCATTTCGTTTCGGTTTTGTCATAATTCATTGTAAATCTCTGAGGTAGAATTAAAGTGGGATTGGGGGAGGATTTGAGCATATCACTGATGCAAACATGTGTAAAATGCTTTATGTTAAACTTTTTTTTTTTTTTTTTGTTAAAATTGGGAAGATTTTTTTCCCTGTCTGAAAGGGAGGCTTAGGAAATAATTGCAATACTTTATTTCGAACATTACCGATACATTCCAGTTTTATTTAAAAATAATTTGATATTAACATATGAATGAAAATAACAATAAGCTTTTATTTTTGCCAATGAAATATAAAGTGCATTTCAATCTGCGTTATAAAAATGATTTATCTTTCTCTACAACATTTTGCTTAATTTCGTGAGGGCGGAATTTTAACCAAGATTTACAAGAGAAACTTTAATTAAATTTTGATTTTATAACTTTGGTGGAAAAAGGTTATAAAATTGCAGATATTTATTTTGATTTTTTTTTTTTTTTTTTTTCTAAATTCTGGTATGAATTTAACATTATGGAAACACAAATAACTTCTTAAGGCGGTTCAGAAATAAATGTTTTCGCCCGGTCAGCAAAGTAAAATTATCTGACACATTAAATCATTTGTAAACACGAAAACTTGATATTTATAGTCATGATTATTAATGCGATTTGTAATCGAACGGGGTATTTATTTTTTTATTTTTTTTATTTTTATTTTTATTTTTTTTTCGATAAATGAAATACAACTTGAGTTAAAAACAGTCGTCTCAAGATGGCATTTAATATCTGCATTTACCAAAGAATGGAAAAAACTTTTTGATTACATAGTTTCTGAATAAGAGAACCCTCTGTTTTAATTCAGCCTAACCTACATTAGTGCTGAACATTAATGAAATAAAAATTGGTAATATTCTGGTTCACCAAACGTTTTTTACTAAAGTATTTGTTGATAGCATTGGGTTTTCTCAATTTTGTTTCGCTGTACCCAACAAGGCGATCGTTAGCATAAAAAACGTTTGAAGGGCATTTTCAATATTAGGTTCAACACATGACCTTTGACTTTTGAATATTTCAATCCAGAAAATCTACAAGAGATTTAGTACTAGTCCACTTAAAATTTAACTAAATATTGCTTACTGGATTTGTTAGCATTCAACCTACTCTTCATTAATCACAAATGTTAACCCCTTGGGGACGAGCGACACGTATACGTGCCGCAAAAATGCTTAAGAATCCTTGTTTATTCCCACCAGTAAAATTTTACTGTAAAATTTGCTTTATTTTATCCGAGCATTTTCACGATTTAAAAACACATTTCTGTTTTTAAAAACTGGTGACAAAAAATTAAAAATTTCGTAAAAGGCTCCCGTCGCGAAGGGGTTAAGGATACAAAAATTGGTAATATTCTGCATCTCCAAATATTTTCACTAAAGTATTTGTTTATAGTGTTGAGTTTTCTCAATTTGTTTCACCATACACAACAAGGCGATTCTAATTAGAGTAATTTTTGCATCCGCAAAAATATAGAAAACGCTTGAAGAGCATTTTCGATAAAAGTAGTATATTTTGAGTTATAATGAATTCCTCTTTGATAATCTTTGATAAACTAAAACTTTTATTTTGATTAAACATTTTCCACATGGGTGCCATCACCATTAATTGCCTGTGATGACAAAATGTGTAATCAAAATAAAAGTTTTAGTTTCTCGGAACTGTATTGTAATCAGAGATTAGTGTACTAACTCTGCGTCACATGCAAATTTTCTCCTTGCGCCGCAATCTAGTTTTTTCTGAGGGGGGGGGGGGGGGGAATTCCCAGAACGGTTTTTTGTGCGTGCATAACATGTCCGTTTCTTGCGATACACGTACGATTCTAACGCTCTTTTAAGGGTTTTCACATGCGCTGAGCATTTTGCGATGAAAAAAAAATGGGTGTTGCCATTGGAAATTTTCGAGTTTCTGTAACTATAACCGTAACTGTGAGCGCCATTTTGTTGTCGTTCACAGAATCTCGAGCTCATACTTCTGAATAGCTATATCTGAAATTTTATTTCGATCGGTTGAGCGGACTGGCCGCTAGAGCTCCGTATATCGGCAAAGTTTTTTTTTATGACCACCCTGTACGTTTAAATAGTAACTATATCTTTTAAGTGTTATTTCATATAAAGTTTTTTCATATACAAAATGATATTTTTTAACTTCTCTTCATTAATATCATAAAGGTATGTGAAAAATAAATATGACCAGTCTTGTATATTACTTAGAACAAAAGAAATAAACTCTATTAATAAAAGAAAACTTGCACTTTGATAATGGTATCATTACTGGGTGGAGAGAGGGGAGTTTGAGGGATGATAACATATGATATCGGAAAGAGAGGAGAGAGAGGGTCCAAAATTATCAAAAGTTGATAACGTTATACTTGCACAGCCCTTTTTACCAGGAAGCGGAAAAAGCAGTTCGATTATGCAGTTCATTAGTGCCTGATAATTTCATATGCTTGCGAACAAAAAAGAATTTAAAAAAATTATTTGAATGTAGTTAGTTTTTCATTTAAAAACACTGTCAAATAACAAAATAATTCACAAGATATTTAACATTGTATTTTAGAGTTAAAACATGTTAATAACTTTCGCATTTAGCGGAACGTAATGTTAAAAAATAATTTATGTGTTATAAGTAATATCTCCAACAGATAAACTAGGCCACATGATTCAGACTGCAGAATTTATTCAAGTATTTCTGGTTAAAGATTGTAAGCATATTAAATATATTTAATAAGCATATTTAAATTATGCGCTGAATGACGAACGAATCACACTAGTGAGATGAGGAAGTAATTGAAGTGAATTAGATTTATTGAATTATTTAACAGCAAAATGAATATTCGAGTCCTTAATAAGGTTAAAATAAAAATGACGACGATGATGGGGATAAATAGCTGGTTTAATGTTTATGAGATAACATTTACCATTTCAGCGGTGAAATCTTTGTTGACATTTTGAAACATTTATATTTATTTTATTATTAAAGCATATGCAATATATTTTTAAAAATAACAAGTGTCATTTTTTCTTTGCCGATTTATTAATAGTGCTTCACGTATTGTTTACTAACTAGAAAAGTTTTATACAAACTCTGCTTTTGTAATAGAGAAAAAAATCAAAACGAGAACGATAAAATTTAATCTTTAATGTGCATGTGAGTGGAGAAGTAAACATATAAATATTAAGCCTATTTTTCTTAAATGGTTTCAAATCTTAAACTTTAATCCAATTAATTCATGATCTTTTTATTAATGTATACAAATATATTTAATCTTTTTAATGGCTTAGACACCAAAGATTTACACAAAATTATGTTTTTACTTTTTAAAGAATACCAATCTCAATTAATTTTAAAAGATTAATTTCTGTTAGATTCTTATAAAAGTTATTGAATTTTACTTACATGCCATTTATAAATAATGCCAAAGCATCCCTCAAGGAAATAGAGCTTCAAGAGTATTTTCTGAGCTTACATTTTATCACTGTGAAAGGAATTCATTAGGTAATAACAATAATAATGTTTACTACTTTAATTTGGGTTATATAATTATTTTTTTTTATTTCAATTACTCGAATACTACCTCGTTACTCAATATCCCATGAAACTTACAATCAATCAAAATCATATGGTTAATAATTATATGAATCTTATAGATTTAAAAATAATGCTTTATAATAGAAATAAGTTAACTGAAATATATGCATCTTAAATTCAGACACAATTTCAAATCAGTTAAATTAAGGTTTACATCTCCCATGGATAAAACCATGAATCAAGATTTTCTCAATCAGCATTTTTCAAACCTATAAGAGATTCCACGTTTTGTCTTTGAGCTGTAACAAATTAAAATATTTCGCACCACAGTCTCAGAAAGAAAGAATAAGGTATTCATTACACATTCCTTTATTCACAAAGACCAAATGAATGACATAAAAGCATTGTTATTTAATTGCCAAAATAATTATAATTTATACTGTTACATGAAGAAGACATGTAACAACCGACCGCTTATAAAATCAAAAATTTAACATTAAAGTGTAAAAAACAAAATTAATCTTTAAGAACTATTTAACACATTCATATGCAAATCACTAAATATTTAACTTATACACATCAGATACAAAACTACAGGAATAAAAAAAAATAAAATTAAATATTCCTTACCCTTTCGTTCTATAAATAATGAGACTAATATGCATTTCTTTTAATCTAAAAAATGGCGAAGAAAATGTAGTTTTTTCTGTTCTTATCTCGTAAAAGTGCCGTAGATGGCATGTGCAAAAATCAATGTTCTGATTGGTTGTTGAGTAGTCCCAAGAGAGGCTCGACTAACACTTCAAATTAAGCCGTTCCTGATAATTCAAATACATTTCTTGGTTTATTTATACTATAATCGTAATGAGACACCCATGTGTCTTAAATTAAACATCAATTATGTCTGAATTTTAGATTTGGAAATTCCTTTCTGTAATGCTATGGACTTGTAATGCATTCATATTTTAAAAATTTCTTCTCCGACTATCAAAAATTTTGCCTTTTTTTATTGTGTGCTTTTCTTGAAAAATGTTTTTTCCTCTTTTTTATTGGATAAAGCATTTTTTAAATACATTGTTAGTTTTATTTAAAATGTTAACGTCTTCATACTCAACTCGACTGCTTCTCTTAGATTTTAACACTTTAAATATAAAATTAAATGTATAGTGTAAGCATATCATAGAAAACCATAATAATATATATTAATAACAGGGAAACTTCTTTTAAAGGCCACTCTTACTCAAGGGCCACTTGTATTAAAAGCCTATATTTTCAGGAACGAAAATTTTCTCCATAGGCTTAATATTAATTTTACTCTTATTAAGGTCTACACCTATCCCTCATCTCGCCCTTTTTTTTTTTTTTTTTCACATGCGCTTTAATTTTAAACAGGTGTATTGAATTCCTGAACCAAAAGATACGCATTCAGAAAACAATTGCACTTGCAAGAAAGAAGACAGGGCTAGATGGAGGACCACAAACTCTTCCACAAGTAAGACAAACCAACACGTCCTATAAGATAAGATAGGACATAAGATAAGATGGGATAAGATAGGATAGCCTTATTAGGACGTGTTGGACAAACACGTGTCCATTTAACCTTTTTTTTTTTTTTTTTCAACCTGTAGGGTTTGGATTGGAGTCCCTTCCAATCACACTTGAACGTTTTTTGTGGGCACAAAAAGTATAACTTGTTTAAATTTGTGTTATCTTTTGAAGTAAGAAAAACTGATTCCACATTTACTGAAACTGTGAATGCATATTGAAACACGATTTTTACACTAGAAATTTTATGCTCATGCTTATGTAAAATTTAAAGTTATGGCACCTAAACCAAAAGAACTTATTGAAAGAATATTAAGATTTTAAAAGTCGGGGTATAAAAATATTTTTATTAATTCAAAACGTATATATTTCATGAGTTAAATTTGATTCCAAAAATGGAAATGAGTGTGATGAGTCTACAATTGTGAATATATCCTATTAGGAAACGCTAACAGAAATAAATAAACCAATAATACCTCATTCTAAGTCATTAATAACTGATGCAAATTTAAGTAATTTGTACAATAAAGTAAAAAGAATCATTAAAAATCAAAATTGTCTGTGAAACTTTAACAGAAAACATTTCCTATCATGTATAAAGTTTGAAATAAATAAATTTGTTAATAAATAGTTTTTTTTTTTTTTTTTTACCCACATAGGTTTTAATTTCCTTATTTTTATTTATTTATTTATTTACTTATTTATTTATTGTCATTCTTATTTAAGGCCACTACCCATAAGGACCAATTTTCAATGAAACGACGGGTCACCCTTACAGAGAGGTTTCACTGTATATGGAAATCCGAGATCCGAGTACATTTGACGAGAAAAAGCAAGGCCAATTAGAACAGACGAACCGAATTCATAAATACTTTTCATTATGCTGAAAGTGCCAAAGCTGTTAAATATATATATATATTTAATTCCGTAACATAAAAACTATAGTTCGTATAGTGTGCAAATATGTTACATTTCAAAAATAAACTGTTACTGAAATTTCAATTATGTATAACAGTTTGTCTAAGAAAGAACAAATATGTATACAGATGCAGACAAAACTGATAAACTAATCAACATTTCTCGATTATGTTGAGAAGCGTTAAAAAGATCGTAAAAGTATTGCGAGTAAAGCTAATTAAGTCAAATTATACAGCCTAAGTAGTTTAGAGAAAGAAGAAAAAAAAATCTGAGCAATAGCCAGTTCCAGAAAAGCAAAGGGTATTAAATCAGCTCAGCGTTCCTTTAACTCTATCAATTACTTTTGATAAATGAACCTTGTAAATGAATTAATTGAGTTAAGTTTGGAGCAAGGACTTGTTATAATTTTCTTTCCGTTAAAAATGATTTGTAGTGTTATAAGGGAAAGAAGTAGTAGAAGTATTCAGATTGTTTATGTTAAAATATTTTACTACAGCGATGTTGTACTTTAACATCATTTAACTCCGCATTAAAGATAGATTTTAAGGGGGAAAAAATGGAAGATAAAAATTACTTATAGATTTGAAGATTATTCACGACACTAGAGACTCTATTAATGTTTATACTATCTTAATGTAAATAATAATTTCGCTTTTCCAAATTGAGATTTGATTATGCAATAGGAAAAAAAACCCGGAATTTACGGAGATTGTGCTGGTAATCGAGACGCTAGTACAGTTTACTTTTTTTTACGAAAAGATTCCCGTATATTCAGGAAAAAACAGAAAATTATCTGTGGTTTACGGGATTTTTTCCGTTAAAAACAGTGAATTGAACTGAAGTTTCAATTACAATCTCCGTAAAATCGTCCGTGTTTTTTTTTTTTTTTTTTTTTTTTTTTTGTGTGTGTGTGTGTGTGTGTTCTTTGTAGCAGATACAGAAATGTAATGAAATCTCAATTTTTTGACTCATAATGCGTTCTATAAAGAACAACCAATATTATCTTATGCATGAAGGATTAGATTTTATATTGAAGAAATGGATGAAGAAAAGTTGAACTTGAAAGCTCATCATACATTTAATTCATTGAGTTAAGTTTCTCGAAAATACTCTTTATAATCTCCTTTTCGTTGAGCTTTTAGGGAAGAAATAAAGAGAAATATTTTTCTGTTACCTTTTTTTTTTTTTCCTAAACACTAATACTTTTTATTATCCTAGAAGGGTAAATTTTAAACGAAAGACGTGGTTGTTGAAAAATTACTTAGAACTGAAAATATTATTCTTGACATTGTGGTTTTTTCTGGATACCAATTATATAATATTATCATAATTCTTTATCGGAATTTTTTTCGCGTTTCTATAAATGAATTATAATGACTACTTAATCAATACTCTACAAAACTAGTCGTTGGGGGCCACCGTAATACTTACCCATCATGGATATGTACATGAAAATAAAACATGTGAAAACTATTTATACAATGCATTGCAATTCATAAACAAAATTTAAGTATTGTTAATATACATAGTAATGCTATACTAAAGAACTGCTGATTACCAATCTCGACAAATTATATAAAACGCCAAACTACTCAAGTAGTATCAAACTGCGTAAAAGAAACATTCTTATAACTCCAAAAATAATAATTTGTTAACTAACAATTAACTGCGTCGGATTAAGCTTCTCCTTTCCAATTAAAATATACTTCTGAATTGAAATTTGAATGAAATACAGGGTCATGAAAAATCGAAGAATGTGGAAAACAGGATTACAGATATCTCGGCAACTAATAATCCGATCGACTGCGTTCTATATGCAAAATATGTGTTATTTTATTGCCTTTTACGTCCATTCCTTAGAACAAAAAAATTCGAAAATTTTTATGTACCTTTCATCAGAACGAATTTTTCGAGAGTCCGAAAAATATAGTTCCGGATAATCGAGGTTGCTGATATTAAATAGGCTTCGTTCCATTCTTACATACTAACTACATACAAAATTTCAAGTCTCTATCTCAATTTGTTCGGGAGATAGAGCGTTTACAGACAGACTGACAGACAGACAGACAGACAGACAGACGGACGGCAAATTTTTTTTTTAAAAAATATGTTTTTTGGAATCTCCACTATCTAAAACGTGTAAATCCGTCAAAAAATTTTTTTTCGATTTTCAAAACGATTGCAAGACTATACTACGTATGATGGGTAAGTAAAAGTATTGCTTCCCATATGAGTAAGGTATACAAATTTCATTACGTTTGAAATTTATCATAATTCTTTATCGGAATTATTTTTTGCGTTCTTTTAAACGAATTGTATTGGCTATTTAATCAGTACTCTACAAAATATATATTGCTTTCCACATAAGTAAGGCTTGTAAATTGCTTAATGATTGACATAGTGTAACATCACTAAAATATCCTAAAAATGATTTTTTGCAAATATCATAATTCTTTAAAGGAATTCTTTTTGGCGTTTATATGAACGATCTATAATGGCTATTTAATCAATACTCTAAAAAATGCATTCTACATGTGCATTGTGTTTGAAATAGAGTAATATCATTAAAATAACCTATGAAAGCTTTTTTTCGCATATATCATAATTCTTTATCGGAATTCCTTTTGGCATCCCAATAAACGAGCTATAATGGCAACTTAATCAATATACTCTACAAAAAATCTTGCTTCTAACATAAGAGAAGCATGTGAATTTCATTATGTTTGAAATAGTGTAACAGCATTAAAATGCTTTAAAAAACACTTTACCATTCTTTTCTTTGTAACGAAATACTTTTCAGTGTCTCTATAAAAAATCTGGAACTGCTATATTTCATATTGTAATAGATAATTGTTCGACGTCCATCTTAATGATGCACAGGTACTACTTTTATCTTAACTAGGATAATGTAACAACATTAAAATGCACAGTAAAAACGATTCTCATTGATTATATTGAATCGAAATATTTTTGTGTATCCCAGTAAATTAACCAAAAAAAGTACACAATTCCTTTTCAATACCGAAATTAATTGATAAACAGAATACGATAACAATTACAAGTTAACCCGAGCCTTTATTCGAGTTAGAGCATGGGCAGGCAGACGGCTAGACTATTTGAATTCATAGACACTTTCAACTATGTCAGAAAGGATTAAGCCGAGTGCCTACATCTATTTCGTGAACTGGCCAAGCACATCTGGCCAGTTCGCGAATTGGCCAATCGCATCTAGCCAGTTCGTGAGTTGGCCAATCATTTTAAACGTTACTGGCCAGTTCGGGAGTTGGCCAATTTCGGGTTTTGGCCGCAACACACACACACACACACATATATATATAGAACTATTAGGTAATACTACAAATCAACATCAAAATATGGAATAACTCGTTAAATAACAAACTATATCAAACATAGGTGTGGATAAAAATTGGAACAATATTGGAAATGTGGTATTTAGCTCATTCTCAAGGGCAACGCTAAATAGACACATTAACTGCGATTAATTTCTGATTAGAAATCAGAATAAACCTAAAATGATTTCTAAATTACCCGATTAATCGCAATGAAAAACATAGTTCAAAGAAAAATATTAGAAAAATAATAAAACAATAATTGAATTATCAAAAGATTAATTGCAATGGAAAACATAGTTCAAAAAATGTTAGAAAAATAATAAGACAATAATCGAATTATCAAAAAGATAAACTTACACGATCAATCGTCACCATGTGAGATAATTTCATATTTGCAATTTCACTTTGCCAGTAGTTATAATTGACAGTTAACAAAGAAAGTTATATCAGAAATCAAAATGATATAATTAATAATATATGATTAAAATAACTATTATTAAAAATAATTAATTACAAAACATTAGTAAAAAAATGTTATGAACTTAATGAAAATAGTTAAATTATTTTATACTAATAACAAATTTTAATTAATATCGATGAAAATTTACTTTAAAGCAATTAAATATCGATGAATCTTTACTTTAAGTAAAATAAATACGAATATACTATACAAAGCGCCATTTATTGTCAAAAACGTTATTAATTAGATTTTAATTAAAAAGTAAGAAATAAATAATGACATTCAGATCTTAATATAAAAAATAAGAGAATTAAAAATGTATTTTAAATTCCAGATAAAAAAAATAAAAAAATAAATAACTATAAAAGAAAAGAAAATAGATAAAAAATACCTTATTAATAAGGATATTTTACAAAATTCAAACAAATAATGGATCTATGTTATTATAATGTAGTTAATAACAGAAAAAAAGTTAGCAGTGGCGCCATCTTTAGTATCTAAATAGGATTAATTAATGCAAAATAGGATTGATTAATGCCGTAAGAGCTAAATTTTTCAAACTACGTTACATATACAGGGTGTCCGAAAAGTCTGGAAACGGTCGAATAACTCGAAAAATACATATGAGATTGAAAAACGTAAATATACGTGTTAAATATTTTTAAATAAGCTACTCAGTGATACCAAATTTGACCTTCGAAACCGACCCCCTGGGAGTTAGAGGGGGTCCAACTTTGAAATCTTAAATTATAACTCCCATTTTTTATTGCAGATTCGGATTCTACGGACAAAAATACGTAACTTTTGCATTTGATGTTTATTTCGAATCCTCGTTTATTACGGTGTAATTGAGCATATTAAATCGATACATATTTCGGCTTTTCCAACGGGATTTTCCCTAATCGAAACTAATTGGGGAGAATTTATGACATCAAATTCCTCGTCTTTTGCAATAATAGCGTTTCCTGAAAATCACCCGTGCCGATTATTTCGGTAGTGCTACACAGTTAAAAATTTGATCAATTTGCTGTAGCGTCACTCCACAGCTTTTATAGAATATCTCTTTCATGACCAATGAGAATGTTCCATAACACAGTAAAGTACACTGTAAAAAAATTGACCCTTTTGCTGCATCCACCGCTTTTATAGAAAACGATTACTTTACTGTGTTATGGAGCATTCTCATTGGTCACAAAATAGATATTCTATAATAACTGTGGAGTGACGCTGCAGCAAATGGGTCAAATTTTAAACAGTGTAGCACTATTGAAATAATCGCCACGTGTAATTTTCAGGAAACGCTATTCCTACAAAAGACGAGGAATTTGACATCAAAAATTCCGCCCAATCAGTTTCGATTAGGGAAAATCCCGTTGGGAAAGCGGGAATATGTATCGATTTAATATGCTCGATTACACCGTGATAAACGAAGATTTGAAATAAACATCAATTACAAAAGTTACGTATTTTTGTCCGTAGGATCCGAATCTGCAATAAAAAATGGGGGTTATAATTTAAGATTTGAAAGTTGGACCCCCTCTGACCCCCAGGGGGTCGGTATCGAAGGTCAAATTTGGTATCACAGAGTAGCTTATTTAAAAATATTTAACACGTATATTTACGTTTTTCAATCTCATTTGTATTTCTCGAGTTATTCGGCCGTTTCCAGACTTTTCGGACACTTTGTATATATACAGGGTGTTTCGCTACCAGACCGACAAACTCTGAGGGGTGATAGTAGACATAGAGACAAACATTATTAAATAGGAAACCATGGGGCGCAAACGTCTTCTATAGGAGCTAGGGGCCATTAAAGTTTGAGGTCCAAAACTTCAAACGATGATAGAAAACGGAGAAAAGGGTCGATTTGTTTGCAGTTTTCACTAAAATCATTCTTTATATCACGATTTTTTTTAGAAAAAAAATTTAAAGGTTACGTTCAAAAATTGTCGATAGAGGGCGCTTTAGACTTTAGAGTAACGAACAACTATTTTATCGTTATTTTGTGCATGGAGTTCAAGTTATACTAAAGTTTAGTCTTTAACTTAAATTTTAAGCCCAAAATCGGAAACATAGGGATCGGGTTACTAGTGAAAATTGAACTGTGAACAGAGGGGAGAATTTTAAACGCTCATAAAAATTGCACAAACTAATAGATTTTGTTGCGGTATGCGTGTAAGTCATTCCCTTTGTAATTATTTTATTCAAAATGACGTAGAGCTTTGATGTCCTCATTTTTTGATAGAGGGCGCTTCCGACATATCTCCGATATTTCAATGGCTTTACTCCTAGGTGTTTTACTACCAGACCAACATACTTCCAGGATGTGTTAGGGATACAAAGACTACTCGGAATCACATAGGAATGTAACTTTGGAAATGCATTTTTTGGAAGTTACGGTTAAAGGAAGCAGAGAAAAAAGCAACAGAAACAGCAGAGGAAGAACAACCCATTAATGGGAAAGAAAATAATAAATTTAAAGGTTTTACTAGAAAAGGTGTTCAAAATTATGACCTGAAATACTCCGGCAAGTTTGACAGTGACGGTAGATGGCGTTAAACGGCGCATGAACAGTGATCATTTTGAAGCAATCATTCGCGAACCGGTTCCAAGGGTAGCAGAAGGAAGTATTTGAACGATGAACAGCACGATGGGACTCATCGACATTTTACCAATGACGTTTGCTGACACTTCAAAGTAACATATGGATAGCAGTGGATAGGTCGTGGTGGCCTGGTTCCTTGGACTACCAGATGGCCAGACTGGTCATGTATGGACTTCTGCTGGGGTCAAATAAAAAGTTGGGTGTATGAGACTTCCGTACCATCAGTTGAAGACCTCGCAGCTGATATTTCTGTAGCTGCCAGAAAGCTTTCTGAGATGCCAGGAATCTTTCAAAATGTGAGGAATTCCATGCGACGCCGCTATGAAGCATGCCGGACTACTTCTGGTCGTAATTTCGAACACGTTTTCTAGTTAAACATTTAAATAAACTGTTTTCTTTCACATTAACGTGTTGCTCTTTCTCTGCTGTTTCTGTTTTTTTTCCTCTGCTTCCTTTAACCGTAACTCCCAAAAACTGCATCTCCAAAGTTACATTCCTATGTGATTCCGAGTAGTCTTTGCACCCCTAACACATCCTGGAAGTATGTTGTTCTGGTAGTAAAACACCTAGGAGTAATGCCATTGAAATGTCGGAGATGTGTCGGAAGCGCCCTCTATCAAAAAGTGAGGATACCAAAGCTGTACGTCATTTTGAATAAAATAATTACCAAGGGAATGACTTACACGCAAACTGCAACAAAATCGATTAGTTTTTCCAATGTTTATGAACGTTTAAAATTCTCCCCTCTGTTCACAGTCCAATTTTCACTAGTTACCCGATCCCAATGTTTCCGATTTTGGGCTTAAAATTTAAGTTAAAGACTAAACTTTAGTATAACTTGATCTCCATGCACAAAATAACGGTAAAAAGTAGTTGTTCGTTACTCTAAAGTCTAAAGCGCCCTCTATCGACAATTTTTGAACGTAACCTTTAAAAAAATTTTCTTAAAAAATCGTGATATAAAGAATGATTTTAGTAAAAACTGCAAACAAATCGACCCTTTTCTCCGTTTTTTATCATCGTTTGAAGTTTTGGACCTCAAACTTTAATGGCCCCTAGCTCCTATAGAAGACGTTTGCGCCCCATGGTTTCCTATTTAATAATGTTTGTCTCTATGTCTACTATCACCCCTCAGAGTTTGTCGGTCTGGTAGCGAAACACCCTGTATATATTACGCTATCGTATGTGGCACAAAAATCAGGATTATTTGTTAATTGTTTAATGACAATGTCCAAATCAAATACATCTTACTGGTTACTGTGCAAAAGTCCTTTGGTAAAATTTAGGCTGTGGTTAATTGGATTTATTAATATTTTGTTCCTTCGCTGCAATAATGAAGCTTAAAAATATCATTATTTTTATTATTTTTCCCGATCTTTTTACTTAAAAAATAAATAAAAGTCATGAATTTTAAACTTTTCGCTTTCAAATTAAACTTATGTATTAGAAATTAAATGAGTGAAAGCATTATATTATTACATTTTAAATAATTAATGAAATACGAAAAAATGCCACGGGTTTCATATTTGGCAATTTTTTATCTGCACCAGGTACAGTTATGCACACTGAACAATACAGTTGGTTTATCGTATAATTTACGCCCTAGCCGTTGTTTTACGATTTGTCATTTGTAGTCGAAGTTCTGACGCTTACAGCGCCATCTGTCACTAAAATTTGGAACCTTTTTTTTTATGTTCTTTCTTTCTTCTTCAATAATTCGCCGTTTAATTTTGACGTCATTCTAATCAGTGGTTTGTTTTTTAGAGCGTTTAGAAACGTAAACTTTAATTATAATCACCCTGTATAACGGAAAATTTTTATATTTATGTATCATACGGACTTCGCCAATTTTCCCGACCAAATTTGAACTGGGAAATCGTAATGTACAACAATATATTACAAAAAAAAAAAAAAAAAAAAAAAAAAAAACTTTATTACTATGATTAACGTTAAATGAATGTCTTTCTTTTTTTAATAACTAAAATGGATTTTTACTGAAAGTGATGAGTCAATCAGGGACGTTTTAACGAATTATTCCAACGAAAATAAAGGAAAACATGCTGGTCAATCAACATAACTTAAATTATAATGTGAAAAAACAATTTGAATCCTTAAAATAATTAGTACAAAATGGATTGTAACATAAGGCATTTCTTACTATCAAGTTCTGAAGTTTCACTTATTCCCCTTCTATAAAAATTGTTCACATTTCACAATTTGCAGTCTGATTTATTAGTATGGATATAATGGAAAATTTCAGAATAAACGTATTAGTTGATTATATGTTTCAGATTATTTTAAAATGACAGGTCACGACTAAGGCCTCATTTTAGGCAACAGACAAAAGGGAATTTAGCAATAAAATGATTTTGTTTTAACTCTTAACAGATTTTCCCTCAATATTTTTTTTATTATGTTAAAAAATTATTCTTGAGTGTTTCCCCCCCCCTTTTTTTTTTAAAGAAAAGTATTATAAAAAAATTTCACTAATATACTATATGTTATTACTTGCGACCTTTTTTCCATCATTTAGTGAGATTTGTGATGCGCCGGCGTTAGACATTTTCAGGTTTTGACTAAAAGAATTTGTCCAACTAATAGACCGGGTGGCAGTAGCATAGACAATCATTTCATCGAATTCTTGGATGAAATTATAAGATTAGTTAAACTTCGATTCGCATATTTGAAGGCAATCGATCTGCCAAGTCATATTTTGGTTGAAAACACGTCAAAACCCCATTTTAACGATTGTCTCGCAGGCTCACTATTGTTCTTTCCTGCTTCCAATCCTGCATGTTTTCATACTTTTGGGTGCACGAAAGCCCAATGATAAACCTACGAGTTAACCATTAGAATCGGGTTTTCAGATATTTTCCACCAAGATATGACTTGGCAGATCGATTGCTTTTTAATATGCGAATCGAAATGTAACTAAATTATAGAATTTCATCCAGAAACTCAATGAGATAATTGTCTGTAGTGCCTCCTCCCGGTCTATAAGTCGCAGAGCCATAGAGTAATACTACGTTTGCACTGAGTTGGTTGAGTCACTTAGTTTTTAGTCACTTAACTTTTTTCAAACGGGAAATTCAGAATTATGATTCACCTGTTTACATTATTAAAATTTTAAGAGTTTTAATTTATGTTAAATTTGTAACTACAATTTCTAACTATACATAATCTATTATTATTTTTATTCCTTGAGGCGCATGTTAATTAAAAACAGATTCAAAAGATCTTAGAAAAGTCCTAGACAGGAAGAGCACATGCTACCGCGGCGCCACCAAAGCTTCAAACAGAAACCATTCCAGTGAAGATATTCAAGTATTCCGCGAATATTCACGTTATATTACAATTGGTAGAAACATAGTGGGAGAGCAATTTCATTCTATATTTAATTTCGCATATTGTATGAAATTTTGTGTTCTACATCCTTATTAAATTCTCTCGCAAAATAGAGTTATATTTTTCTAGATGCGGATAAGTATTTGAAATATACGCGGAATTTTGACCCACCGCCAATTTCTCAAAAACTAAAGCCCGTTTGGAGAAACCCTTCCATCAGAGTAATTAGTGGTATGACCCCTACAACATATTTTGAAATCATCAAGATCTGTGCCCGTCATGTTTAGTGGTCCCCTTGTGAGTCTGGTTACAAATCTGCCAGCTATTGACTTTATGAGTTTATGACTGTGTAAACTATTGATTTAGAAAAAAAAAGGCTTTAGAAAATTCAATTTTTTTTAAACCCTGAGTCAATATTATTGAGCTTCTCTGGAATGCTCTATTAAAGGAGGTTCTGATTGATTTGAAAAGTCAAATAAGCAGAGCCGGATTAAGCACTTCTGGGGCCCGGGACTACTGGGAATTTGCCTTCCCCCTTTACGCTATTGGAAATCTTGACCCTCCTACCACGATACTGAATATCACCCCCCTCCTCAAAAGCACACACATCCACACCTTTGTTTTGTTTTTTTAATCCTAAAATACAAAACTTAGATATTGAATATGTATAATGTTAATCATTTTTTGTTATCTTTAATGGTGTTCTTAAATGGCGACAAAATTTGCGCTTTTCCTGTGATCTTTTTCCGTAATTCGCGTTTTTCCTGCCACCCTCTGACGGAATTCGCGTTTTTTCAGCGATTCTCTGCCAAAATTCGTGTTTTTTCATCGATTCTTTGACGAAATTCGCGTTTTTTCAAGCGATCCTCTGTAGAAATTTACACTTTTTCCGCGTCTCTTTGACAAAATTTGCTCTTTTTTCGCGATCTTTTGATTAAATTTGTGTTTTTCCCGCGATCTTTTTATGAAATTCGCGCTTTTTCTACCACTTTTTGACAAAATTCGCGCTTTCTTTTCGCGGTTATTTCTCAAAATTCGCGTTTTTCGGCGATCCTTTGACGAAATTCGCGTTTTTTTTAGCGGTTGTTTGTCAAAATTCGCTCTTTTTCCACGATCTTTTGACTAAATTTGCGCTTTTTCTCGCGAACTTTTCAAGAAATTCTCCTTTTTCTGCCCACTTTGACAAAATTCACGTTTTTTTTGCGATTCTTTCTGAAAATTCGCGTTTTTCGGCGATCTTTTGACAAAATTAGCGGTTGTTTGTCAAAATTCGCTCTTTTTCTACGATCTTGTGACTAAAATTGCGCTTTTCTCCGTAAACTTTTCAAGAAATTCTCGCTTTTTCTGCCACACTTTGACAGAATACGTTTTTTTTTTCGCGATTCTTTCTGAAAATTTGCGTTTTTTTGGCGAACCTTTGACGAAATTCGCGATCGCGATTTTCCGAGGTTTTACGTCAAAATTCATGTTTTTTCACGATCCTTTGACAAAATTCGCTTTTCCCGCAATCTTTTGACTAAATTTGCGCTTTTCCCTCTAGCTTACCAAACAATTCGTTGGCAAAATTCGTGGTTCTTTGTCAAAACCCTCGTTTTTTTTCACGACCCTTTGACGAAATTCGCGTCTTTCCGTGATCATCTGTCGGAATTCGTGTTTTTTCTCCGATGCTTTGACAAATTTCGCTCTTTTTACGCGAACTCTTGACTAAATTTGTGCTTTTCCTGCGATCTTTTAAAGAAAATAGAGTTTTTCCTTCCTCCCTTTAATGAAATTCGCGTTTTTTTACGATTCTTTGTCAAAATCGCGTTTTTTTGCCATTCTTTGACAAAATTCGCATTTTTTCCGCGACCGTTCGACAAAATTCGCGCTATTTTCGTGACCTTTTTACAAAATTCGTGCTTTTTCCGCAACCTTTTGACGAAATTAACGCTTTTTCCACGGCCTTTCTAAGAAAATTGCTCTTTTCCGCGATCTTGATTAAATTCGTTCTTTTTTGACGAAATTCGCGCTTTTTTACGCAACCTTTTTCGTTTCATTTTCATCGCCATTTTTGTTAAATCTGGAAATTTTCGGAGATACAGACAGCAATGACGTCAAATGGGAATTCGAGTTAAGTTGAAAAAAAAAACGGCGATTTCACGGAGCTCTTACACCCCTGTAATTGTATTAAACGAAACTTTGGTACAACTTAAGCATCTGCTGAGGGCCCCTGACTGATTGGGGACCGGGGCTGAAGCCCCTTAGCCCCCTTCTTAATCCGGATGTGCAAATAAGAGCTTCTTCTTCAATTAATCAGGAAAATGTGTGCATAACTTTGTGATTGACTCTTAACCTGTTGATCACTACTGCCTTTACACGAAGTATTTATAATACCAGTATATTAATGGAAATCATATATTTTATTTTCACTTATTCATTCGTAACTAGCAGGGGAGACCGAGCTTAGCTCGGTCAAAATTAACTTTGTGTTCAACTCGATATAGTATTTTCACTGTATCATTAACTCTGTATTATTACTGTAAAACATGTTTATAATAGTATTATTTAGAAAAACATTCAATAAGAAAACTATGTTTTTATGCGCATGTTTATAAATTTTACTTTATTTTAAAATTTACAACGAAAGGACATCGATCTAAATCACTTTTTTGGCTCGAGTCTGATTGGTTTAACCATGCATCTCGAATCCTCTTAAGAATGTATAAAAAAATTCTTTACATTCTGAAAGACAATATTTTTTGCTAGATATAGCCAAATTTGGAGGCATTCTTTCATTTGGCTCCAAATACGTGTTTTAGTTTTCGTAATTTTTATAGTCTATTTTTTGGCCATATGTCGCCAATATTTTGTCAAACATCACCAAGTTATTGGCTTTTGCCATATTCTCGTGACCCTGACCCGTATTACCCAAAATGAGCCACTAATCAAATTTGATCAAGCATGTGACATAGCTCAATCGTCTTCAGGTAATCAAAAACAGTAGAATATAAAATTGAATCAAAATCGTTTAAGCCATTTTTTAGGTAAAATTAGCTTGTCAGCATTCAACAATGAAGTGAAATGACCCACTAATATAATTTTGTTTAACATGCGACTCAGCCCAATAGTCTTCTCGTGACAAAAAAAGTTTTGTTTCAAAATTTAGGTAAAACTGATTGAGTCGTTGTTATATATAATTAGAATGACCCTAGCTCATTAAAACCCAAAATGACCCACTAATCGAATTTTCGCGAGCATGTGTCCAAGCCAAATGGTTTTCTCTTGCTCAAAAACGATATAATTACAAAGTATAGTCAAAGTGGTGAGTACCATTTTCTATATAAAATTAGCATGACCCATCATGACCAACAAATGACCCTAATAATCTAAATCTCTCGAACGTGTGGCCCAGCTCATTAGTTTCAGCATGCCGAAAAACATTAGATACAAAATTTAGATAAAATCGATTGAGCCGTTTTTTAGATATAGTTAGTTTGACCCTGACCCCTTATGATCCAAAATGACCCATTGATCGAATTTTCTCAAAAATCTGTCATAACCCAATGATTTTCTTGTGCCCGAAAACGATAAAATACAAAATTTAGTCAAAATTGCGCGAAACGTTGTCTAGATAAAATTAGAATGACCCAAAAGTGGCCCACTAATCAAAATTTCTCGAACATGTGATCTACCCCAATGATTTTCTCATGCCAAAAATATGTTGTATACAAAATTTCGTCAAAATCGACCCACCCATTCTTTTAGATATAGCTTGACCTTGACCCATTAAGACCCACAAATGACCCTTATAATCGAAAGCTCTTGAATATGTGACTTAGTCCATTAGTTTTCTCGTTTCTAGAAATTGTTACATACAGAATTTCGTTAAAATTGATCCTGCCGTTCTTTAAATATATATAGCTTGACCCAGATCCTTTATGATCCAAAAGGACGCATTAATCGAAATTTTTCGAACATGTAACCTAATCCAATGATTTTATCGTGCTAAAAAATGTTGCATACAAAATTTCATTAAAATCGATCCACCTGTTCTTTAGATATAGCTTGACCATGACCCATTATGACCCATCATGACCCACAAATGACCCTCATAGTCGAAATCTCTCAAACATGTGATTTAGCCCATTAGTTTTCTCATGTCAAAAAACTGTTACATACAAAATTTCGTTATAATCCATCACGCCGTTCTTTAAATATAAATAGCTTGACCCAGATTTTAATGACCCAAAATGACCCATTAATCGAAATTTTTCGAACATGTAACCTAGACTAATGATTTTATCGTGCCAAAAAAATGTTGCATACAAAATATCGTTAAAATCGATCCACCTGTTCTTTAGATATAGCTTGACCATGACCCATTATGACCCATCATGACCCACAAATGAGCCTCATAGTCGAAATCTTTCAAACATGTGATTTAGCCCATTAGTTTTCTCATGTCAAAAAACTGTTACATACAAAATTTCGTTATAATCCATCACGCCGTTCTTTAAATATAAATAGCTTGACCCAGACCCTTAATGACCCAATATGACCCATTAAATTTTTTTTCTCGAACATGTAACCTAGCCCAATGTTTTTCTCGTGCCTGAAAACCATATAATGCATTTTTTAGTCAAAATTGCGTGAGAAAATCTCTAAATAAAAATAGCATGACCCACAATGACCCCAAAAATGACCCACTAACCGAATTTTCTCGAACATGTTACCTAACCCAATGGTCTTCTTGTAATCCAAAACGATAAAATATAAAATTTGGTCAAAATCGTTAGAGCCGTTTTTTAGATAAAAATGGCTTGACCCATAATGACCCAAAATTGACCCACTAATCGAAATTTTTCGAACATGTGACCCAGCCCAATAGTTTTCTCGTGCCAAAAAACGATTGGATAGAAAATTTCCTTAAAATCGATCCAGCCGTTCTCTAGATATAAATAGCTTGATCTTGACCCATTATGACCCAAAACGACCCAATAATCGAATTTTCTCGAACATGTGACCTAGCCCAATGGTCTTCTCGTGCCCGAAAATGGTAAAATCCAAATTTTTGCGAAAATCGTTAGAGCCGTTTTTCAGATAAAATTTACCCACACACACACACACAATTTTTGCTCGCATTATAGTATAAGACTAGCAGGGGTGACCGAGCTCAGCTCGGTCAAAATTAACTTTGTGTTCAACTCGATATAGTATTATTACTGTAAAACATGTTATTAATAATAGTATTATTTACAAAAACAATCAATGAGAAAACTATGTTTGTATGCACATTTTCATAAATTTTACTTTATTTTAAAATTTACAACGAAAGGACAACAATCCAAATCACTTTTTTAGCTCGACTCTGATTAGTTTAACTATGAATCTCGAAGATTATTAAGACAATATTTTTTGCCAGATATAACCAAATTTGGACACATTCTTTCATTTGACGCCAAATATGTGTTTTGGTTTCGTAACCTTAATAGTCGATTTTTCGGCCAAATTTTGCCAGTATTTTGTCAAATACCGCCAACTTATTGGCTTTTGCCATAGTCTCGTGATCCTGACCCTTATTACCCAAATGATCCACTAATCACATGTGATCAAACATGTGACTTAGCTCAATGGACTTCAGGTAATCGAAAACAGTAGAATATGAAATGAATCAAAATCGTTTAAGACATTTCTTAAGTAAAATTAGCTTGACAGCATTCAGCAATGAAGCGATATGACCCACTAATATAATTTTGTTTAATATGCAACTCAGCTCAATAGTCTTCTCGTGACAAAAGACGTTCCGTTGCAAAATTTAGGTAAAATTGACTGAGTCGTTGTTATATATAATTAGAATGACCCGAACCCATTAAGACCTAAAACGAACCTCTAATTGAATAGTTACGTGCATGTGTCCTATCTCAATGGTTTTCTTTTGCCCGAAAACGATATAATAGGAAATATACTCAAAATGGTGAGAAAAATTTTCTAGATAAAATTAGCATGACCCACAAATGACTCTTATATCGAAATCTCTCGAAAATGTGACTTAGTTCATTAATTTTTGCTTGCCGAAAAACGTTAAATACAAAATTTAGATAAAATCGATTGAGCCAATTTTTAGGTATAAATAGTTTGACCTTGACCCATTATGACCCAAAATGACTCATTAATCGAGTTTTCTCAAACATCTGACCTAACCCAATGATTTTCATGTGTCCGAAAACGATAGAATATAAAATTTAGTCAAATTTGCGCGAGACATTGTCTAGATAAAATTAGATTAAACCAAAAGTGACCCACTGATCGAAATTTCTCGAACATGTTACCTAGCCCATTAGTTTTCTCGTGTATAAATAGTGTTACACTCAAAATTTTTTTAAACTCGATCCTGCCGATCTTTAAATATAAATAACTTGACCCAGACCATTTATGACCCAAAATGACACATTAATCGAAATTTCTCGATCATGTGACCTAGCCCAATGATTTTCTCATGCCAAGAAATGTTGTATACAAAATTTCGTTAAAACTGATCCACATGTTTTTTAGATATAGCTTGACATAACCCGTTATGACCCATCATGACCCATAAATGACTCTTATAATCGAAATCTCTCAAACATGTGAGATAGCCCATTAATTTTCTCGTGTCAAAAAACTTACATACAAAATTTTATTAAATTTGATACTGTCGTACTTTAGATATAAATAGCTTGACCCAGACCTTTTATGACCCAAAATGACCCAGTAATCGAAATTTCTCGAACTGAGACCTAGCCCAATGATTTTCTCGTGCCAAAAAAATGTTGTATACAAAATTTCGTTAAAATCGATCCATCTGTTCTTTAGGTATAGCTTGACCATGACCCATTATGACCCATCATGACCCACAACTGGCTCTTATAATTGAAATCTCTTGATCGTGTGACTTAGCCCATTAGCTTTCTCGTATCAAAAAACTGTTACAGGCAAAATTTCGATGAAATTGATTCTACCGTTCTTTAAATATAAATAGCTTGACCCAGACCCTTAATGACCCAATATGACCCATTAAATTTCTTTTCTCGAACATGTAACCTAGCCCAATGTTTTTCTCGTGCCTGAAAACCATATAATGCATTTTTTAGTCAAAATTGCGTGAGAAAATCTCTAAATAAAAATAGCATGACCCACAATGACCCCAAAAATGACCCACTAACCGAATTTTCTCGAACATGTTACCTAACCCAATGGTCTTCTTGTAATCCAAAACGATAAAATATAAAATTTGGTCAAAATCGTTAGAGCCGTTTTTTAGATACAAATGGCTTGACCCATAATGACCCAAAAATGACCCACTAATCGAAATTTTTCGAACATGTGACCCAGCCCAATAGTTTTCTCGTGCCAAAAAACGATTGGATACAAAATTTCCTTAAAATCAATCCAGCCGTTCTCTAGTTATAAATAACTTGATCCTGGCCCATTATGACCCAAAATGACCCAATAATCGA
Source organism: Maratus speculifer (assembly GCA_964019185.1). NCBI lineage: Eukaryota > Metazoa > Arthropoda > Arachnida > Araneae > Salticidae > Maratus > Maratus speculifer. The sequence continues at coordinate 240,560,150 of OZ025290.1, read as the reverse complement.
ATTTTCTCGAACATGTGACCTAGCCCAATGGTTTTCTCGTGCCCGAAAATGGTAAAATCCAAATTTTTGCGAAAATCGTTAGAGCCGTTTTTGAGATAAAATTTACCCACACACACACACGCACACACACACACAATTTTTGCTCGCATTATAGTATAAGATATATTCAATTTGTTAAATGATATATTAAAATTTTAGTCTATCACTCGCTTAGACTGGAGATCGGCTTTCATTAGCTTTACTTTATTTCATAGTTATTTATTCATGCAACCTAAATATAAACGAAAATTATTATTATTATTATTATTATTATTATATTTTCACTTATTCATTCGTAATATATTCAATTTGTTAAATGATATATTAAAATTTTAGTCTATCACTCGCTTAGACTGGAGATCGGCTTTCATTAGCCTTACTTTATTTCATAGTTATTTATTCATGCAACCTAAATATAAACGAAAATTATTATTATTATTATTATTATTTTGCAATACATTGATCTTTTTAAACATAAATGCTTCAAAATAATACGTTCGTTTAACATTATTTTATGCGGAGTTTCTTTTCCATCTGGAATATCCATTCCATATGTTTGTTTACAGTCAGAAAAACGTATGCATAATTTTACGATTAAGTACTTACATAACGAACAACCATTACCTAAATCTTTACCAACTAGTATTGAAGTAAGTTAAATAAATAAATGTATTTTTACTTTAAACTATTCGCTCGCCGTGCATTGAATTATTTATGCAAAAACTAATATTTCAGAATATCACTTGATGGATCATCTTTCGTTTTATCATTCAACCTAAATATAAACAAAATTTATTTAAATTGTTATGAAATAAATCCATTTTTTAAACACAAATCTTCTCAAATAGCACCTTTGATTATGATTAATTTGGGCCGTTTATTTTTCACGTGATATATTCATTCCATTTGTTTATTCGGAAACTCAATGTGCTCGATTTTGAACTTCTACGTGTAAGAATCATATCAAACTTTATCGGTCGGCTAACCTCTATATGATAAGCCGATAGTGCTCTTTAATAGCAACATCTAAAACCACTCTTCACGCCCACATTTAAACCCATACGTCACCATTACCTAAACGTCTAACAGATAGAGCATCCAGCTGGTATTCGAATTTATTTGTCCGCAATATGCGGGTGGCCGGCTTGGTATCTATCTCTCCTAATATCCCGGGAGTAGCTAAACATGAGTTGCCACGCCTCGCCACTCACGATCCGGTACCGGTTCTCAAGTTTTTTTTCCTTTTTGTTCATACTCCGTACGATTAAGTTCTTACAGGTGCGCTTTGAGAGGTAAAGGAAGGGGGGGGAGGTCTTGCCCCCTCATATTTTGCGATTCGTGCACGCGAATGACTTGTTTCGTAAAAGATTGAGTTTTCATGATGCTGAGGTGAGATGATGAACATATTTAGGATTATTGAGAGGATTTTCTGGAAGATTTCCAAAGTTTATAGCCTTTTAAGTACTCCTAAATAATTGGCTCAGTTTATGGAATCTCTGTAATGAAATGGATTCACTTTATGGTAATAGGACTACCGACGTAGTATGCTGAATATTACGACTGGTATAGGGACCTTATTTTGAGGAAGAAGTTAGCGATTGAATGTCAGTCTGTAGTTAAAGCTATTCTCTGACTGTTGTTAACTTTTCCAAAATATTAATAGAATACTTTTTTCGGAAATTAATATTAATGTAATTAGTAAGATACAATATTTATTGCAGTGAAATTTTTAATGTTGGGCTTCATGAATTAACCGATGAATGCAATTGAAGTGCAACGGAACGTAGCTGAGAAATATTGCAGCAAAAGTTGAAGACCGAGCCAAAGTTGTCAACCTTTCTTTATGCAGAATTATTTACTGTAGATTCTTTCCTACTGTACTTTCTCATATATTAAGTAGGCTTTAAGGGTGTATTCGAAAAAACGCTTTTCCACCTTCAACAGTTCGAAATTTTCCGATACAATTTCAGGCACATTTTTAAAAGTAGAAACATGAAAATTGCTGACGGGATTTTTGAAGAGGTGTACAAAGTGCCATGTGATGTCATTTTACGCCCCATTCATTAGAATTTGATTTATGAACAATTATCTTCTCAGTATGACACTTTTTTTCGTTCCCAGATCTCCAACTTCGGAAAAATCTGTTCAAAATGCCGTTTTTGATTGCTTTTTTTTGCAATATTTTCTGCATTTATCAAAGAATTGACAGTCACGGCATCTAGTGTACTTTCTAAATAAGCCAATTTGCCAATTTGATGCATATGAGAGCGAAAATGAATTTAAAAATAAATCGGAAAATAAGCAGTTTGAATCGAAATACAGCCTTAATAAAAGTGTCCTCGCTTAAATGCTTTTAATGCTTAATATTTCTATAGTATTAATTAAAAAGCTATGTAATTTTGTGGAATGGTAGAAACAATTACCATCTGACTACACATACATTATATACGTTTATATACAGAGCAATAATAATAAAAAGAAAAATTTCCCGATACATGAGTCTCTACCTATCGTAATGGTCACAGAAACTGAATGAAATTTTGATTTAAAGTTTTTTGAGGTATGCAATCAAAACTCATATAAAAAATAACAGAGAATTAGAGTTCAGTCACAAAATTTCGGAAATTTCAAATGGCAACATCTCATTTTACTGGGATATGAGCACAACAGTGAAAAACCATAAATAACGTTTGAAAGATACCTGTATTACGATAATTGCTAGTGATAGATGAACTATAAAGAAAGAGGAAAACAACCAATAAAAACAGAAAAGTAACAGATTTTTTTTAAATTGTATTTCACAAACTTTCTACCTGACCTTCTTTACACAAGATGACAGTTGCATTAGGAATATTGTGGATATACTTTGGATTTCAGGTCTTATCCCCAAGCCAAGAAATACATTGGAATTAGATCGTGGGATCTTGGCGGCCATGGAAAAGTGAAATGGCAGGAAATAATTTTGTCATCACACTGTAGTGTTAAGAAACATTACGTTTAAAAAGAAGATCCCAAATGCAGCGGAGCATCATCTTGCATTACAGGACATCAGATAGAGGATAGATATTTTGCTGTAATCGCAAATCGGGTACTTGTTTTGTTACCTTACATGCTTGTAGACATGCGGCAGTAACCTCTTAAAAAGTAAGGGATGAAAGTGCTTGTTACAACCTGTGTTATCGTGGCCACAGCCTTAAACTAATTAATATATATAAAATAATGTCTATCTTACAATAGTTTGAATCAAAATTATTTATTGGAACATTATATTAAAATTGAAAATGTGAAAAATTACAAGTATTTGTAAGACAACTCCACATTAAAAAATATTTTTTGCCCCATTCGTTTAAAATCAGACTTCAAAATTATTTGGCAACACAATCTCTTCATCACTACTGCAAAACACTTTCAGGTGCACTGCCTGTTTTTTTCCCTTTCCTCAGCCAGAAATAGGAAAATCCTGTCCCCATTGGCTGCTAATGAAATCAATTCCTTTTGCATGCAGGCTCCGCAGCTAGCTCTCTTTCGAAATTAACGCCACAAAAATTTGAAATGTTCTTCTTCCCACATCCTCGTTTTGCCAGATGAGAATTCATTCTCAAAATTTAGCTGTTGTTGCATATCAGCTTCTTGCAACATCAGGATATGCTGGAATCGAGGACTTGATGGAAACTTGAGGAAAAATAAGTGCAGACTTTCGCGAATCGTAGAATTCGGCAATTACAGAACGCGTGAAACAACCGCATGAACTTACTTGCAAGAAGAGCTTCGCTTATCGTTTCATGGACATCTGCATCAGCATCGACAGGAATAGATAGATGGTCCTTCAGGTCGAGATCTACCACATGTGCAACCAGTTTTTTCAAATTTGCATATCAAGAATCATACAATTTTACAATTCACAGGCCTCAGATAGCCCATGATTTCTGCGACAGACACGCAATGCCTCTGGTGCATTTTGTCCGTTCAGGTAATAAATCTTTACAATTTCCCCACGTTCTTTTCCTGTAAGCGGCATTTTATTCAGAATGTAAGAAAGCAAGGTACACGGCCATATTTCACAGCGCTTTTGCTCTCACATAGATCGACGTCGTCCGCCCATCATGATGGTGTATAACCAGTACCGTCTTGAAGGTTATGAAATATTGAGATTGTGTTGTTCTTACTCTATACCAAGAAATCTGCGCAACTTGATCTCTTCTTGCTTCCAGAGTGATTCAGTAGGCTGAGATCAGAGCTGAAGGTACAATGTGAAATGTGACGTCTGAAAAAGCATTGGAACGGTACTTGTAGCACGAAAATCACCGTCACTAAGACAGAGAAAGTGAAAAAAACCTGTGCCTGGTGATTTTCGAGCTACAGGTATCGTTCTAAGGTCTTTTTTATGGTTATTTACTATGAAGATTGTAGTAAGCCTTCAAATGGTGATTCGATGTACAATTTACGGAATTGACACGAGATTCCAGCACATCACGACGACTTTGTTTTTCCACTTCTCGAAGGGACTGACTTAGAACTTACTTAACAGACATAATAGTTTCACTTCTATTGTATAAAAAACTGATATCTTTACGTTTTTATGCGTAGATTTTTTTCGTTTCACATACTTTCTTAATGTAGTTGTGGAGTCGGTATAAGATAGATGCAAATTGTTTCAGCCGTATCTCCCTCCTCAATAATTAAAACTATTAATTAAGTATAGTACTAATTTAATTATATTCTTTTATATTTTTAGTGTGTATTAATATTCAAAATTTTTGTGGTAATTAAAGGAGATTCATCGTCAACCAAAAATAGTTTCTTACTGGATTATCGTCAACGAAAATATACTAACACACACAATTTTACCAAATAAAATTTTACACAATTTTAAGCTTCACGTCAGATCTACGCAGATCTTCTTGGTGTGACTTACCCGCAAAGTACTCCCCCCCCCCCCCCATGGAAGATTTCTCAAATAACAAATTAATTCTCTTACCTTATTTATTTGTGAAATTGTTACCGAATTTAAACCTGAGCAAGAGACAAAATTACATATAATTTCAAAGTATAACAAAGATCTCATTTCAATAAAACAAGTTGCTGTTGCTATTTGGAATTCGTGGAATTTTATCACATCAACGTAACTGCGAGAGTCTAACTGTTGCTTTTCGTATGATTCTTGAGCGCATAATTCAAAATGCTTTAAATCAAAATTTAATTCAATTTCTGTGAACGGTATGATAGCTAAAAAATTCATATATTTGATTTTTTTTTTTTTTTTTTTACTATTAGTTTGCATAAATATATGCATTCCATATTAACTCTGAAAAAGAAAAAGAAAGAAAACCATTGTATAAAAATATAATATTTGACGAAAAATTCCTTTTTAAAAGGATCCGGGACATAAAATCCTGTTTCTATTTTTCATTTATTAATTTATTTTTATTTATGTGTTAATTTTTTTGTTTTTTTAATGATTTTTTAATGAAATATGTTTTTATCTAATAAACATATTGTATTATAAAAGTACTGGAAACTTTAAGACATGTTTAAAAATATATATATTTAACTTTTGTTATAAGTCTTTAACCATTTGCTTGATTTTCAAAGTTTTTGCCCTTTAATTAAAAATTGTGCGTACGCTACACCAGGGATATTTTAATTTCTCTTCGGGATTTCTAAAAATATTGATTATAATTATGAAGTTTATAATAAATTTTAAAATTAAAAATAAATAAAAAGTTTTTCATTAATTAACCTATTTTTACATTTCTCACTCACTCACAAAAAAAAAAAAAAAAAATAAAAATAAAAATAAAAATAAAAAATAAAAAAAAAATAAAAAAAAACGGGGAAATTATATATATATATATATATATATATATATATATATATATATATATATTATATATATATTATATATAATTATATATATAATTAATGTCCATTTATCCATGTATTTCGTAGTAATTTGGTAATCTGCCTTCTATTTCTCTTCAAACTTCAACTGTTTTTAATAATATGATTGTAAAAATACTGGTTTCATTGGTTTATTTAATGGTATTGTCTGAATAACTTTGGATGTATTTGTAAATGTATTTATATATATAATTCTCCGTTATATATATATATATGTATATATTATATATAATTATATATATAATTATATATACAAAGATATAATGCTGAAACGCTGAGGGAAATTTCATTTATATTTTCATTCAAATTTTCATCTGTTTCCCTTTTCCCCTTTAAAGGATTTTAGATATATCCTTTCAAATTTGACAAATCATGAAAGAATTCATTCTGAGATAAATGAAGTTTCCTTTATATACGGGTCAAATATTGCATCACATGATAATAAATAGTACATCTCTAATATATCTGCAATTTTTTCAAGCCAAAATGTTTTAAATAATTGTATTTTTTTTTTTTTTTTTTTTTTTTTTTTTTTTTTTTTTTACCTTGGACCCTTTATTCTAATGACATGATTGCGGCCCCTACCTGTCATAATAGCCTGTTATGAAATTGAATAATAATAATAAAAAAAAAAGATAAACTTCGAAACAAAGCAAAGTCTAAAAGGTGTAATTTTGAGAACTCCGTAGAATATCCTTAGCCCTTACTTAACCGTTGCAAAACAGATAGCAATGTAGATAGTGTTAGTTTCTATTAAAAATCGATTTCTGTTAAAATATTTACAAGTTTATGTTGTCTTTGTCTGTGACAAAAAAACTATAAATTATGTATGTTTTGCTTCTTGAAAGATATTTTTCGATTTAAAATAATCCCAGAATCAAGTTATCAAACGATCATCTTCCATCTGGTACGATAACAATGATAAACATCACAAAGAAGGAATTCACAGTTCCGCGTTTTTTCTCTGTATCATGTGAAAATTACTGAAAACAGATGATAATACTCCAGTCACCAAGCACTAGTTTCAGAACTATATATATAAACATTACACTTAACTGATAGACTTTTTAATGAACTTTTCTTTTTATGACTTTAATATGAAACATGTAACCAATTAAATTTAATTAGCTGATTGCAACAAAAAGTGAAAATATGCTTTTTAAAATTAATAATGTTTATAATGTAATTGTGTTTATGTTACACACTCTTTTACTAGACTCTCGTTGAGAGAGTTTATAAGTGTAACTGTTCCGTTTCAATATGTTTGATTAAATCTCTTTCTTTCTTTCTTTTTTACCAAAAAGAAGAAGTTTTTTCAATACTTCATCAGACACGCAAAACCGAATTGTATGAATAATAAACCATGCATTATCACCTGTCATCAGCAACACTGGATTAATACTTAAAATATAAAATGATACACTACTCCGTGGATTGTGCGCGTGAAAGCTGAGATATCTAATAAAAGGTAAGATACTATTTATTCATCTCTTTTTGCTTACCCAAAAGAAACGTTGAGACATATGTAATGTTTAAGTTCATGTGTAGATTAATTAGTGAGAAATGTTCTTATTCATGCCAATTAACTGTTAGGTATTTTTTTTTTCAGCATTGATTATTTCTTTAAAAAACAAAAATTTGTGAATTGTAACATTTATCATTTGTTTAATGTATAAGGCTTTAGGCAATTCATGTTTAGTTCGAATAAACCATAAACGAACTGTCCCGAGTACACTGTATATGTATATAATAAAACTTTCTGCAAACATATATATGTGTGCGTATACTGTGGGAATGTCTTTCAACGTTAAAGAAGTGCCTTTAATTATTTATATTTAGTTTTATTATTATTATTGTTATTTTGCTTCATCCAATATCAGCTGTTTCAATGTAATTTGATTTTTAGATTTATTCCTCTGTGAAAGTATAAATTTACATATAGCAAGCAGTTAGTATTACTTTAGTCTATTTCAAGCTTTTATGAATATTGATGCAAATTCTAATTTCATTATACCTAAGGAACTTGGCATCATCATAGATGAACTGCTCACTTCTTTCAGGGGTAAATTTGATTTTCATCTATTAAGAATAAAAAACGCTGAAGGAAATTAATTTGGTTATCCACTCACCATAAAACAGTTTTAATAATGAAAATTCTTAAAAATGCAATATGTTAAGTTATTTATAAAACTACAATTACTCATTCCTACATTGCGAATGATTTTCAAAGTAAATACTCAAAAATAGTGGTCCACATAAAGTAAAAAAATGTGCAACTAAAGTATCCAAAATAAACATTCTGGTTACTTTAGAAAACTACTTCAGAAAATTTTATACATCATGTACATAATCAATCGATAAAATTAAAAAATAGAGTCATTTTTGGTTTTTAAGTCATTACATTTGATTTTTAACTCTTGAAAATGTTTATTTTAATGTATAATATTTGTATCCATTGAAAATTTATGAGCAAGATTATAGGTAATTAATTTTTTAATACCATCAGAAAAACAAAAGAAGATTCCGTGCAATCTGATTCATGGGAATAAAATAATGAAAAGGAGCTAAATTAATTAGTCTAAAAATTTTACAGTGTATTTTTTCCCTTTCATGTCATGTTATGTCTTTTCTGGCAGTCTTCAGAAAAAAGTCAGTAGTAGAAAAGGCCGGTTCAATCCCAGCAGGAGGTGGTAGGGGTAGAAATTCTCAAGTGAAGGAGCAAGAGTTGTAGCAGGAGGTGGAGTATAAGGTGGAGCAAGAAGAGGAGGAGTTGCTCCCACCCCTAACCTCCGGCTGCGGCTGAACCGGCCTTTTTCTACCGCTAATGTAAATCCAAATTTGTTTTTATCGTTATCTATATCCTTTTATATAATCTAAAATCTACACTCTAAATAAAAAAGAGTGACTATTCACTTCGAAGGAGTGAATACTTACTCTATCGCAGACTCAAAATATACCCAACCTCTTTAGAGTGACTATTTACTCTGGGGAAAAGTGGAATTGTTGACTCTGTGAAAGAGTGAATATTCCCTCCTGGAAAGTGAATAATCACTGTAAGCAGGAGTGAATACTGACTCTTTCGGAGGAGTGACTATTCACTCTTGCTAAAGGAGTGCATTTTTTCACCCCGGATAGGAGTGAATAGTCACTCTTACATGGGAGTAATTGTTATTTTTTATGCAGCAAATTCTTTTTTTATGTTGCTTTTATGGACATTTAAAAAAAAATCACATTTTTAGAGCATGCAATGAAAACAAATACAAGTGATAAAGATTGGAAAAAATACTTTATTAACAATATTTATATAATTCATATTTTGTAACATTAATTGAACTTAAAAAAAAACTCGATTAAAGTTACATATGAATTAAATTAAATTACAGACAAAAAAAAAAAAAAAAAAAAAAAAAAAATTACTACAATTTTATCGTTTGTGTTTGTGTTCATTGCATGCGCTATTAATATATGATAGTTTTAAAATGTCCATAAGGACAAGTATAATTAACCATAATCTTAATCAGATAATATTATTTTTTTTTCATTTAGATACCCATTAAATTTTATTTAGAATTTTTATAATTCCCGTGATATACGTTATGAGCTTATTTTTTTTCATACATAATTCAACTTTTAAATATTAGATAATTGTATTCTTTGCTATTAAATTTGAATGTGTAAAGTTTTTATATGTTATGATTTGTCACTGTTTCATTAAAATAAACTTGGACCCTAGATTTTTTTTTTTTTTTTCTGTGGAATATGTATATATGTACATATATTTAAACATATTCCTTATGTTTAAGTTTTCACTAATTATTTCCTGAAAAGTGGATTTTAGTACTATGGTTACAACATATATCTGCAGGATATAAGTCATATTTAATTTCTTTATGCCAGTAAATTTTATATCTTATGAATAAGAGCTAGACAAATTTTACATAATTTAATTAAAAAAGAAAGATTTAGAAAACAGAAAAAAGAAGAAAAAGAAAAGAAATGACATATCTATTGTTTTTAATTGATTTAAAAATACTTTGAATATAAAAAAAATAGTTATTAATCACTAAAAAATATATTCAAACTTGTATTACATAAGTAAATATGAACTTTTAAAAATATATACTAAGACAATTTTATTTATAAACTTCACGTCAAGAATAAACAACTTTTTATTTATGCCTAATTTATCATATTTAATTTTTTACTGCTAATAATTACTTGTACCAGAAACGATTGCAATAAAAGGAAAAATAATAACTGTTTTCTGATATTAGTTAATTTTCAAAATTTAAAGTCGTTAACAAATCGTTAACAATCGATGTTCACAGTCGTTAACATCGTTGCTTTCGTATAAATTAAAATAATTAATACATCAATTTAAAAAACTCAAAATATATTAATCAATGCTTTTTAAATATACCGTTAAACAATCAAAATAAACTGCCATACATGAATAAAATGTTTCTCCGTTTGTTTAATTTTCAAAAATCTTACGGTAGTATACAAGAAATTCCTATGATATTTTTAGAAATTTGGTAAATGTTAAATCTGAAGCGTTGGATATCATAATTTATGATTTTCAGTAGTAAATTAAAATATCAATAAGAATAAATCTTTCACAAACTTCCTTTATGGTAGCATCTAAAGAAAATTTTTACAGTATTAAAGATATTTTTTCAATCTAAAAACTTTTCCAAAATCAAAATCATATATGAATATCATTTTTATCTCCGGAATAATACCAAATAAATAAATAAAATAAAATAAAATAAAATAAATATTGATGCATATAGCTGCAAGTGTTTAATAGTAAAAACAGAAGAAATACAACATAAAATAAATACGGTATCAAACGGTTTCAATTTTATGTTTTTATCTCTTTAACCATGAATCACTGAATCATGAGGTAGAAAAAAAATCATTCAGGTTTTCCGAAATACGTATGCAAGCAAATTTTTTTTTTGAACGAGAACGAATTCATCATTTCACAGTTTCGCAGAGGAAGATTAAGCTAGTTATCACTCATTGGTTTATTCTTAAAAATCAAGCTAATTGAATTGAAAAAATGCAATTTAAATATTAAACAGCTACAAGTTACACCGGTTACATAAAGAAAGCATAACGAACAATAGCTTGACAAAAAAAGTTTAACATTATACTACAAAAAGAGATCAATCTTTAAAGCTATTTACTCTTATTCACAGATAAAATCCACTGGAATAACACGTTAAAATAAAATGACTCACCCTTTTATTCTAAAGTTATCCAAAATAAGAGTATAATCCATTTTTTAACTGAACTAATGGCGTACAAAGCTAGCTTCCCGCTCTTGTTCATTTCTCATAAATTACGTCATATCAGTACGTCATGCGCAGAAATCTGAATCTAGTTTGCAGTTCGCATAGTAGAAATGTTGAACGTCGTTATAAAATAAAACACTTCCTAGATAATTCTAACATACTTCTTGGTTCGTTTATACCATGATCATATTAAGACGATTATGTATCTAAAAATTAAGACATTCATTAAGTCTGAATTTTTAGATTAAAGACATTAACTGACTGAAATTCTTTTTCAGCAATATTTAATTCAGGGGGTGGCTCGGGGGGGGACATCCCCCCGGGACAGTAAGATTCCCCCCCCCGAAAATTTTGATATTTTGTCTTTTTAATGGTCAGAAAGTGCAATCCCTCCCCGGACCTCCATAATGACCCCCCTCCGCCCCGGAGCCGCAGAAATCCCTCCCAGAGAAAAGTGTCTGAATTCAACACTTCTTTACACTCACGTATGCAGATAAAATTCTAGTGTTAAACAATGCTGAATTCAGACACTTTTCTCCGGTAGCGACTTCTGTAATGAATTAAAGAGATTCGGGGGGGGGGGGGGATTGCATTTTTGACAATTGAAAACACAAACCCCACATTTTCCGGGGGGGGGAATTCATTGTTCAGTGCCTTGAATTCAACACTTGTGCGAGATCAACATTGTGTTAAATAATTAAATTAACGTAAAAAGTACAAATAAATGAACTGAAATTACTTTCAGATACATACATATAATATAAATTTATTTAAAATAGATTATTAAAAAAATCTTAAAGTTCATTAAAAACATTAAAAAACTATGAAAGCCGTGAAATGGTTGAAAAAATCTTAAGTTTTTGTAATGGTTTTAATGTATTTTAAGATGTTTTATATCTATTTTAAATAAATTTATGTTATATGTATGCCTGTGAAAGTAATTTCAGTACATTTATTCGTATTTTTTGCATGAATTTAAATGAGAAGTGACATATTTTAGTGTTTTTCATTCTTTTACTCCATATGTTAATTCAAAGTTAAACGGAAAATTTTAAAACTGTAAAATTGCAGGCTTTCACACTCCTTAGCGGAGTGAGATGTTTCACTCTCGACAGCGGAGTGGCATGTCTCACTCTCGACAATGGAGTGAAATATTTCACTCTTTCCTAGGGAGTGAAAAATTCCACTCTTTAAGGAGTGTATTTCTTTTAAATTCACTCCGAAAAGAGTGAGAAAGCCTGTCACTCTCTCAAAAAGTGAGCATTTACTCCTTCCACTTTTAGAGTGTATATACAAACACATAAATAAATACATAATACTTAATAATTATATTACTTAATAATTATATGTTTGTACAGAACTTTAATATTCTTAAACATATATACGGCATCCATATATAACCTGACTGACCATTTTCGCAACCGTTGGTCCTAGATGCATACATCAAATCATAAAAATGGTTTAAATAAGGTAAAGAATTATTTTTAAAGCGATTTGGGTCAAGAAAACATGAAAAAATTACGAAATTCAAATCTTTATACAATTTTCCGGTCTTATAAATTATATTTAGTAAAGATTTACTGTAACACTAACAAGTAAGACAAAAAAAAGTCCCATTCATCTAATATTAAAACTGTCCGAGTTATGAAACTTTGAAATGACTTCACTTGACTTCACTTTTTTTCATCTCAAAACAGATGATTTAGACCATGCTTTCAGGGATCATACATAAAGTATTTGAACTTGGGTATCTGCACTTTGTAAGAAATAATACAACTATTACGATTGAGTTAACTTTTGTTGGTTAAGTTTTAGATTAATTAAAATAATTGTATTTTAACATATGTTTCATTTAGTAAGAATTTGAGGCTATGATTTCTTTTAACAAAAATTATGTTTTTTTCACAAGGTTTTATTTAACGGCAACGATCGTCTTTCCAGTTTAAAATTTCTACTCAAACTTTAACTCATTTTCAAAAGTCCAGTCGAAGTTAAATTTTACATACTGACTTAAATCCGATGGAAATGTAATATTATTATGATTTCCGATGCTTACCATCCTATACATATACTTATATTAGAGGATAACATGAAAAAATTCGGATAGATTACCGTCAACAAGTTTAACCTCTTCTGACCTGAGGTACACAAATGTGTATCTCCATTCTTTTCCTCATAAAAACTAAACTGTTCGAATTTTTTGCATTTATGCTTAACTTCAATACAGCTGAATGCTTTTTGCTTTAAAACAAAACCAATAAATGTCAGCACTGATGAATATTAACTCATAAAATACATATTATTTTCATCCGAGTTTCGAAAATACCTTCAAGACATTGTGGCCCAAGAATGTAAGAAATATTCATGATTATTAAGCTCAAACGCTTTACAATAAAAATTTTTGAGGATTTGCTGATCATTTACTTTTTTAAAGACCTTAATTTTGTGATTGCGTAAATTTATATTACTGTTAGTTAAACTGTTGCTTTAAGGGGATTAGTTCTTTTATATCCATATTTGTAAACTTAAACTACGAGTCCTCTAAAGTACTGATTTCATAAAAATGACTTTTTGACACTCAAAAGAATTTGATTTTACATTATGGTATATGGGAAAAATCGTATAGAGACATTTAATGACATTACGCTATTTCAAATGTATTGAAACTGATATAAATCACTGGATTTCACTACGATTACTTTAAAACAAAACATTTACAGTTTTTTGTTCCATTAATTTACAGGGACACACAAAAGAAATCAGTTACAATACTATCTTTGCGTAATAATTGCTGGAGAGTATTTAAAGTTCGTTGTACGTTTTTAAATTTAATTAGTTCTTTGCATATTACTCTTTATATATAAATTCTATAACTCATATACAGAGCTGCGTAAAAATAATTGCATTCCATTCTTCTTATTAAAGGAAATTGCTGAGGGAGAATTTTCTGAAATATATGTATCTCATAAATGAATTAAATCTTGGAATGCATGTTCTTAATAGATACAAATCTCGATATCATATACAGGGCTATTAAAAAAATCGGATAATTTTCCGATTGTAGATGGGAATAGCTAAAATTCGGTTTTAAATGCATTATATGTTTCCATACGTTGAAATGAGACGTAACTTTTTATTTGTTAAACGGTGCAGTTTTGTTGCATTATTCTGAATGTGTTGGAAAGTGCTTTTTATTTTATTTTTTAATATATTTGACGAAAATATATTTGTACTAAATTTGTGAATGACATCTAATTTGTAGCAAAAAATATGCCCCAACTTTAAACACCCACTGCTTAGTCAATTTTAATTGTAGAATAATGTCACTTTTTTTTTGTTTTACTTGTCAATGTAATAAGAAAATTTTATTAAACATAACTTATAGGACCAAAAGACCGTATAAAATTTTAAATTTCATATTTTTAGTAAGTGTTTTCCTTTATAAATTCGCTTTAAAAGTAATTCTTTACCTAATTTAAACCATTTTTGTAATTCAAAATATGCATCTAGGACCAACGGTTGTGAAAATAAAGGTCGGTCAGATTATACGTGGACACCCTGTATACGTAGCATATAAATATTTCATACGTATGATTTAACAGTCCTAGTAAAAAATTAATGAATAAAAAAGGGAAATAAAATAGATTTTGTCGATTTCTCATTGTCTGTTTATCCTTGACCCCAACCCACGTGCCATTTAAAGCAGGCACCCGTATAAATTAACGCACCTCAATATAAATACCAAATTTTCCATTCCGGCCAATAAAGCGCTCCTCATTATGAGGCTCATTACAACTTAATGTCTTCACTATCACGTTCAGGCCGTAAATGAAGATCACTGAAAAAAATTAGACAAGAAATTTTTTACAAAAAAGTTGACATAAGAGGTCCACCCCAGCTGTCGGCATATACCTTTGAGTGGCGGCCACTTCAAAGCATGCCGCTTCGCTCTGATTGGCAGCTTGTAAATTGAAAGGTGTGGGTGGTCCTAAGGTGCGCTTACTATACTGGAAGATATACAGGGATCCAAGAAATAAAAAAAGAAGAAGACCTTAATTGCTAATCAGCTAAAGAAAAGGCAAGCAGTGAAGGTTCGGAATATTAATCGAAAGGTATTTTTTGTTATCAATGGACATTCCGTTTAATGTTAAAGAGGTCTGCAGATTATTAGAAACAGCCCGTTTTACGGAAAAAAGCGGCTTTCTTTCGGCACGCAACGGGTATCAAACAAAACGTTATTTGACTGGGAAATGAATGATGAAGTACCTTTAGTTGGCAGGTTTTTAACTTGTATCGTAACTTTAAAGGTTTGGCTTTTAGTAAATATATTTTTCGCCAAGAATATCCATCTTGCTTTTGAAATTCATATTGATGAAGTTCATTATGGTAATGTGGAAACATGGAAAATAAAGTTTTGCATAAACACAAGTATTCTATCACTGTCATTCATTTTACGTTTATTTATTTATTTGTAGATAACTATTGAGAAGCTGAAAATAAATGAAGGAGTAACTTTAAATGTCAGGTTGTAACTTGTATCGTAATTTTAAAGGTTTGGTTCTTAGAAAATATCTTTTCCGCCAAGATAGTCAAGCTTTATATCCATCTTGCTTTTGAAAATTATACTGTTGAAGTTCATTATGGGAATGTAGAAACATAGAACAGGAAGTTTTCATAAAGTCAGGTATTCTTGTCAGTGTAATTTATTTTATATATATTTATTTGAGCGTTAACTACCGAGAAGCTGCAAATGAATGATGGAGTAGCCTTAGATATCATGTTTTAACTTGTATCACAATCTCGTGATTTTAAAGGTTTGGAACGTAAAAAAGATATTTTTAATCAAGAAAATCCGTCTTCTTTTTGAAAATAGTATTGAAGATGTCATAAGAATGAAC
Source organism: Maratus speculifer (assembly GCA_964019185.1). Classification (NCBI taxonomy): domain Eukaryota; kingdom Metazoa; phylum Arthropoda; class Arachnida; order Araneae; family Salticidae; genus Maratus; species Maratus speculifer. The sequence continues at coordinate 240,544,012 of OZ025290.1, read as the reverse complement.
AAAATGCTCTAGAAAATATGTATTCTGACATTACACTGTAAAAAACCTTTCTGAAATTGACAGAAAAAACGGTCAATTTTAGCGGGACTAGTAGAAAACCATTTAATTTGAAAGAAACAACTGTAATTTTTCATTAAAACTGTTTTTCTGTAAAAATTACAAAATCCACATTCTTTTTTTATTAGAAAAAACAGTTTATTATTATTTTTTTTTCTTTTATTTGTTTGTTTTGTAAAAAAGCAGAATTTTTTTTCTATAAATGTTACAGATTATTTTTACAATGTGCTATTTATTTTATATATATTTATCTGTAAAGAAAATATTCAAAATCAGAAAATGAATCATGAAGTTACCTCAAGTCGTGACAGATTTTTAAACTAAATTGTGATATTAGGAGTTTGACTTTTAGAAAATATCACTTTTGTCAAGAAGACCAATTTTACCTCCCCCCACTCTCCCGTCAATTTTTAGAAATATTTACAGTTTTTGAAATTAAAAAAATGAGAGATTGTTTAAATTATAACTTTATAGACCACATATGCAAACTTCATTTGGAGCATACATACATATTTATGTTATTCAGTATTAATATTCTGCATGAACAAATTTTTTATAGTCATTAGTAATTTTGATAGCACACTCTCCCGTAAGGCATATTGACGTCACATCGACGTGGTTGTGAAGTCACATTGTGACTATGTGACCATCGATTGTCGATGGAAAATCACAGTGATTAAAATGTGAAGTCGTCATGGCCGTTTTAGAGCTCTTTTGTGACGTTTCACAAAGTGGTCACAATGTAACAAATTTGTGAAAAATGTGTTATTTGTAGCTAATTTGACATTAACATTGTGACGAAACTGTGACAAAAGCAACGATATTTAAATTGCCAGAAACATGTTTTTAAAAGTAAATAACATGTTTTGAAGACTTTTTTATAATTTTCTAAAGATTTTTAAAAAAGTCACATCTCAGTCACAATGTGACGTCACTGAGTGGTGGCAGTTTGGTCACAGGTGGATGTGACCAAAGTGACTGACTCACTGTGACGTCACTGTGAGTCACGCATGCTATAAGGGGTAAACGGAAAAAAAGTGACCGGAAAAAAGTGACATAAACTACAAAAGCGGAAAAAAGTGACAAGGAAAAAAGTTACCGGAAAAAAGTGACAAGGAATTGATTTTGGGGATTTTTATTTGATTTTGGGGATTCATTCGTTAAGTATGAAAGTGGGATTGGGGGGGGGGGTCATAATTTAGGTAAATGGGTTTTTCATGCTAAATTAACTGTTTTGGTTCAATTTTTTATATACGTTCGTACAGAAAAGACGCTTGCCTAAATAGTTTTGGGAAGGGACGATTACACTCCCTCAATCCGTCCTCAATTAGATGAATGGGTTTTTATGCAGAATTATCCAACGTGTGTCAAATTTGCATGTATATTCTTTTCGATAAGGCTTATATATAGTATATAATGCCTGAAGAGATTTAGGAGTTTTAATGGTTAAGTATAGAGGGGGAACGGGTGATAACCTTTCTTAAATTAAATTAATAACTTTTTACGCATAATTATCCGATTTTCTTAGAATTTTGGACATTGGTTCATTATGATACGACGTATCTCTGATTAGTTATGGGGTTCTTCTGCTTATTATAAAGGGGGGGGGGTGAGCAATTATCTCCCCCTTAAACTAGATAAATAGGTTTTTATGCAGATTTATCCCATGTATTTCAAATTTTAAATATAGGTTCTTTCTGATAAGGTAAATCCCTGAATAGTTTTAAGTTTTTAATAGCTAAGTATAAAGGGCGGACGGGGGAAAACCCCTCTTAAATTAAGTAAATGGCTTTTTATGAAAAATTATCCTATTTGCTTCGAATTTTGGACATTGATTCATTATGATAAGACGTATTTCTGACTAGTTACGGGGGAGGGGGTTCTTTTGGTAATTAAAAAGGGGGCGGGTGATTAATACCCCCTCAAACTAGATAAATAGATTTTTATGCAGAATCATCTGATGCATTTCAATTTTTAAATATAGGTTCTTTCTGATAAGGTGAATTCCGGAATAGTTTTAAGGATTTAATGGCTAAATATAAAGGGGAGATGGGGGAAACCCCTCTTAAATTAAATAAATGGCTTTTTATGCAGAATTATCCGATTTGCTTCGAATTTTGGACATTGATTCGTTATGATCATTATGATTTACCCCCATAAAAAGGGGGGCGGGTGATTAATACCCCCGCCTTAAATCAGATAATAAAAATTATGCACACTTATCCGATGTATTTCAAATTTTGGATATAGGATCTTTCTGATAAAGTGATTTCCTGAGCAGTTTTAAGGATTTAATGGCTATGTATAGAAGGGGAACGGGGGATAAACCCCCTTAAATTAAATAAATGGCTTTTTACGCAGAATTATCCGATTTGCTTCAAATTTTGGATATATATTCATTATAAGAAGGCTTATCTCTGATTAGTTAGTTTTTTTTTTTTTTTTTTTTTTTTTTTTTTTTTTTTTTTTTTTTGCTAATTAAACAGGGGAAGCGGGCGATTAATCCCCCACTCTTTAAATAAGATATTTTTTTTTTCACAACTATCTAACATATTTCAAATTTTGGATATAGGTTCTTCCTGGTAAAGTGAATCCCTGAATAGTTTTAAGGGTTTAATGGCTAAGTATAGGGGGATGAAAGGGGGATAACCCACAATTAATCAGGGATTCTCCTTATCATAATGAAAACATTCAAAATTTGAATCAAATCACATAATTCTGCGTAAAAAGCCATTTATTAATTTAAGGAGGATTATCTCCGTTCCCCCACTGTATACTTAGCCATTAAACCCTTAAAATTATTTTGGGATTCACTTTATGAGAAAGAACATATATCCAAAATATGAAATATATCGAATAAGTGAGCATAAAATACAATTTATCTAATTTAAGGGGGGGGGGAAATAATCACCCGGCCCAATTTTTAATTGGCAAAATAACCCCATATGTAATCAGGGATATGCCTTATCATAATGAATCTATAATTCAAAATTTGAAGCAAATCCGATAATTCTGCGTAAAAAGTAATTTAATTTAAGGTGGGTTATATTCTATTCACCTTCTATATTTAGATATTAAATACTTAAAACTATTCGGGGATCCATCTTATCAGAATAAACCTATATTAAAAATTTGAAATACATGGGATAATTCTGCATAAAAACCTATTTATCTAGTTTAAGGGGGAGATAATTGTCGTCCCTCCCCTTTATAATAAGCAGAAAACCCCCATAACTAATCAGAGACACGTCTTATCATAATGAACCTATGTCCAAAATTCTACGCAAATCGGATAATTATGCGTAAAAAGTTATTAATTTAATTTAAGAACGGTTGTCCCCCGTTCCTCCTCTATACTTAACCATTAAAACTCCTAAATCTCTTCAGGCATTATATACATATATAAGCCTTATCGAAAAGAACCTATATGCAAATTTGACACACGTTGGATAATTGGCCATAAAAACCCATTCATATAATTGAGAATAATGGGGGGGGGGTAATCGTCCCTTCCCAAAACTAATCAAACAAGCGTCTTTTCAGTATAAACGTATATCCAAAAATTGAACCAAAACAGTTAATTCAGCATGAAAAACCCATTTACCTAAATTATGAACCCCCCCCCCCGATCCCCCTTTCATAATTAACCAATGAAACCCCAAAATCAATAATAAGTCCCCAAAATCAATTCCTTGTCACTTTTATTCCGGTAACTTTTTTTCCTTGTCACTTTTATTCCGGTAACTTTTTTTCCTTGTCACTTTTTTCCGTTCATTTTTTCCGTGTCACTTTTTTCCGCTTTTGTAGTTTATGTCACTTTTTCCCGATAACTTTTTTTCCGGTCACTTTTTTTCCTAGATTCGCTATGAGGGCTTATGCAAGCATTTTTTTTCCCATGCACATAGTTAAAATTAAAAGAAAGATTTCTATATTTTTTTGCGCATTTTGTAATTTTCCATCTTTAAATATTTTGACATTGACGGTTAAAGAGAGAAACCCAAATAGGTAAGACAAAATTATTAGTGTTTCTCTTTTTCTTTGCTCAATAAATTATTAGAATATCGTCTGGTAATATGTTGCTGAAAAATAAATAATGAATTTTGAAGTGCATATTGGAAAGTTTTTTTTATCATCATGAGTAGGTTGTTACGATTTAATTTTATTGTTTATAAGTGGAGAAGGGTGAATTATGTATATTTTTATTTTGAAAAATGATATACTTCTTAAATGAAAAAGATATCCTGTAATTTTGAAATGGTATTGACGATTATTATTATTATTATTATTATTTTGAAAGATTTTGTAAAACACAAGAAATTAATTCTTTTTGAATTAAACCATAACAAACAACAAAAAATAAAAAAATAAATAATAAATATTTCTAAAATTTTTAGCACTTAAAAAATTAGCTAATGCAGAAACAGTAACTATCTATATTTCAGGATTTTCTGAAAAGCGCTAATAAGTATTGTTTTAAAATGAATTATTATAGGACTGATATAAACAAGAGAAAATCGTAAGATTTGAGGAGGTACAGTGCGCCCCTCAACAAACAACTTACTGCAACTGTTTTTTTTTTCCTTCTTTTTTTCTTCTTCTTTTTTTTTTATATAATGCACTGAGTCTGGCCATCACTCAGAAAACAGTTTCGTCAAACATTCGAGAGTTTATGTTTCGTTAGAAATCACGTGATTTCAATACAAAAAAATCGTCAAAAAGGACGAAATATAGATCAAGGATGGCTGAATCATCAAACTGAGCGTTTTATTTCCGAGATTGTATAGTTTTTCTGTAAGGTTTAAATTAATGTCTACTACGTCTAATTTTTTCAAACTTTTAGTTAAAACAGATTCATAAATAGAAGAGAGGGGGTAGAGGACATACTTTTCCTCTACAAAATTTGGAGAATATTTCTAAAAATATAATGCCTTAAAATTGTAAGAAATGTGTTTTGAGTTCAGCTTTACAAACGCTTTTGACGACATTCCCATGTGATACAAAAGAAAATTATTATTTGTAAAAAAAAAAAAAAAAAAAAAAAAAAAAAAAAAAAAAAAAAAAAGATTTTTTTTTTTTTTTAGTAAATTAATTTGCCCCTTTTACATTTTCCCTAAATATATTTATAAATGTTTAAAAATCTGTATAGATGTTGATCAATAGCCTTAATTACTTCACCCAATTTAAATTTTCCACGCTTCATAGTTTACGAGTAAAATAGCTGTAACAGATAGACAAACACAAAAAGGAGCTATCCTATAATGGTTCCATTTTCTCTTTTTATGTATGGAACTCTAGAAAATGAGCTTATATCGTGAGATTGAGAACGATAAAGAATTAAAAAATGTGCCAAAAAGTAGGCAATTTGGATTTGATAGAAGTTGAAGGAACTATGTAATCGAGTAATTATTTATTTTATTTTTATTTTTCGTTTTTTCGTTTTCCGGTGAATACGATAGTTTTTTCTGAAAATATTTTCGAAATTGGTGCTTTGCACCAAAGTTAGATTGCTAGCGCAGGAAAGGAAATAATTTCCGTCTCGGGACAAAATCATGTAAACTCAAAGTATAAATTAATTTCTCGGAAAACAATAATAATAAACCTCTTCGATTACATATCATTTAAATAATCCTGCCTGGGAAATGTGATATCTGGGTATCTGGAAAGTCTATCATGCTTTTGAGTATACAAATGAATCGAAAAATGTGTCAGTATGTTTCAGATCATTAAACGCTGGGAAAATATTTCAGAATCACCCTTAATTATTTTTATTTCTCACATATGGATTTTATGCCTTATATATTTAAATTAAGTATGTAAACAAATATAGAAACTGAAACATTAACACTAACACATCCGAAAAGTTTAGACATGTTTCATAGAAATATTTCTCCCCAGAATTTTTATTCAAAATTATTTATTTGATTTATTTAACATAAATCAGTGTGGCTCAGATTTAACTTATTTCAGGAAAAAAAATTCTGACTCGAATTGAAATTTAATCATATGGTCGGAGTCCAAATCGACTTCTTTCGGGCATTATAGTGTTAAATTAATTACGCTTATTATCAAGTTTCATTTGCTATCTGCGCTTATGATTGTTATACAATGTTCGCCAGAAATAAGTTACCCACTTCAGAGGACTCTAGAATGCATTCTGTAGGTCCAAATGCGATCAAATTTGAACTACAAATAATTCAATTAATGCGCTTGACAAAAAAAAAAAAAAAAAAAAAAAAAAAAAAAGACAAATTTGCCGATAGGGACGCTGTAATACACATAAAAAAAATTAACTCGCTTTATGAATAATAATTGATATTAAAAAAGTGAAACTGGTCAATAAAAATGCAAAATCTGGTGTAAAAATTTTCGTACAGTGGAAAAAGGCTTGTCCAATGCTCGGGAAACAAGTACAGTAAAACCTCTAAATAACGGACACCTCCGGAACGCAGAAATTGTCCGCTATTCGGAGGTGTCCGCTATTGGGAAAAGCTCAGATATTCAAAAAGCGCTAAGAAATGCTTAACATTTCATTAATTGCCATTTATATGTCCTAAAACCTCTGTTATATGATTAATCAGAAATTAAAATTACTTAAAGGGGCTGAAATAAAATTGTACACACCTTTATCCACTGTTTATTACATTCTTATGAAAAAACCTGCTACAAAAGTTAACTTTTGCTTGCAATAACATGTAATTTGTTTTTCAAAGTGACATTATTGAACATTACAGAGTTCCGGGCGGGGAAGGGGATGACATTTTTTGATTGATAAAAGCATAAAATCTCAAAATTTTCCGGGGGGTATATTTCCATTCTCTAGAAGATTCCTCCTAAACAATCCCTTCAATTCAATGCTGAACGTAAAGGGGGGGGGGGGGGATTTTCCCCAGCCCATTTATCTGTGATCACAAAATTCCCTGATAAATTTAGAGGACTTTTTACTTTTTTTAATTTTTTTTTCTGCTTAAAAAAATACTTTTTTCATCCTTTGTCGCCGTAAATAGTGTCCGCTATTCGGAATGTCCGTTATTCAGAGGTTAAACATACAAAAATTTAGGTTTTGGAGTGGGGATTGAAAAATTCTCCGTTAAATAGAGGTGTCCGCTATTCGGGAGTGTCCGTTATGGAGGTTTTACTGTACAACACACACTATACCATGCTGAGACCGATTGCTGGCTTCAAGGAATCTAGGAAGAAAAGTGACCGGAAAAAAGTTATCGGAAAAAAGTGACCTAAACTACAAAAGCGGAAAAAAGATGTCACGGAAAAAAAAATTACCGGAAAAAAAGTGAAAAGGAAAAAAGTTATCGGAAAAAAGTGACAAGGAAAAAAGTTATCGGAAAAAAGTGAAAAGGAATTGATTTCAGGGATTTATTATTGATTTTGGGGATTCATTGGTTAAGTATGAAAGGGGGATCGAGGGTGGCTCATAATTTAGGTAAATGGGTTTTTCATGCTGAATTAACTATTTTGGTTCAATTTTAGGATATACGTTCATACTGAAAAGATGCTTGCCTGATTAGTTTTAGGAAGGGACAATTACCACCACCCCCATTCACCCTAAATCAGATAAATGGGTTTTTATGCAGAATTATCCAACGTGTGTCAAATTTTGGATATAGATTCTTTCTGATAAGGCTTATATATAGTATATAATGCTTGAAGAGATTTGGAAGTTTAAAATTTTGGACATAAGTTAATTATAATAAGATATATCCCTGATTAATTATGAGGTGCTTTTGCTTATTAATAAAGGGGGAGGGGCGGGCAATTATTACGCCACAAATTAGATAAATCGTTTTTTACGCAGAATTACCCGATGTATTTCGAATTTTAAATGTAGGTACATTCTGATTAGGTGAATCCTGAATACTTTTGAGGGTTTAAAGGCTAAGTATAGAAGGGGAATAGAATATAACCCTCCTTAAATTAAATAAATTGCTTTTTATGCAGAATTATCGGATTTGCTTCAAATTTTGGATTATAGGCTCATTATGATAAGGCGTATCCCTGATTAAGTATTGGCCTCTTTTGCTAATTAAAAAGGGGCTGGGTGCTTATTACCTCCCCCCCTTAAATTAGATAAAATGTTTTTTATTCACACTTATCCGATGTATTTCATATTTTGGATATAAGTTATTTCTCATAAAGTGAATCCTGGAATAGTTTTAAGAGTTTAATGGCTAAGTATTTAGGGAGGAACGGGGGATCACCCCCTTAAATTAAATAAATTTCTTTTTACGCAGAATTATCCAATTTGCTTCAGATTTTGGATGTAGGTTCATTCTGACAAACAGTATCTCTGATTAGTTATAGAGTTATTTTGCTAATTAAAAAGGGGGCAATTATCTCCTGCCCTTTAAATAAGATAAATTGTTTTTTATGCACAGTTATCCGATGTATTTGAAATTTTGGATATTTGTTCTTTCAAATAAAGAGAATCCCTGAATAGTTTAAAGGGTTTAATGGCTAACTATATAGAAGGGGGAACGGAAGATAACCCGCCTTAAATAAAATAAATGGCTTTTTACGCAGAATTATCCGATTTGTTTCAAAATTTGGTTGTAGGTTCATTATGATAAGGCGAATCCCTGATTAGTTGTCGGTTATCCCCCGTCTCCCCCCTCTATATTTAGCCATTAAACCTTAAAATTATTCAAGGATTCACTTTATCAGAAAGAACCCAAATCCAAAAGTTGAAATACATCGGATTGTTGTGCCCCCCCCCCCAAAAAAAAAGTATTTAAGAAGGGGGGTTATGAATTACCCTCTCCCCCTTTTTAATTAGCAAATTACCCCATAACTAATCAGAGATACGCTTTGTCGGAATAAACCTACATAAAAATTTGAAGCAAATCGGATAATTCTGTGTAAAAAGCTTTTTACTTAATTTAAGGGGGGTGGTATCCCCCGTTCCCCTCTCTATGCTTAACCATTAAACTCCCAAATCTCTTCAGGCATTATATACTATACATAAGCCTTATCAGAAAGAACCTAAGTCCAAAATTTGATACACGTTGGATAATCCTGCATAAAAACCCATTTATCTAGTTTAGGGCGGATAGGGAGGGGGGGGGGGGTAATCGTCCCTTCCCATAACTAATCAGACAAGCGTCTTTTCAATATGAACGTATATCCAAAAATTGAACCAAAATAGTTAATTCAGCATGAAAACCCCATTTACCTGACTTATGAGCCTATCCCCGATCCCCCTTTCATACTTAACCAATGAATCCCCAAAATCAATTCCTTGTCACCTTTTTTCCGGTAACTTTTTTTCCGTGTCATTTTTTTCGGATAACTTTTTCCGGTCACTTTTTTCCCGTTTACCGGCTTCAAGGGGATTGTGGGTGCCGCATTTTCGATGCTAGAGCGCTGGATTTACTTTCTTCCTCTAATTTCTTGAAGAATGCTAAATTGCTCGATTATTTCCAATTTCTTTATCATCTGGTCTAGAGCAAATGGAGACATTGGACCTCCAACTCTTCCTATCTGCTTCATAAGACGGAATTGTTTCGCAGCTACAATGGAGTTCCGTTGGTTCTGGTAGAACGATTATATCAATACATGTTTTTCTTGCAGTATTGGTATGAAGTGCAGAGAAATAACAAGCGCTCGTTCAAAATCCACTTTCTTTTTAACTAAAGAATAATTCTGGAACAGATCTTGTACTTTCCCGTGAATTTTTTAAGATTTCTTGGCGACTTTTTTTCTCATTTAAATTTTAACCTTAAACTACAAAATACAACTGAAATGGTTATTTAATAATTGAATGATGCATTACAAAAAATTATATTAAATAAAAAAAAAAAACAGTCTTCTATGGAAACTCAAAGATTGAAAGATTAAATAATAAATTCATGTTAAATATATTATTTAATCTTTCTATTTAATTTGTATTTTAATGTTAGATTTTTAATAGTAAAAATTGTTTTATTTATTTATTCATTTATTTAGTAAAATAGTCGAGGAAAGTGAAAACACATTTTTTAGTGTGCATAAGCCATATAAATATTTATCTCCCCCCAAAAAACAAAACAAATGAGACATTATAGGGAAACAAAATTTTGGCTCACGGGAAGATACGAATACGACATCTATTCCGTAATTCTAATAGACATGCGCTATACTGCAAATGATATTTCACATTTTCAATATCTTCAGGGAAAAACCATTTGTTTCATAGCGCCTTCTGTTGATAAATTTTCATTTTCATTTTTTTTTTTTTTTTTTTTTTTTTTTTTTTTTTTTTTTTTTTTTTAAATTAAAGTCAAGAACATTATATGAATTATCTGTACTTCAAATTTGATTTCGTTTAAACAACTAGAAGAGATTGTTGAGCTCACTGAAATAAAAAACTTTTTTCTTACAATATCCGAATAATAATGTGTGTGTGCCAGCTGTTTCCCGAGTGTTGGATATGCCGTATTCCACTGCACGAAAACATTTATGGCGAATTTAGCATTTTTAGTGATCAGTTTCACTTTTTAAATATTTTTTTTTATTTAGAAACCTTTAAAAATCTTTTATATGCATTACACCGCGTCCTTATGGGCGGATTTTTCTATTTTTAATTTTTCTTAAACTTTTTATATAAATGTCAAGCACATCATTTGAATTATTTAGCTCAAACTTAATCTCATTTGGACCAATAAAACGCATTATAGAGCTCGCTGAAGTGGACAACTTATTTCTTGCTATCCCTGTACATAAACTAGTGCAAACTTATTTTATGAAAACCAACAATTTATAATTAGTTTACTTTTGTTAAAAACTTTTTTCAATAAGTTTCATAAACACGCTTGGTTAAATTCTAAACCCCATTCAGCTTCTTTCTCCAAATAAAATTCTGAAATAAATCATCTAAACTTCACTCTATAAGACAACAAAAAGAAAGCGGGTATTTGCACCATCAAAGGAAATCACGAATGCTTTCATTAATTTTAAAAGAATACCGACTGTGGACGGTTGTATATGCATCCGGGAGGAGTTGAAAGGCTTTGGAAATTTATCATAATTCTTTCATTACTTTTCCCTTTCACGAACTATTGACTTCCTTATTTCAATTTGAAAAACAATCGAACATTAAAAACGTTGTGGAACCCACCTTCTCTTTTAGTTTTTTTGAGCGGCTTTCGGCTTTTATTATCATTAATACTTCTAGTAGTCATATCACTTCAATTTAATGATATATAAACTGCAATTTTGGCTCGATTGAGATCTTAATCTATACAGATGTTATACTAGTTGAATATATTTTTTATTTTGACTTAGTTGTGCAATATTTTGTAGTTTAATAATTTTTACTTATTTTTGCATGACAGGTTTAAAGTTTCTGTATATCATTGCATGCTAATTGTCATTTTTATGCCGGAAATTGCATTTTATCTAAAATTATATGTTTATTTCCGTTTTTAACTACAATTTTCATTTTATAACATTGCAAGAATATGCCACCAGTTCTGTTCATAACAGATTTTGCGATATATGTACTAGTAATTAAATCTGAATTTAAATTAAGAATTTTAATTGTCTTTTTAAGCTGAGTTTTAATTAATTATTTTTTTAAATTATGATTTTGTGATCAAAATAAAGATGAAATTTTTAAAGTAGACATTTATAGTTCAAAGGCACCTGATGCAGAATAATCGAACAAAGAGGATCTAAGGCAGAAATTAAAGGGCAATAGGATATATTGAATGCTTATAAATTTCCATACTTTAGTTTTTCTTCTTCTTTTTAGTTCTTAGTTTTTTTTCCTAAAATAACTTTTATTAGAGCATCTCCTAAAAAATGATCATTTTTATTGCTCACTTCATTATTTTATTCAATAAAATACTGACTTTTCCATTTCAGTTTGAAAAGAAATGAAACATTAAAAACATTCCGGTACAGTCGACTCTCGTTGATTCGAACTCGTCGGAACCACAAGAAATTTTCGAATTATCCCAAAGTTCGAATTATGGAAAGTATGAGCGGAAAACATGCTTAACATGGTACTACTATAAAGGAATTGATGTTATAGTGTATTTTAAATTTATTTTATTTGTTATCATCGGAATATGACTTAATATAAAATTAGAATGTATAAATACATAAACTAATTAAGGGATCAGGAACAAGCACAATGGAAGAAAAATTTGAAGCTTCACAGTTGCTCAGATGGGGCACTAAGAAAGTGGATATCAAATGCATGGGATTATATGTATACTCCTTCGGAAAAATTTTCACAAAAATCAAAGAAAGAAAGTTATTCAAATGATCTGAAATCCATGAGAAAGAAAGGAAGAATGAAAAATCGGAATTCTCGTTAGTTCGAATTAAACGAAGTCAAGAGAAAATAAGTTGGAATTAATGAAAATGTTTAACTTTATTCTGCCATTGAAAATCTCGGGACTTCATGTTTAGTTCGAATTTAGCGAATATTCGAATTATCCGATTTCGAATTAAAGGGTGTATTCGAAAAAACGCTTTTCCACCTTCAGCAGCTCGAAATTTTCCGATTCAATTTCAGACACATTTTTAAAAGTAGAATCATGAAACTTGCTGAGGGGATTCTTGAAGGGACGTATGAGGTGTTGAATAAAGTCTTTTAACGCTCAATTCATTAGAATTTGATTTATAAGCAATTAACTTCTCTGGAAGACCCTTTTTTTGTTCCCTTATCTCCCACTTCGGAAAAATCGGTTCAAATTGCCGTTTTTGATTGCTTTTTTTGCAATATTTTGTACACTTATCAAAGAATTGACCATTACGGCACCTTGTGCACTTTCTAAATAAGAGAATCTGCGAGTTTCATGTGTTTGAGAGCAAAAGTGAATTCAAAAATAAATCGGAAAACAAGCAGTTTGAATCGAAATACACCCTTAACGAGAGTCGACTGCACTTATCTTATTTTTTTGGTTTTTGAGCAGTTTTCGGTTTTTCTTATCATTAAAATTTGTCGCAGTCACATAATTTCAATTGAACGATATATAAACTGCAATTTCGGTTTTGTTACGATCTTATAATCCACCACACAGGTGTAACTCGTGTAATATTTTATATTTGATCTTTTTTTTTTTTTTTTTTCCTCTTACCATTTTGTAGTTAGACACTTTCAATTTATTTTGAGTAAATTATATTTAGATTTTTGCAGCTAAACATCTGAGGGGTCCCGATGAGGTGGGTGAAGAGGTTCAATTTTAACTTTGAAATTTGTAATTTTGGAAAAATCTTTCAGTGATGGTTAAATATGAAAATTATTTCCAGTTTCAGCGGTAAAACGTCCATCAAAATCAATTATCAAAAGTTAAAAACACAACAATTGTTCGGATCTTGTGCGCTTGCAGAACGAGTTCCACAGTTCTGCAGTCATGTGATCTCGGGAAATTTGTTCTCTAGCTGCTATTAGTATAGCATGTTCTGTTCTTCAGCAGGTCTTATCCCCAAATATTCTATTAATCTAGCGGGTCTTATCTCCATTTATCCTCTTGTTTTATAGCGGTAATATTCCCCACCTAATAGTTTACGAACAATTTTTTAGTTAATCAATAGTGGGTCATTACCCCAAAGTCAACGTTTATCTGTTTGTGCTAATTAATGTTATGGTTGTTAGATGTATGTACTGTACTGTGTGATATAAAATACATGAAAAAGAAAGCAAGATTCGTCTTCAATCTTAATTATATCTATCTATTATATCGTCTTCGATCTTTGTACACATTACAGTAATTCATAATCCCATCAATTTTATAACATCAAATTTTCACGTTTTTTTTTTTTTGTTTTCTTTAAATTTACGATTTACACAAAATCTTTACCTTTATCGATAAAAAATGAAGATCAATTTTGGATTCAGTAATACATAATACATAAGAATCAATTATCAAAAACTGAAAAACGTGTACATATAAAACATAAGAATCAATTATCAAAATCTGAAAAACGTGAGCTAACCCATCTTTTGCAGGCTGGTGTAATTTAAAAGCATTTTAAAATATATATCATTTTGTAAAGAATTGAGGCTGTCAATTTTCTTCATTTTAAATTACTAAAATTATTTTTTTCTTCCCTTATATGTTTATTGCAAATTGTTTGTTTTACATTGGTATTTTAGAATTTCAATATTTCAAATTTATTCAATAGAATTATTCAATATTTTAATTTTATTTTCAACAAATTTTTAAATATTTCTAACGAAATTATATTTCTACTAAGTTTGTGAATGTGACCTAATTTGCAGAAAAAATATGCTCCAACTTTAAACATCTGTTACTCAATCAATTTTATCCGTAAAACAATGGGAAGTTTTTTTTTTTGTGTCTTATTTGTCAGTGTGATAGGATATCAATGAATTACTATATATAAGTTATAGGGCCAGGGGACGGTATAGAAGTTTAAATTCAGTAATTTTTTAAGAAATGTTTTTATTGACCCAAATCACTCTTAAAGTATTTCTTTATCTCATTTAAACATTTTTGCAACTGTAATGTCTATGACTAACGATTAAGGAATTAGCCATTGAATACCATTGTAAAGGGACAACCCTGTATGTACTTCGAGAACAAACCTTCCAGCTCAATTTATTACTTAGATTCGTAATTAAGTATGATATTGAAATTAAGATAGTAATTGTCGAAATTGCGTCATGTTTTACTTAAATAAAATTTTAAACGTAATAAAAAAAAAATTGAAATTTTAAACTAGGTTTTTTTTACTACGCAAAGATTTCTGAACCAGAACTTAGTGAGCAACGAGGATATATTCAATGTTTATAAATAACGTTGAACAAAATAGTTATAAATGTTTTTATGTTGCTTGATTATCTGAAATAGTGCATCTTAAAATGATTTTCCAGATTTCAAAACTCTACACATTGATTTTAGTATATTTTATGATCAGGGATCAAGTATCCCTAGTATCCCCTACGACATTAAAAAAAGTTTTTTTTTTTTTTTTTAATTTATTATTTTTGATTTCATTATTTTTTATTACACTCTTAGCCTGATAGTCATCAACCCCATCGCACGAATAAACTGCTTTTCTGCACGCTATCAACTTTAATGAAAGTAAATTGATTTCTTCGAAATCAGGACTCCTGAGTTTTGTTTACCCGGAAAGCCAAACAATTCTCTTTTGAAACTGACAAATGGTGTCTGCATTATGCATAACCTCATTACTGAAACTACAGACCAATCATAGGCTTATTACTCTCTGCCTCATAAATTACAACAACACTTTAACACATTGTGAAATGAATCATTCTAACCTCAAGATTGGTGGTTAACTTTGCGTTTAGGTATTAAAGTTGCAACAATATCTGCATTATTCCTCAACGTAATGACTCCACCCCTTAAATTCACCTCCCCCTCCAGTGTTATTTCACGTTTTACAAACATATGTTCTTTCTGGGATTAGAATATATAAAATGTAACACATTTTAACTTACAAGCTGCTATGCAAGTTTTCTCCATTATAAGCATTGCGTCCGACATTTTGTTTCTTTTTTAAATATTTTTCTCTATATATAGGTTTCAAACTTGATCATTAAGCCATGGAGGAGGAGGGAATAGATTTGATGGAAATAACAAACACAGAAGATAACATAGTAGTAGCATAGGTAAGTACATATCTCTTTGGACCCCCCCCCCCCAAAAAAAAAAAGAATGAATAAATATATGAAAAAATAAACTACTTTTCTATGAAAATTTGAAAAATAATTTTTATTATTCTTAGATCTAACACACGTAAAGTGTTTTCTCTTATCAGTGTCTGATATAGCATTGATGATTTGCGATGCTGCAACATCCCGATTTCTGCCCTTATATTCTTTTTCAGGTTTTTGACGTTTTGAACTTAGATTTGTATATGAAATTTTCTTCTTCTGTTTCCTACTAGGCTTTAAATTATGAATAATTTATTTTATGTTACTTATCGATGTAAGTATTTGTGTAATTTCGTTAAAACCATGCGCTTCCTTAATTATTTTTAGCAGGTATTATGACCAGGATTAAGAATCCACTGAAAGTAACTGTGTTGATTGAAGTTTATTAACCGATTAAATGGATTAATGGATTTATTGATTTTATTTTGATTTAAGAAATATTAATTTAATTATTTAAAATCTTACCAAATAATATATATATATATATATTAGAGGTCTGCACGGGGCCGGAATTTCCAGGCCCGGGCCCGGCCCGGCCCGTTTAGATTTTTATATTTTCAACCCGGCCCGTACAGAAATCAGTGAAAACAGGCCCGGTCCGTTTTGGCCCGTTACAATTTTTACGATTTCTAAAAAATTCAGATTTTTATCATATAATCAAGATTCCTTTAAAGAATACTGCATACATATCTATGGAATGTTTTTACAGTATATTTTGCAGGAAATATACATTAACAACATTAATGATTATTTAGATTCTCAGGCTTTCAACATTCGAATAAAGATTCATTAAAAAATTAATATCGCTTAGAATAAAAGAAAAAAGAAAGAAAGCTAAAAACAAATAACGAATAAAAATATTTCCTTATCATTTTTTTAAAGATTTTAAATCCAAATTCATTCTTAAATTCAAAGAAGCTCCTTTCTGATACATTTCTAAATTCATTTTTTTCTCAGAAACGCATAAGATTAGCAGGTATCTTTATTCAATAACTATATAATCGAATGGCGTTATCCAATTTTTTGATACAAGCAATTTAAGATTACTGCAAGCAAATAAAATACTTTCATAATTAGCGTTTTGAATAGAATTTCCGGAAGCGATAGCATGGAAAGGGATATAAAAAAAAAAAAAAAAAAAAAAAAAAACATGCAATCATCTGAGAAACTATTCTATCCCAACAAGATAATACAAGTATTTTATTTAACAAAAATGAAAAACGCTTTTAGATTCCAAATCCATTCAATAGTTAGGCTTATCACTTTTATACTTTTAAAATTTAAAATTAATCAGAAAATGTGTCAAACTTTCCATTATTGAGTAATTAATTTAAAAACCATCAAGAAGTATATATCCAAAGATTAAGCTAACATAAGTTCTTTATCGCTGTTAATAATTTTACATGAGTAAGCTAAAAAAATATTAAAAGGGGTTACACACAATGTAATTCTCCGATGCCGATCCCTTCACTGTAAATTTTTATATTGATGCTGTCAAACTAGTATGGCTCGTGACGCACACTTATACTTATTCTCGTTAAAACCATTTTCGTTGAAAAAAGCTCAAAATTTATTGTTTCTGTTGAAATCTTAAAACGGGCCGGCAAGCCCGAAAATTTTTTTAATCGGCACGGCCCGTCTGGCCCGTTCAATTTTTTGCCGGCCCGGCCCATTGAGAAAACTATTCTAACTCTGCCGGCCCGGTCCGATAGAAGATTCGAAAGGATTCCGCCGGGCCGGATACGGGCCACGGGCTAAGCCCGGCCCCGTGCAGACCTCTATACATATTTTTTTTTAATGAAAGTTATATTCTAAATATTTAAATAATATAACAGTCCGCAGAGAGACAACAGCAATGGGTAATACTTAAGTTACTGAATATTTTATTTTATTAAAAACTGAAGATTTTATTTTATTTTATTAAACTATGGGTTTCATACACGAGAGCTGCACTCACTAACCGTAGTGCAGTCCCTGCAGGTTCAAAAACGCATAAATTTGCTCTTAAAGAAAGAAAGAAAAAAAAACCTCGTTTACGGAAGATTGAATAACATTATTCCTAGTAATTTATACTATAAACCTCATGAATTAATGCTAGCATTTTATATTTTAAATTTTAAGAGTTGTCAGAGGTGGTGTGAAAAGTAAAAATTTCGTTTCGTGACTCGTAAGTTAAGTTTCAACTTCTTTTTCTTTCTCTCTCTCTCTCTCTCTCTCTCTCTCTCTCTCTCTCTCTCTTTTTTTTTTTTAACAAGGGAATGAAGATATGTTTATGTAATCCATGAAAAGAATTAACCTAGCCTGAACTAGCATACCCCTCTCACAAAACAAAAACTCTTTTAAAAGCAAAAAATTCAACAAGAAAAAATAGAAAAAAAAACAGGCTGCAGCCTCGTCAGCGGTGGGTTTTATTTCAAAAAGCTGCCGAACATTCAAATATATAAATAAAAATATGTATGTGTGACAGTGAGTTTCGGCCAGAGCAGTGAATAGCAAAATCAAATGTTAAAACACTCGATAATTCAAAAAGCAGCCGAGCAATATATATACGTATATATTACGAGACCCACCCGGTGTTGCTCAGGCCGCTGATAATATTCTTTAATGAACTTCAAATTTGTATGATTTTGTATCTTTATCTCCATTTCGTCTGAAATACGTATCCGCTCACCGCGTGAAAGCTGCTAATTGTTGAGATTTGTTATGTAAATATTTCACAGAATATTTTGGGTAATAGTGAGCAAGTTAAAATTCCAAAAAGTCCTCTGGTGGTGAAAAAATGAGTTAAGAAACAGCAGTTGGTTGCTTAGTAAACTGCAGGCCAAAAGCTTTCAAACAACATGTCACAAGAAAATATCCAGAAAATGTCAAAAAAATATAGAAAAGGGGAGGAGTCATTTTGTGTCACTTATCCTTTATAGACAATCCTGTTCCAGAAAAGGGAAAAAGAAGAAATGAATGAAAAAACCCATTTGCTATTCTCTTTCTACCCCTACTAAGATGATCTTTTAGGTATGGTCACTTTTGGAAGCTGGCCAGAATTCCTGCTTGTTCTTTTTTCCTGTTGTTACATTTTCTATCAGAATTTTCTTAAATGCTATAATATAGATCTTACGCAGCTTACTTTCCTATTTTTTTTTTTTTTTATTATTATTTTATTTTTTTTTTTTTTTTGTACTCAAGTTCTCTTTTTTATCATGGCTTCCATTAAGAGAAAAAAAACCGTATTAACCATACAAAAAAAAAAAAAAAAAAAAAAAAAAAAAAAAAAAGATATTGTTACGCGACTAGAATCGGGAGAATCTGAGACAAAACTTGCAAAAGAGTTTCACTTTGGTGTGTCAACTGTCAATGAGATGAAAAGGATTAAAAAGTGTAAAAAAATTAAAAAATGTTTTGTTGAATTTGATGTCGGGAAAGGCGCCAAATTCCGAAAAACAATGAAATTAGCAGATCATACAGATTTAAATGCGGCTTTGTAACTTCGGAATAGAGCTGCACGGCAAAGGATGGCCAGTTTACACCAGATGTTATATTTAAACCCTTGTAAGTATTTGTTTAGAAATAAATTTATTTTCATTTATAATTTAAATTTAGTTATTAACAATTAAAATAAGTCATACTAACAGTTCAATGACTATACTACATATAAAACTAGATGATTATTGACGAATTCTCGATTATCCGAAAATTTCGATTATACGAAGTAGGGTCGGTCCTAATTACTTCGGATAATCGAGGTTCTACTATATATATATATATTTTTTTTTTTTTCAAGCATAATGATGTTAACGTTTTTGAAATATCTTTATTGAGTTCTTTGTAATACAAACTACTTACTTAACTAACTTTCTTAAAGTAAATATGATTTCTGTAGTGTTGACTTCTGTTAATGTTTAAAAAATAAATAATTTTTGATAATAAAGAAAGAAAACAAACTTCAGCGGTCTATTTTTATATTAGGACTATTTGGAATGTAATTCTATTGCTAAAAGTGACACAAGCTGAAATTTATAAATTCATTCTAAACCATATCATATAAATTTTTTTATAACTTTCAATTCAGATTTTATTTTTTTTCTTTTGATGCATTTATTTTAGTTTATATTTTTAGGTATTTTAATAAAATGCTAATGCCAAAACTAGTTAGTAAAAATGTCTTCTGATAGGTTCTATATTAAAATGTACCATATTTTGTAACGCTAGTTGATGTAAATAATAAATAAATAAATAAATAAATAAAATGTTTTAGATAAACATTCAAATAAAAAAAATTGCGGTAGTTTTTCACATTCAAAAAAAAAAAAAAAAAAAAAAAAAAAGGGAGAGAGAGAGAGATTAAAAAGAAGCCAAATTTAATGCTTATTTATAAACATCTGGCAATGAATTATTATTTTAAAAATTAAAATGACATGTTACCATTTAAAAATCTTTGCTACAAAAAACATACATATACTTTAAAAGATACATAAAAACAAAACTTATATAAATATAAAATAAATAAATATGCGTGTGTGCATAATTGCATACATAAAGTAAATATGAAACGAACAAGTATAAATAAAATATACCATCGGAAAAAAAACAAAACAAAATGAATATATATATATTGGATTAATATGGTCAAGATAAAATTAATTAAAATGTTTGTATACAGTATAAAAAAATATATCATCCGTTTCTATTGGAAAAAGAAAAACGCTTTCAGAACAACGCAATAAATGTTGCCTGTAACATTTGTTTCGCCGCCTACACATCGATGATACAGAAAAGCCTCTACACTACTTACGTTTTCATACAAGGAAGAATATTGCAACCAGGGGTGCCAACTTTTGAAAATTCTTGGGTTGGTTCAAAATATTGGGTGGACTCAAAATATTTTTGTAAAATAATACGATCAGTTTTTTTTTTTTTTCTTAAGGGTTGACAGATGGTGAAAGATGAGAATTTTAAATGAAGCTATCGTGTTTTAATAAATTTGCAATTTCGTCAACTTATATTCTCATGGGTGAATTTCACAGGAACTGCCAGCTTGATGTCCTGATGTTTAAATCTAAATTTCATATTAATAAATTTATTTTTTGATATTCTAAAATCAGGTAGTAGCTCCTCTTTTTATGCTTAATTCAATGCATTCATTAGATTTTTTCAGAGTTGTGAAATAGTGATCTTTTTTTTGTACTTTAGTTAGCAAGTAATGGGAATTTACTTGTCCTGAATAAAAAACTAGCAAAATTTCAGTCTTTTTTTTATGCTTCCAAACATTTTAAACTTTTTATATATGGATTAAAAGTAAAATATCCTGTGTTAATTAAACAAATAGATAGTTTATGTATTTAAAATTAGTATCTAAGAGTTAAAAATTTAAATGTATTTTGTGTCCACATATGCAGAACATGAGTGTTACTTTAGGGAAGTTAATATTATTTGTTTTAAAAATATTTGTATATTGCAGTTAGCAACGGTTGTGAGAAAACGATGTTGTTTCGTCTTTACAGTGCGCTTATTTAGAACGCGATAATTTTGTTCTATAATTGCTATTTATCAGAATGTTCATTTCAACATGGTGAGTATTTTTATTTTCTTACAAAAGTGTTACCCATTTATTTATTATTTTTTTTAACGTATAAAAATGTTGAGTTAGGGAATGCTGTATTTTTTGTTCAGGAATCAATAGGCCCAACTAAAATTTCAATAAAACAGTTAGAATTTATTTTAGTGAAGAATACCTTAATAAATGTCATGAGTGTTACCATACATGAGTGTTACCTTACATGAGTGTTACTTGGAAAAAATAACAATCATGAGAAAAGAAGTTAAGTAATTCTAAAACTATAAATCATGTGTAAGATTTAAGAGCTATGATTATAATAGATTCATGATTCAGGGATATATTTTATCATATTATATATATTTATAATTATTTAAAAATTGTAACAGGATTATAATTTTCATGTCTGCACACGTGTTTTGTAAGTGCTATTTAAGATTCAAATTTTAATTCTTAATAAATAATTTTCAAAGGACTATCTATTTTACTCAAATCATAGTTTAAACTTTTAAAAATCTTTTTTATATATATATTGTTACAAAAAAGCTGTTTGCTGCAAGATGAGTCTTATCGCTTGTCATGAGTGTTACCACTTTTCATGAACGTTACTGTAACTAAGAATCAGAATTTTATTAATGCATTTGTTACTTCACTTAAATTAATTGTTTTGTCTATTAGAGCTTTCTAATTCTTTATTATAATTGCGATAAAAATAATTAATTTTTAATTAAATTTGTTTTTAATAGAAGTTATACCCTTTATTTAAGAAGACAAGTAACACTCATGGCATAAACAACTATTAAAATGCTTTAAATTTATGAAATAAATAAATACTAATACATTTTTGATTTATTAATACGTATGTATGAACCTTAAGCAATTTTTTAATTAATTATTGATACAAAAAAAAAAAAATCGGAATGTTTTATAGAAGTCACACTTATGAGAAAAATAGAGACTGGGCAAGACATTTCTTGAAATTTCTGAAATATAAATAAAAAAACTCGCAAATAATCTACTTCTTAGAATGTTGTAAACTATAAGCAACTCATACCTGAGTAAATTTTTATATTTAAACCAAATTATTTTTTCAAATTTTGTTTCACCTAATACGGCAATACATTTGATAACCACCCTCATACTTTTTTTTTATTATTATAATAACACTGATATTTATTGTAATGTCATGATAGCATGAAATGATTATAAATCAAGTTAGCAAAGTTTAACATGGAGCAAAACATTTCAGTTATTTGGGATTTAAGGGTATCAGCCGGAGAATTAAAAAACATGGCCATTGACCAAAAAAAAAAAAAAAAACGTATTCTAAGGAGAAAAATGAATTATAAAATAATAATGAAATAAATAACTAGAAAAATGAAAATTGGATATGCTATGATCCAAAATTATTGGGTGCGCTCGGACTCCACGGGCCCATATAAGTTGGCGCCACACATTGCAACTGTGCTAGAATGTGGATTTGATGGCGCTATAGATCCTTTCTTTTGTTCTTCATTGATAACGTGATCGGGATCTACAGTTTATTAGAATGATGGAAGAACAGTATAATTGATTTGTTCAATATTAAGAACTCTGAAGCTGTTTATATATTATCTTAAAACTATCACAGTAGATACATTTTGTAGAAACAATTTTTAAAATCATACTTAAAATATTAAGAGGATGTATTTTTATTTGAATTTTTATGCATAATAATAAACGTTAGCAGTTATTTGTAAATCACATGAGGTATATTTTACAGAAGCAATTTCAAAAATTATATTTCAAATATTAGGATTTTTGTTGTTATTGTTGTTGTTGACCTTTTATTTATAATAATAAACGTTAGCAGTTTGAAGGGTAATATTTTTCTTTTAAAATAGATACATTTTGCAGAAGCAACTTTAAAAATAATGTTTAAACTTCTGAGAAGATTTTATTTTATTTTATTTTATTTTATTTTATTATTTTTTGTATGTGACTTTTTATACATAATAGTGAACGGGAGCAGTTAGCACAATAGTTAGTATATTAGCAGTCATCTGTAGATCACAGTAATACTGCTAAGTAGTTTCATACAAATAGATCAATAAGCAGTTAATTGAATTTTGAAAGATCAAAGATGCAGCTCAAAAGGATCAATAATAAGCTAATTGAATTCTGAAAGATCAAAGATGGAGCTCAAATGGATCAATAATCAGCTAATTGAATTTTGAAAGATTAAAGATGCAGCTCAAATGTATCAATAATCAGCTAATTGAATTTTGAAAGATCAAAAATGGAGCTCAAATGGATCAATAATCAGCTAATTGAATTTTGAAAGATCAAAGATGCAGCTCAAATGGATCAATAATCAGCTAACTGAATTTTGAAAGATCAAAGATGCAGCTCATATGGATGAAACACCCACATTCAAAACTAAGAAAGTTTTTTTTTTTTAAACTTAAAAATCACACAAGCTGTTTGAAAAACTATTAATAATATTATCATTTTATATTTGCAATCTACCTCTCAAAAACAACCCCATACATATTGAAGAAGTATATAAATGTGCACAATAGTCTTTATAAAATTTTTAATGGATAAAAAATATATATATTGGTAATTAAAAGCAAAATTCTACTTTTTTCATAACAATATTACTTATATTTAATGCCATTTTTTGCTTATTTATATCTGTATAAACTTCAATAAATCATTTTCAAAAAGTCTTGAAAATGAGCAATAGTTTTTTACCATTACTCGGTTTGTGTAATATTAAGAATATTAAAATTGATTGTATGGTTAAAATACTGTGTTTCATGGTCAGTATGTTTTGCAGCAATGGTTCTTATAATCATATTTAAACATGCACGCACATACACCTACATAATACGGAGATAAACAAGAAAAACAAAAACATTATTACTATTATTATTATTATTATTATTATTTCTGAAAACTCTGTTAATTTCCTTTACATTCAGTATAGGAGAGACTAGGAATGGTCAACTCAACCATACGGAAGGTTTGAACAACCCGTCTATTGTATTTCATATTTTTTTCACTAGATTGCAACCAAAACTAGAGGAACAATCTAACGACTTTCGTTTCATGCAGATAATTAAAACATGTGCAGACAAAATCTGTTGTGAACAGTTTTCAACATAAAATATGAGTTTTTTAGAAGCATTTTGTAAAAGTTTCTCAGATAAAGTATGTCACTGAAAGTGAAGTAAATAGTTTTTAATTAAAGCAGAAATATTGAGTTCTAATGCTAGGCATGAAGTCTGCACAGAAAATAAAGCTTAAAATAACTATGTGTTATTCATTACAAAATGGCTAATGTAGGGAGACTTGACCCAGTCACCGTGAGAATGGGTCACAGTCTGTGGGTTGACCGTATGGTCAAAGCCATAGCTGCCACACTGTAAAAAAAAATTGTAATTTTCACAGAAAAAAACTGTATTTTTTACAGCAAAAAACTGTTTTAAAGAAAAACAGTTCTTTTTTGTAAAAAATACAGTTTTTTTCTGCAAAAATTACAATATATTTCTTTATTTTACAGGAAAAAACTGTTTAAAGAAAAAACAATTTTTTACTGTAAAAAAAATTGGAATTTGTAATTTTTACAAAAAAAAATCCATATTTTTGTGTGACAAAAAATAATTGTTTAAAAGAAAAAACAGTTTTTTGCTGTAAAAAATATGGATTTTTGTATTTTTTACAGAAAAAAACTGTTTAAAGGAAAAACAATTTTTTACTGTAAAAAAAATTGGAATTTGTAATTTTTACAAAAAAAATCCATATTTTTTGTGTGACTAAAAATAATTGTTTAAAAGAAAAAACAGTTTTTTGCTGTAAAAAATATGGATTTTTGTATTTTTTACAGAAAAAAACTGTTTAAAGGAAAAACAATTTGTTACTGTAAAAAAATTGGAATTTGTAATTTTTACAAAAAAAATCCATAATTTTTTTGTTTGACAAAAAATAATTTTTTAAAAGAAAAAACAGTTTTTTGCTGTAAAAAATATGGATTTTTGTATTTTTTATAGAAAAAAGCTGTTTAAAGAAAAAGCAATTTTTTACTGTAAAAAAAATTGGAATTTGTAATTTTTACAAAAAAAATCTATATTTTTTGTTTGACAAAAAAAAATTGTTTAAAAGAAAAAAGTTTTTTTCTGTAAAAAATATGGATTTTTGTATTTTTTACAGAAAAAACTGTTTAAAGAAAAAACAATATTTTACTGTTAAAAAAATTGGAATTTGTAATTTTTACAAAAAAAAAAAATTCCATATGTTTTTGTTTGAGAAAAAAACTGTTCGAAAGAAAAAAAACTTTTCTTCTGAAAAAAAAAATATGGATTTTTGTAATTTTTTCAGTAAAATCCATGCATTTTTTATCCGTACAGATTAAAAGTTAAATAGTATTCCTTTTTCTTTAAGGGTCTCAAATCAGAAAGAACAATTTTATAACATATTTTTTTTTTTTTTTTTTCATGAAAATAGCAAATGTTGTCCAGAAAGTTCCTAATCGCGCTTATTTACTCGTCTTTTTTTCCGCAATTGCAATAGATATGTTAGAAAATGTTGTCAAAGTAGACGTTTTGATCTGAATTCCCGCGCGGAGAAAGATTAACCACTCAAACAGGGGAGAAAAACGTGTTTGTCATGCGATTGAAAACGCTTTTAATTCAATAGGTAATTTATTAATCCCAAAATGGAAAATTCCCTTCGATTGAAAATCGCTTCCTTGGTCTGGATTTCTAGTTTGCGATATTTCCGTTAAGAAATGGATTTGTGAATATGCAAAAAAGTTTTTCACTTGTTGAGCAGAGCAGTTGAGAACAGACTTATT
The DNA here is from genome assembly GCA_964019185.1 of Maratus speculifer. Classification (NCBI taxonomy): domain Eukaryota; kingdom Metazoa; phylum Arthropoda; class Arachnida; order Araneae; family Salticidae; genus Maratus; species Maratus speculifer. The sequence continues at coordinate 240,517,921 of OZ025290.1, read as the reverse complement.
TGATGCAAGGAATACAAACTGTAATCGCACTATGAGTTTTTACTGTATGGCTTTTATTAGTGGTTTAAAGCCACAGTAAACAAGAACAAACTGGAGTAACATTTGGAAATATTTTTTTCTTCAATTGAAGGATAGGGGCTTGTGAAGAATGGACTAAGACTGGTTTAAAAGATAATAAAAATGCAAAATAAATGTCTGAAAATTTTTTGCGAGTATTCTTTTGTAAGATAACATCTAAAAATTTAGTCCAGGTATACAAAATTTTGTCATTTTACAAGAGGAAATTTTAAATCATTTCACTATTCAAGGGATCGGGGCTTTCTGTGGGACGGGAGCAAGTTTGCAGTAGAAAATATATTTACAGATTTTTTTCCGTCACATTTAACTTGATTCATAAATACTTTATACATAAATAAAACGGCTCATTTATTTTTTAAACTTTCACTAACAATAGCTATTGGGATGATAGAAGCAAAAACTCAATTCCAGTTTGCAAAATGCAAGAAAAAAAAATTAAATTATCATAAAACAAAACAAAAAAAAATTAATAGAAATAGAAATTTTTTAAAATATCAAATAAAAAGCACCCGCAAGCGTAAAACAGAAAGGCATCTTCTTCATCTAGGGTAGAACCCCCGGCCTTCCGCTTCGAAGCACTTTCCCTATCGTGAGAGGGAGGTCTAAACCTCTCAGCCACAGTACTCGACTTCCGACAGTGAGAATGAAGAATACTATCGTTAAATGGCAGAAATATACTTGTCTTTTACTTTGCGCTGAAAAATAAATACTTATAATTGTTATGTTGGTCTAGAAATGTTACAACTATCTTAAAAAATAAGCTTACATATACTTTTTCTTTTCACTTTTTTCTTTCTCACAACATGAATGTTTTAGATGTGATAGACATAGATATTATGTATTTCATTACTGTATTGTTTGTGAATGTGCCAAATGAAATAAAAAGGTTAATTGCAAGATATTTTAGGATAATCTTTTTCTTTTTAATCTGATTCTTTTAACTATTTTTCTCGATCATTCTATTTGACAAAAAAAATAAAATAAAGTAAAATAAAATAAAATAAAAGGGACAAAAGGCTAATTTTTACAATGTAACTTTAAAAAATGTAATTTAAGAAATTAACAACAACCATTTGGAAAATAATTTTTTCTAAGACTAAAATTTAAGACTGGTAAATAAATTCTGGCTATCATGTAGTATTCGCCAGAGATTGTGGGATTTTGGGGGGGGGGGGGGGAGGCGATTTAAAATTTTTGTATTTGGATTTATTTATACATTTTTTTATATATAATCTCTGAAACATTTTTTAAATTCTATATACATCTTTAAAAAAAAATGGTCTTCATCAATCGCAATCAGTTCAACATTAGATTTTTTCCTTTTATTGTGGTCGCTGCACATTTCGTAATCGATAAACTCGATAATAGGACTTTTTTTTCTTTAACATACAATTTTTCATACGTTGTTTTTCTTTGGATTCGTCTTTTGCCATGTCTTATAATTTACGTCTACCAATTTTGTAACTTTTTTACTTTCTTCCTTATTAAGAACGACATTTCGATTTCCTATTCAAATAAAAATTCGTCTAAATGGGAAATGCTTCATAAAAAAGCAACATCCATTGCCTAAAGTAAAATGCTTAAATGTTTCCCATTGAGTTAATAAAAATCAGCAAACACAATATTTTTATGATGATCAAAATGTGGTTTACATAATAACAGAGCCATACATTACATACGCCTTGGATTAAACATTAATCTTCCTGGATTAATCATAACAAAAATAAAATGCGGACACCACTAGGTCTATTCTCCACCGAAAATAAGAACCATTTTCCAAATAGTTAATAAAATAAACTTTAAATATGGTGGTATTTTTTTGCTTTAAAACATTATAAATAACTTAATATTCAAATAAAATTATATTGCACTTTTAATTATCTTTCATTTCATTATCATCATTGTGTTTTCTTAATTTTGATAGAATAAGCAATTAATATAATTTGATTTATTATTTTAGAATCTTCTCCGCTTTGGTATATTCGTATCAAGATAATTTAATTACAAGTAGAGTGAGCTACGTTAATACTCCACATACCCACCCCCAATTTTAAAATCGAAATTTTTAAAGTGCTAATATTTAGCTTTTAATTATCTCATATTTTCTATCCTAGAATTTGTCCGTATTCAGAATCGCTATATTTCATAACAAAGAACTGGCGTTCCCCCACTTCCACTCTAATTTAAAATATCAAAATTTCAAATGTACCTATTTATTTATTTATTTATTTATTGAACAACATATCAACTTATATGTCGGATGCTTATAAACAGGGCTACACTAAATACTGGGCTTGCTCATTCCTTATCACGACGTCACAAAAGGTGGCTGGCCGCTATCTGTGATTGGTAAAAATAGGGCTCAAAGTGACGCACCCATCGTTTTGTGCCAATCGCTAGACATCATTCAGCCACCTTTTGTGACGTCATGAAAGGAATGATCAAGCCCGGTATCTAGTGTTGCCTTGTTATAAATCGGAGGGGGGGGGGGGGAGACAGTCGGTTACAGGGACGAGATAACACAAGGAAATTTTACAACATGAGAAAAACACAACTAGGAGCTCCACGCAAAAAGTGTTTGCAATGGAACCAGTGGGATTCGAACTCACAACCTTCTATGCTCGCAAGCGATTAGCGGCGGAATTAGGGCAGCTTTCAGTCGTGACGTCAGTTATGACTTTTGCTTGGATACTGACTCCAAACAATCGGTTGCTATGCTGTATTTTCTATTTTATTTGCATATTACAGCAGCATTTTTCATCTATATATAACAGACACATCTTTAATACTTTATATGCAAGAATACCATTTTCTATGATTGATATTGAATAAGAAATGAAGCATAGCAACCGTTTGTTTGGAGTCAGTATCCAAGGAAAATGCCGTGACTGACGTCACACTGAAAGCGTGTATCAGATGATTTACTTTTCAGCCGCCAATCAAATCTTGGCGTTTGAACTTCAGTACCACCAGGACTACACTAAATACCGGGCTTGCTCATTCCTTATCACGACGTCACAAAAGGTGGCTGGCCGCTATCTGTGATTGGTAAAAATAGGGCTCAAAGTGACGCACCCATCGTTTTGTGCCAATCGCTAGACATCATTCAGCCACCTTTTGTGACGTCATGAAAGGAATGATCAAGCCCGGTATCTAGTGTTGCCTTGGTACCACTAATAATGGACCTTATGCACGTGACGTCACACGCCAGAGCTGGCGGTATGCTAACCTGTTATTCTAGTCACTGTACCGTCAGAAAGCCTGAATGCGCAGGCGCAAACATCGCTAGCAGACGATTTCAGCCTTTCTGGATACATTTTAACAGAAAATCTACAAATTTAGAGAATTTTCTTGCAAGCAGAACAACAATTTTGAATTTATATTACAATATATTTAGTATATGCTGCTTCAACAAAGAATTTTTTCCCGGTATTTCTAACAAAGAAGCATTAATAATTTACACTCCATAGACTGCTGTACTAAACACCGCCAGTAAATACCGCCAGCAGACGAATTTTAGCCTCGGCCTCAGCTTATGTGCATAAGGTCCATTCTCTCAGCTGCCAATCACAGCTGCCGTTTAACGATTATTTGACCTCCAATGGTCGATTTGTGACGTCATATGAAACTGACCAACGTAACGACAAACTTCATCTGCCGCCCAAACTTAAGGGAAATGCGGTGCTTTCCCATTTGTAAACATAATGATTTGTGCTTCATTTTTTAAATTCTTGGAAAAATAATGCAAGAATAAGAAAAATCAAAATTAAACTGAAAGACCACATGTGCTTTAAACGGTAAACGGAGAGTTATGATGTTCTGTGTGGGCTCCAGGTGTGTACCAGATTAGAGTACCAGTCGTTACTGTGACTTCAATGCAAGGAGACTATATCTAGTTGTTCATTGTTATTTATTTATTTATTAAACACACACATCTGACTTGTGCGTTTGACATTAAAGCCCGCTAATAAATCATCGTCAATATACAGTCTGACAGCACAAGGAGATTTATATCACTAGAGAGTTACAGCCGTGAAATCATTTTTGTTTGTGTACACATGCATGTCTGTCTGACTTATGTGCATGACGTGAGATGTGTGCTTATAAATGATCGTCAAGAACACTTCAAGGTCACAAGAATATATACAGCACCAGAGAATTACAACGGGAATTCCACAAAGAGTGTTCGACGGAGCCACCGAAAATTGTAACCGCAAACATTCTCAAGCTCTTATAATCTCATTATGTCCAACTTCTCAGCCACGGTGGACTCATAATACAACGCTACCTATACTGTTAAAAATGTCGTGAAAAACTACGTCTGTTTTTAAAGACTATTTTCTGACCATTGAGAACTCTCCATAGGCAATTATGTAACGTTTTCATTGGTTAGAAAATAGATAGTCTTTAAAAACTGAGGTAATTTTTCAGGATATTTTTAACAGTGTAGAGACAAAATAGTCAGCGTCAGGGCAGGTCAGCCATCAGCGGATCACTCAGTGGACCCTATTCTTGCGATTTTTACCAAGGCAACACTAGATACCGGGCTTGATCATTCCTTTCATGACGTCACAAAAGGTGGCTGAATGATGTCTAGCGATTGGCACAAAACGATGGGTGCGTCACTTTGAGCCCTATTTTTACCAATCACAGATAGCGGCCAGCCACCTTTTGTGACGTCGTGATAAGAAATGAGCAAGCCCGGTATTTAGTGTAGCCCTGTTTTTACCTCACAAGAAATGTGGTCCAGTGAATGATCCTCTGATGGCCGATCTGCCTTAATGTCTATGTCAAAATTGAACTCATCGGCGTGGGCCTCCGTGGCTGAGTAGTTAAGACATCACGCCGCTGGTCGTGAGGTTGTGGGTTCGAATCCCACTGGCTCCATTGCACACACTCCTTGTGTGGAGCTCCTGGTTGTACTTCTCGTGTGTTGTAATATTTCCTTGTTTGCTATCTCGTCCCTGTATATTGACGATGGTTTATAAGCAGGCTTCATGTCGAGCACACAAGTCAGATGTATGTTGTTCAATAAACAAACAAACGAATAAACAAAACTCATCGGCGTTGTCTTTAGGTAGCATTGTCGCATATCAGTTGTAATGAAATATCAGTAGTGTTCCCCAACTATACGTGATTTGATTAGGCGAATATTCTAAGCAAGATGACGTGGAATATTATTGAACGGGACGTGGCAGTACAGACAATCACTTCATCGTACATGGATGAAATTCCAGAATTAGTTTAAACTCAATTTAGATATTCAAATGCAACCGGTTTGCCAAGTCATATCTTTGTGAAAAACACCTGAAAACTCGATTTTAGCGGTAGACTCGTAGGTTTACCATTGTGTTTTCCTACTCCCAAGCCTCCATGCTTTCATACCTTTGGGAGCTGATAAACACAAATCTACGAGTAAACCACTAAAATCGGGTTTTCAGTTTTTGACAGTAAGATACAACTTGGCAAACTGATTGCGTTTTAATATATGAATCGAGTTTTAACTAATTCTAGAATTCGATGATCTGATTGTATGTGCCGCCGCCTCCCGGTCTATAGATAAATTTCAACCACGTGATCACCTGCCCACCAAGTTTTATCCAACCAATCATTATCGACAATTTGTAGCCAATATTAAGAGTCAATCAGTCACAGTCAACCAAATTTGTGGGCACACTGTTAAAAATTTGACCCATTTGCTGCAGCATCACTTCACTGCTTTTATAAGGAAAGGGCAGCTGACGTCACTGTGGACAAATTACTGTGGATAAGCAAAAAAAAAAACCTGTCCGTTCTTTAACGACTGACACTGCACGGATGAGCTCCGAGAATTTGATTGGTCTAAGTTTGCCAATGTATAAGTAAGTATGATGTGATTGGGCTACGCGGTCAGGATGATTCCTACAATGATCGCTATGACAAAAAATGTAGCGGTAGATTGGTTGACAGAAGTGTTTGTTTGTAAACATGCCCTTTCCTTATAGAAAACGGTTACTTTACTGTGTTATAGAACATTCTCATTGGTCATAAAAGAGACATTCTATGAAAGCGATGGAGAGACGCTTCAGCAAATGGGTCAAATTTTTAATAGTGAAACAAAAAACACGTTTGGTTTCTAAGGTGTTTACTAGCATATGACGTCAGTAGAAACTGACCGAGTATAACGAAAAAGACAGGCTACCGCGGTTCATTCCTCGCATCTTTTTTACAGACCGCTGGAATCACGTGATGCTCGAATGCACCAATACAGGCTCACAAAATGAGCATTATGTCATTCCAGCGGTCTGTAAAAAAAGACACTTGGAATGAACCGCGGTAGCCTGTCTATTTCGTTAGCCTCGAAACTGATTCGAGGCTAACGAAAAAGACAGGCTATCGCGGTTCCGGCAGCGAAATTTTAAAATGGAGGGCCAAATTCACAATCAAGTAAAATCCAGACACCTCATTGGTCGTGTGGAAAGGGTGAAAATCACGAATTTGTTTCTCCATTTGAGAAAGAAGGAGGGGTAAAGTAATTTTCAAGCGATTGTTACCGTCTGTTCTTATTTACGATAAACCATCGAAATTAACTCAGTTAAGATATTTTGATGACATTTTATGGAACGAGAGTGAAAAATTTTGATTATAAATGAAAACAGATCATATTTACTTCAAAATTGCCGCTACGATTTTTTCTCGGAAAAAGGAGTAAGGCGACATTTCCCCTACCGCTAAGAGATTATTCTCTGAAAAGGACGCGGCTCAATGACCAATAATGCGCTTGGATTTCACCGGACTGTGATTTGGCCCTCCATTTTAAAATTTCGCGCTCCGGCAGACATAAATCATTAGATTCCTCTGTTGCTACTCTTCCTTAAAATAAAGATTTTCTCTCGTGCTCGATAACAAAGGTTTTTATGCTGTCGGCTATTGGATTTATTCAGAATCCAAGAGACAGTTACAATAACCTAAAATATCGAGCACAAGAAAAAAACCCTTCATTTTATGCAACAGTAGTAATAGAGGAATCGAATGGTCTACGACTGCCGAAAGCTAGTTGTTTACTCGTAGGCTTATCATTGTATTTGCCAAACAATCAAAGGTATGAAATGATTGTACGGTAAACGCAATGATAAGCCTACGAATAAACTACTTTGGTATTAATTTTTTGACTTATGCACCACTTCGCTTCCGGCAGACATGTATCATTAGGTTGTCCTATTACTACTTTCCGATAAAAAAAAAGGTTTTTTTTCTTGTGTTCGATACCTTAGGCTTTTGTGCTGTCGGCTCTTGGATTATTAGTTATTGCACCTTGAGTAGGTATTTTAGAAGAAAGCACTGCATTCATACATATGATTGTCTATTGCATTATCAAACATTTGCTGTGATGAAAATTTAAGTGTCTTTATTCAGAACAGAGTGGCGATATACGACTAGTAAACAAATACGTTTCAAAAATCCGAATGGAGGATATTCCGTCTACGTCATGATCACGTGGTCAAGGTAGTCTCACCAAGATGCTTGGCGAATCGTTTTTGTCCAGAACCCTTTCAATCAATCAATTTTATATCCCGCATGTCGCCAAACTCATACTTAGGCACTGTAATATATTCTGGTCAGATAGTTTAAAGGGAGAGTTCCTCTATAAGAGAGTGGTGATATATACACAATGTGCATGCTCATACCAGGGCTACACTAAATACCGGGCTTGCTCATTCCTTATCACGACGTCACAAAAGGTGGCTGGCCGCTATCTGTGATTGGTAAAAATAGGGCTCAAAGTGACGCACCCATCGTTTTGTGCCAATCGCTAGACATCATTCAGCCACCTTTTGTGACGTCATGAAAGGAATGATCAAGCCCGGTATTTAGTGTTGCCTTGCTCATACCAGGGCTACACTAAATACCGGGGTTGCTCATTCCTTATCACGACGTCACAAAAGGTGGCTGGCCGCTATCTGTGATTGGTAAAAATAGGGCTCAAAGTGACGCACCCATCGTTTTGTGCCAATCGCTAGACATCATTCAGCCACCTTTTGTGACGTCATGAAAGGAATGATCAAGCCCGGTATCTAGTGTTGCCTTGCTCATACTCAGATATTAGAAGGCAGTAGGCGCTCACCCTGGGGACCAGCTTTAGGATTATGGTCCCTAAGCCCAGAAGAACTCATGTTCACAGGGGCATGCGAAGAGAAAACTGCGCCCGGAGCAAAGTTTCAATTTGACATCCCCACCCAACTTTTCCTTGTGACGAGCCAAAAATGACGTTGGTAGTATAAACTTGGCACTCCCTAAATTTCCGCGCCCGGAGCAACCGCCACTGAAATATGAAATTAAAGGAAAATTCTACTGTAAGGCACAAAAGAGTTAATTTTCTTTTGTTTGAGAATGTGAACAAAGGAAATTCTTTTTTTAATTATGATTTTTCATTTTTCGATCTTCCCAGAGTAGCAGTGTAGAGGGTAGTGTTTGGAAAAATATGATAAAATATTGAAATATGATCTAGGAACACTCAATTACGATATTTTCTGATGAAAATTTTAAAGCATACGCTTTTTTATGCAAATAAGTTTTTGTGAAAGGAGAAAAAGGGCAAAGGCTGGTTAACCCCTTGAGAGGTGGTGAGATATATAGACGCTTTCTATCGTGACGTTAGATATGAAGTTCTGTTTGGATACTGACTCCAAACAAATTTTTGTTATGCTGGATTTTCTATTTTTTTCATATTATAGCCATATCTTATAGCTATATCTGCAGATAAGAAATTTAATACTTAATCTGCAGTGGTAACTTATTCTCCGATTTATATCTAATGAGAAATAACATAGCAACTATTTGCTTGGAGTCAGCATCCAAGCATGTAAGTTTTCGAAAAATATGGCGTGAATTCCACATTTCAAAACACAATTATTTTCCCGCGAAAGGATTAAAAGGAAAAATCACTATGTAGATTCTTTCAACTCTCTACTTAGATAACTTTCATAAGCTGCTTGTATGCATATTTTTTTAATATTCTCCACAATGTCCATTAGAGGATAGGAGGGTGATAAAGGTATTTTTAAAAAATTACTTACAGAAATTTTAAACTATATGAAATAAAGACGAATAAGCGATAATTTTTTTAAAAAAGTTAAGATTTTTTACTGTCATAATGATTTTGTATTAAATTTTATATAATCATAACGTTGATATAAATTAGTATATAACCGATGATGATAGCAAACTTCCATGTCATACCGACGTTTGCAATTATGCCCATTAGCAATTTAATCTAAAATGAACCTTAGATTTCACAAAGCTTTTCTATAACATACATTATATTATACATAAGCCATATACATAATTCATAACTTATATTTATGTCATTTACTTGACAAAAGATACGTCATATATATTTCATATATGTAGGGCCCCCAAATATTTTCAAAGCTAAAAGTGCAAAATAATTAATTGGTTATGTATATATAATAAAATAGTATTTCATATGGATATGGGTAGCTAGTTTTAATTTAATATTAATAGTGTTTTTTTATTCGAAGTTTTTATCATAAAGTTTCAGGTTTCCCATACTTTTAAGTCTTAAGCGGGCCCTGCATTACATAAAATGTCATATATGTCATATATGACTTTAACGTTATATATGTCTTATAACGTTGGCTATTCATATCGGTCGCTTTCATAGCGAAATTTGAAATGTTCAAATTATATTTGCCAGTAAATTGTGGAAATGAAATTCCTTTTTTAAATATTTTTTACTTTACTCAAATGTTCATTTAAATTTTGTAACGAAGAAATCTGAAGAAATCTCACCCTTGTACTTTTATGAAATCATAAATTGGCAACAGGTTAGATAGTGGAGTTTGTTTACATTTGGCGGGAGGGAAGTTTTAACGCTCGTTGCAACTCAGCACCGGCACATGGCAGAACGAATGGATTCTTCAAGATTTAAAAAGTAAGTTTTATTCCTTTTGTCTATTGTCTATTAATTAAGTTGTAATGTTATGTTCATCGCAAAAAATAACACAAAGTTTGTTTTGTTTACAGTATGAAATATGTTATCTCAAAAATAGAGTAATGTGCAATAATGAACAACCTTTGAAGTTTTTGGTTTATAAAGTGCCTGATTTATAGCAGGGCATTCGGGGCACAAGCCCAGGGACCCTAGATTTTAGGGGCCCCCAAATGCTTCTAAAGGTTTCTCAAATTTTGTCTAAAATCTGATATTTTACTATCTAAAAGGAATTTTACATTCATTCTACATTCTATTGTGCTCTTATTGTATTTACATAACATTGTATATTTTGTCTGAAACATCCATATTTATTTACCTTATTATAATGAATATTTTCTTTTGCCTTTATCACTTAAGTAATTTATTGTATTTTTAATTCTTATTTAATCGTGCTCTTGTTTTCGTCAGATTGTTTTGGGTTTGTGAGCGTAGCTCGTAAGTAGCAGAGCCCTCAAATATTTTAAATTATTATAGCTTGGTATGGTGAAAATTTATTATTAGTTGTTGCAAATTTTATCATTGCAGATATAAAGTATATGAAAAAGTAATCAGAACCATACTTTTTATTATAAAACGTCTAATTTAAATTGTATAATTTTGAATTGATTACTATTTAAAAGAACTAATGGTTATCACATATGATTTTTAATAGATATTTTAAAGTAATTTTTAAAGGCAATAAGTACATTTTTTATTTATTTTTCTCTTTTTACTCAATCCCTCTGTAAGCTTCGGTTCTGGGGGGCCCCAATAGCCATCTGTGCCCAGGGCTCCCAAATTTGTAAATCAGTCCCTGGGTTTATAAAAAAATAACTAATCAAAAATTATCTTTTATTATTATTTTCATAACTCCCCTTTGCCTTACTTTTAATCAAACTAATCAGGAAATAGAAAATGTTTTAAAATTCCATGGTTTTTCAGTGATGAACATGCTAAAATATAGCTTCGTTTCATAAGTTTATATATTCTTTACTTTCTTGCAAAATTCAAATGCTGTTGTTTAAGTAGACAGGAAACCTTGAATTTTATATAATTGCCAATTATAAAATTTTGTTTATTTAAAATTTTAAGAGGGCTATCATTCTGTGATATTTAGTCAGTCATTTTCCTGTAAAAAACACCCTATATTGACCTGCTAAAAATGCAATTTCAGTAATGTTTATTGTGCATAAAATATTTTGTTTAAATGTAAACATAAACAATCGGATTTAATTCTTAAATTGTATTAAACAAAATGTAATACTGAAACTTTTATAAATAGCTGCTTTTCAATTATTTTATGTGGTTAATAAAATTTCAATATTTATTCCTTTTTTTCTGTTTTAAATGTTTATAGCTCTGGTTTGTATGCTTTATACTCTGACATTCAAACCAGCCAAAAAGCAAAAAATATTGTTTAAGAACACAGTTAAAGAGGGGTTCATTGGCATGGGGCTTAATACCTCACCATTTAAAATAAGTTACAAAAGGTGTTAAAAACCTATTTTTGTCTTAAATGTTTGGTTATAATTCCTCTCTGACCAAAAAATACTAAATAAATAAATAAAAAGTAAAATGAATAAGAAAATAAAATAGCAATAGTTAGACATGTTACTGTACCGTGTAAACACAGAATTCCGCCTTTTTATTGATGAGTTTTATTGTCTCTGGAATCAATGCAAATCTGCACACAAAATTTTGTGAAATTTTTTATGGGGGGGGGGGATTGTAACGGATAAGTACAACAAAAGCATGAGTATACACAACACCAAATTAAGCAAATATCTTCAAAGGATTGCAGAAAAAAACACAAATTTCTCCAAAGGATTGCAAAAAAAAAGAAAAACTATAAATTCATCAAACGATCATGGAAAAAATACTATTTTCTTAAAAAGGTTGTGTGATATAATGCAATTTGCGTTAAAAGATTGAAAAAAAAGTGATTTTTATCATAGGATTGAAAAGAAAAGAAAAAAAACTGCTGATTCTAATATCCAGTGAAAAAAAGCGTAATGATTTCAGACATTAAATAGACTGATTTCATTCACCAGCAATCATCTCCAACTAACAAGGAAGGTCTCCATTGGGGGCATACTCAGAATTTTTTGAAAAAAATACGAATTAAACTACTCATGTAGGAAATAAAGGATCAGTGAAAATTAGCGGCGGAATTACATTATTAGATATGTAAAAAAATAAAATAGTTTGGAATAATTGGCGTGAAAAGCTGAAAGCGACGCGGGATTTGGCGAGCAGTGCATTTCCACGCCAAAAGCAGACGATTTTAACGAATCTGAAAATTGATTTTAATTGACTTCACTGTTAAAAATCTGCAGCATTTACTGCAACGTCACTCCACTACTTTTATAGAATATCTCTCTTCTGACCAATGAGAATGCTCCATAGCACTGTGAATTGACCGTGTCATACACTGTTAAAAATCTGCTGCATTTTGTTGCAACGCACTCCACCGCTTGTATATAATATCTCTATCCCAACCAATGAGAAATCTCCATTTCACGGCCAAGTAACCGTTTTCTATACAAGCAAGGGAGTGCATTGCAACAAAATGCAGCAGATTTTTAACAGTGTATTTTTCAATCTGGAACAATTTTAATCAATTTAAATTTTGTTTTAAATGATAAAATATATTATTTTCATTTTGTTAAAAGTACATATAAACGTATATGACAAAATTACACTTAAAGTAAAGTAAAAATGCAAAACTAAAATTACTTAAACTAAACTTATTTAAATAAATTGAACATAGAAAGTTTTTTCTTTAAAAAGTATTCGAAGCGTAAAAGCGTATTTTTCAAAATTTCGTTTTTTTGCCAACCGGAGATAAATCGCCAAATAAACGAATTTTTTATTATTTTTTTACGGACGTTATAAGGAGGTTCCGCCGAAATTTTTTTTATAAACATATATAACTATATGAGAAGAACATTCTGTAATTTTTTCAGATTTTTCTGAGTATGCCCGTATGGAGACCTTCCTTGTAAGTCTACCCCCAAATCCCAGTTCTTGCTGCGCCATTTAATAATGAGTTTTGTTTTTTGTCATTTAAATTTTAGTATAGGCAAATATGAAAAGTGCATTTTCAGTTAATAATATTTGATGTTTCTGATTCTAGTACAACCAAAAGAATGCATCAATATATCCCAATACAAGCAAGGAGATAATGCTGTCATGTTATTCATAGAGGTAGTTATATTTTTTTTGCTCAAAATTTTATGTACTATTTAAAAATAATTATGTCAAAGTTTCATATATTTTTATATATAAGAGAGAGTGGGGCAGCAAAGTCAGATAATATAAATGAACATGCAAACATCGTTTACAGAAAATTTTCAAAGTTTGCGGACAGTTATGATTTTTTTTTTCAAATTTCTTAAAATTATCAATACTTTTGGTGGAGGATTGGCACTTTGCAGATTATTGAGTAACTCTCCAGACTTTTTTTCAACTAGAGAAAAAAAATTGTTAAATTATTTCTAACAGTATTCATTACAGTATTTTAGGTGGTTGTTGTTGTACAGTAAAACCCCGATAATTCGGATTAATTAGGACTGGTCCCAATCCGGATTATCAAAAATCCGGATTACCCGGAGAATTAGAAAAAAAAAATTAAATAAAATATAACATACTAACAAAAAATCACCTTTATGTTAAACTTATTGAATATTTGCAGACAGTAATAATGTTTACTTTGCTTAATTATTCCGAAAACATGTCAGAAAAAGTTTTTTTATTTAGAATATGATGATAAAACAAGTTAATGTTATGGAAATTAGCCAATCGCTTCTCAAACTTGAAAAAAAAAATGACCAAACCAATCTGAATTATCCGGAGATCCGGATTATCGAGGTCCGAATTAGCGGGGTTCTACTGTATTTGTAAGTCAGTCAACTGCATGAAGGATACAGGATGTAGGGGGGGGGGTCCAACCTAATCCGTATTTACGCAAAGAAATCCAAGGTTCGAAGGAAACCATGGAAAACTCCAAGTGATTAGGCCGACGGCCGTGACTAGATTTGAACCCAGCCCCTGCTGTCTACCAGTTTCAAGGGCAGAACCTCTCAGCCAAAGGTGGGGCCAGTATTTTTTTGAAGATGCACCATGGTGCATCTTATGGTGCAAACTTAAAACCATTATAATTGAGACGGGTATGATGCTTCTCTTTCTCTCTCCCCCTCCCCCCCCCCCCCTTCTGTAAAAACCTCTTGACAGGTCCGGTAGCAGAAATTGAAACATTAAAACGGGTGCTGCAATGTTTCAGTTTATAATAGGCTTTGCAAATTAATTTAACGAATTAAAAATACATTTTGTGTTAAAAAATAGATTTTAAATGTTGATCTCTTAATAAAGTTTTAAAGATAGCTTAGAGATACTCTATTTGTATATAACTTTAAATTTTAGTTGTTAGTGGTGATATAGGACCCAGGAAAGGCAGTGTTTTTTTGCAGAAAACTTTAAAGAAAATTGAGTTTGCAAGCAGTTTTTTATTTTATCTGAGTCTGGGAGGAATCGGACAGGTCTCTCTCTTTATGTATCATTCTAAACATTTCATCAATCACTCACAAGATGAAGTATTAGAAGCCCAATCTTCAGTTGAAAAAAATATTGATTTGTATGAGCTTGCATTTTTATTAAGAAAAATATTATTTCAAAAGTAAATTTTCTACATATACTTTTTATCCTTTCTGTATATTAACTTGTTTATGTATAGATGTAATAGTTTTTCTATATTTGGAACATTATACTGTATATTATCCATAATTTGAAATAAGCCTAAAAGCAGCATATTTGTTTATACATACTCAAAAAGTTTAACACAAAACAAGGAAATGGGGATGGACCATTTTATCTACTCAAAATCTGGCACAGATATGATATGTGCACCATATTGGTCTGATTTTTTTTTTTTTTTTTCCCTACGCCAGTGTCATATAATACATTGGTAACTTTTGAACTATAAAGCAATTGCTGCCGAAGAGTTATTATTTTGCTTGATATGATAACCTGAATGTTTATTTTCTTTTATTTATTTATTTTTTAATTGCATAAATTAGGGATGCACAACCTGTGGCCCGCGATGGGTTAACTTGTGGCCAGTGAGTTGCGTCAATTTACAACTAGAGAAAATTGCAATTTTTGTGCATATGTCGCAGTAAAAAATCGTAAATTTTGTTAATTTACTGCGGTAAAATATAAAATTTCGTCATTTAGGAATCTCAAATTTCGTTTATCGTCACGGAAAAATCGCGAATTTCATTGATCAAGTGTGGAAAGAAGCGAATTTTATTGGTGAGGTTCGAAAAAAATTTAAGTTTCGCTCATTAGATATGAAAAAATCGTGAATTTTGTCCATGAGACTCGGAAAAAATAGCAAATATACCCAATTAGGCACGGAAAAATCACGAATTTGTCGATCGGCTTTGGAAAAATCGTAAATTTCGTCGATCAGGTGTGAAAAAATCAAGAATTTTGTCGATCAGGTGCGAAAAAATCAAGAATTTCATCGATCAGGCACATAAAAATTGCGAATTTCGTTGATCGGTTCGTAAAAATGGCCAGTTTCGTCGATCAGGTGCAGAAAAAACGCAAATTTCATCTATCGGCAGGGTTGGCTCGATTTAAACCAATTGGTTTAAACCAAATGGTTTTTTTGGAAGAAATCTAATGGTATTTTCTTTTTTTTCTTTATAATTTACATGTTTAAAATTATTGGATATAAGTAATTTCTACTTTTAACACTTTATTTCAACAATAAGCATTAGATATAGTGAGTTTAGGTCATTTTTTTATGTATAGGATTAAAATCAGCATGCACTGGTGAACATATCTATTGCTCTGAAGAAAAAGCTTCAAACATGTGAGTTGATTAAAGATAAAATCGATTAAAAAATATTCAATATTTAGTATAAAATAATTTAGTTTTTAAAAATGCAGATTATTTAATGCAATTAATAACCTAGCACAATTACTTTTAAGATGTTGTTCAAGCTGTAGTAAAAGAAATTTTTCTTGATTAGGGAGATTATCTTGAATTAAAATCAAAATATAAAGTAAAATAAGAGAATATTCAAAGATTGGGTGCTAGATATTGCATTTTAATAATAACAATCTTATTTTTATTAGTTTTTCCTGTTATCTGCTGAATCTAATGATGTGAAAAAGAATATGATGTGTAAAAATGACTTCAATTGTCACTCAAAACAAAATCTCAACAAGTATTTGATATTATTTGAATAACTATAGAAAACAATATTACACTTATCAAACTACATTTAAATGTCTATTATTAGTAATCAGAAGTTTGTTTATAAAGATTTTCAGAGTATCGATGTTTTACTGTGTGGAGCAGTTTTTTTTTTTTTTTTTTTTTTTTTTTAAAGACTGTTGACTAAATACTGTTTAAATTAAAACATGAATTTTTTAAATTTTCTGCTAAAATTCACTGTAATTATTTAATTTAAATTGATTTTATATGAAGTTACACTACTTATAATCCAACAATGTCTATTTTTATTCATAAGCATGCATGTATATGTAATAAGATAGGATGTTTAAAAAAAACCTGGTTTAAACCAAAAAAACCTCATTTAAACCAAAAAAAACTGTTTTTTTTTTCCAAAAAAACCCTGGTTTTTTTCCAACCCTGTCTATCGGTTTTAAAAATCGTGAATTTCGTCTATCATCTTCGTAAAAATCGCAAATTATGTTGATAAGGCGTGGAAAAATCGCGAATTTTGTTGTTGGTTTTGTAAAAATTGTGAATTTCTTCGATCGGTTTCGTAAAAATCTCAAATCATGAATTTCGCCGATTATGCGAAGAAAAATAGCAAATTTCATCGATCGACTGTTAAAATCGTGAATTTCATTGATCGGCTTCGTAAAAATGAAAATATCGTTGATCGGCTTTGGGAAAAATGCGAAATTCATCAGTCAGGCGCATAAAAAACACAAATTTCGTCGATCAAATGAAAAAAAATCGCAAATCTCTTCGATCAGGTGCCGAAAATCGCAAATCTCGTCGATCAAGCTCGAAAAATAGCGAATTTCGTCAATCTTGCGAAGAAAAATCATGAAACTCGTCGATCGGCTTTGAAAAAATCATGAATTTCGTCGATTAGCTTTGTAAAAATCTCGAATTACCTATATCAGGTGCAGAAAAATCACAAATTTTCGTCTATCATACGAAGGAGAATAGCGAATTTCACCGATCGATTTTTTAAAAATTGTGAATTTTGTCAATCGGCTTTGTAAAAATTGCGAAATTCGTCGTTAGGCTTTTTAAAAATCGAAAATTCCGTCGATCAGGCACGGAAAAATTAAAAATATCGTTCGATTAGGCACCGAAAAATCGAGATTTCGTCGATGGGCTTTTTGAAAATTACGAATTTCGTCGATCAAATTTTGTTGATCATTCAAGGAAAAATCGTGAATTTTTCTTGATTGGGTTCATAAGAATTACAAATTTTGCTGATCAGGCGAGTAACGATTGTGAATTTTCTCGATAGCTTCGAAAAAAATGCGAATTTTGTCGATTGGTATTGTAAAAAGTACAAATTTGGTGGATCAGGCAAAACTACAAATATCATTGATCAGGCACAGAAAATCGGGAAATTCGTTGATCGGGTGCAAAAAAAATCTTGTTGATCGGCTCTTTCTCTCTCCTTCGTTTATAAAGTTCACATTTTTTGGCACCAGCCGTTTATACTTGTTTTGTAGCACTTTTAATAAAACAAAACATACTCTCCTGAATCATGTCAAGGAATATTTTTACATCTAGAGTAGTGATGCACAACCTTTTTGCCAGAAAATCGTTTGCCACCAGAATATTTGAAAAGCGACGTTTGTTTTACTTAATAGCAAAGTTTCTGCCATTATTGTAAGGAAAATTTTTCTGAATAAAAATAGTGGTATTGTGGCCCGCAGGCCACAGGTTGTGCATCCCTAATCTAGAGAATAATCCTTGCTATATCTGTTATATATAAAAATGTAAAAACTGCTGATATATCCTTACTAACTGAATTGGGTATTTTGACTTGGTAAGTGCACTTAAAGGGTACCCCCCTCCCAAAACGCACACACACTCTCCTCTAAAACCATATTTTTTTATCCAATTGTAGGCCACAGATCACCTCCTCTAACTCGAATTCTCTCCGTGTTATTGATGTGGCCCTCGACCACCCAGATATTTTTGAATGTGGTCCTTCTCTTCAAAAGGTTGTGCACCCCTAGTATAAATTCTTTTGGTCTATAGTTATTAAACTTTTTTTTAATATATTGTTGTTCCCTTTATGTATATATGTAACTGGTATTTGAAACACAGGTTTTTCATCAAATTGGCGTTAGAAAAAAATCATGTTAATGTAGTGCATATGACACTTGTCCCCAACTGTCATATCTGCCATCATATGTCCAAAATTCTTAGGGTATTTTTTGAATTGTTCAAAAGTAAGCTTATATTCTAAGCATGTGAAAGTTATGGAAATAAAGTTGTTTAAAGTAGACTTTAAATAGGAAATTCCCATAATGTTCTTTTGCTAAAAGATTAATTTGAGATGCTTATATTTAATAGAGGTGCACCGGATGTGGATTTTTGTCGGATACCGGATAACAGGTATCCGGTACAAACTTTTACCGAATATCCAGTATCCGGCCGAATAATTTCTCATTTTTAATTTTAATAATATTTCGATTTTATGCTTGTTTAAAGAGGAAAAAATTATTTTATATTATGCAAGTATTAATAGATTTCAATTAACTTATTAAGTCAAAGTTACTTAAAAACATAGTAATAAATATTGAAATGTAATATTTTTTTGCCTTTTCATTTTTACTTATAAAACTTCTAACTTTACATGCATATTTTTTCTACCTTTTCTTTAGTCTCTATCACCAGATTTAGATAGTGACTTGAGGTTTTTATAGATGAGTTGTATCGATTAACTAACAGAAATTTTTTTTTTTACCCTGTTGACACATAATTAACAAAAATGGGATAGTTGTGTATGTTACTCCCCTTGACTCTGAGTGAGAGTTACAGTTTTCCTATTAAGCTCTTTTTGCATTGCAGAGCAAGTTTCAGAATGAACTTTATTTAAAAGGTCACTTGCAATTTTAACATGACTGGGTGACTTATAACAAGGCGTAATTCAATTGCTTTGGAAATTTTTACTAAAATATGTTTAAAAAATATGCAATTTGTATTTTTTTCTTTTGTTTTTACCACTTTTTTTCTATTGTAGACTGCTTAACTCGTGCAATTGATGTTCCAGCAAAATTTGAGTGGTTTCTTCAATATCAGCAATAAGACTTTGTTCTTGATTTTCTAAACAAACACACTTTGAATCCGGGGTATGAATATTCATAAATAAACTCCTTAGTTTGCTGGAAACTTTATTTTTCTACATGGTTTTTAATCCTCAATACTTTAGCACTTATAAGACGGCCCCATTGTACACATTTCTGACTCAGAATTTTTTATGTATTAACAGCAACTTCATAAAATTGTTAGATTAGATATTTAGATCTTCCTCTTTTGTTGATATTCATAACTCAAAATAATAATAAAGTTATTAACAAAACACTTGAGAAGAACTATAAAAGTCAACTACTACATTACGGCAATTAAAAAACAGAAGGCAAAACAAAGTTGAAACTGTAGTTGATATTATAGTTTTGGTTTTACAATTACAGTTATGACAGAATAATTGAACATTGCAGTTAAATTTTGACTGGTGAAAATTACAATAAAACTTTTGAGAGGTGTAAAATTACTTCATTACTGAAATTTAAGAACAATTTTTAAAAAAAATAAAAAATTTGAAGTTGTAGTATATATTCTAGCTTTGGTTTTACAATTCTGACAAAATATTGTCATATTTTAAATATATCTTCATTTACATATAAACATTATAATTTCATAATTGTGAAAATATACAAGTATTTATTTTTGTTAACATTGCTTTTTAATAAGATAAGGTTGTCAAGGAGCAAATTAGTTTTACATTTTTTTTTTAATGTAAAAAACAGAATTTAAAAAATGTTTTACTATCCGGCAACCGGATAATAAAATATTCGGCCGGAACGAATATCCGGTTTGAGTGCCGAATAAGCAGGATATCCGGCAGGAGCCGGATATCCGGTGCATCCCTAATATTTAATGGGAGATTTTTTTTATTCTTTTGAAAGAAAGGGTCTTAAAAACCTAACCATCCAGAATAATATTAGTTTTGAAAATTGAATCGCTCTGCTTTACATAAGTTTATCATATGTAAGAATAGATGGACAATTTTTGAAAATTTACCAATTGTAAAAAACACAACTGAGATGTTTTTTAAACGATTATTAAAATCATTGTTTTACAAGTTTATAAAGCAGTTTTTAGCAAATACATGGTCGCTGAAAACAGATGGAATTAAAAAACAAACCAAAAGGAGACTATAATGGAGTCGCAACAGTGGAAAATTCATGTGATCATGTTCCCTGATTGTAAAAAGTTGAAAAGTCGTTAAATAGTAAGGGGAGTTTAAGTAACAAAAATCAGAATTTTTTGGCAATTAGCCACAAAATAACCAAAGAAAAAAGAATCAAAAGCAGCTCTAGTGGCAAGAACATGAATTAAAAGGATAGTAAATGGGATCAAAATCTTTTATTGATTTTTATGCATCATTTGAGATAAGTTTTATATTTTCCCCGCTATTAAAAAACTCTACTGTAGTTAGGTACAACCTTTTCAAGAGAAGGACCACTTACAAATATGCCTGGGTGGTCGAGAGCCACATCAATCACACGGCGAGAATTCGATTTCCAGGAGGTGATCTGTGACTTATAATTAGATTAAAAAAATATGGTTTTAGAGGGGAGTGGAAAGTTATCCCTTTAAGTTTGCGTACCCAATCAAAATATCGAATTCAGTTGATAAGGATATAAAAGCATTTTTTATGTTTGTATCTGTAACAAATATACAAAGGATTATTTTCAAGATGTAATAATATTCCTTGAACTTCATTCAGGAGGGTAAATTTTGTTTTATTAAAAGTTATAAAAAACAAACATAAATGGCTGATGCCTTTCATGCCTTTTTTTCCCCATGCCTGATCAACAAAATTCCTGAATTTTCTGTGCCCAATCAACAAAATTTTCAATTTTTCTATGCCTGATCAACCAGTTTGTGCCTTTTACAAAACTAATTGACAAAATTCACAATCTTTCTGCTTCTAATCAACAAAATGCACAATTTTTACAATGTCTATCCATAAAATTCAGATTTTTACAAAGAGCCAATTGACAAAAATTTCGATTTTTACAAAGCTGATCGACAAAAACCTTGACTTTGACAAATCAATCGACAAAAATTGTGATTTTTCCTCACATGATCAGTAAAATACGCAATTTTTCTGTGCCAAAACAACCAAATTCTTGATTTTTCTGCACTTGATTAACAAAATTCTCTATTTTTCCATGCTTCATCAACAAAATTATTGATTTTTACCAAGCCATTTGAAAAATTTCACAAACAATTCACCTATCAACAAAATTTGTGATTTTTAGGAAGTTGATCGAGAAAATTCTCGATCTCTTAGCACCTAATCAACAAAATTCTCGATTTTTAAGAAGTCTGTTGACGAAATTCACTATTTGTACAAAGATGATCGACAAAATTAGCTATTTTTCTTCACACAATCAATGAAATTTGAAATTTTTACGAAGTAAATTGATGAAATGTGCAATTTTTACAAAGCCGATCCTGAAAATTCATGATTTTTTTGTTCTTCATGTGCAATATTTGTGAGTTTTACGAGGCCGATCAAAAAAATTCACCATCTTTTAGCATCTGATCTACAAAATTCACAATTTTTATGAAGCCGTTTGAAAAAAATTCACACTCCTTCTGCACCCTATACACAAAATTTGCGATTTTTATGAAGCCGGTGGAAAGAATTAGAAAATTTTCAGCGCCAGATCGCTGAAATATACTATTTTACAAATTCGATGAACAGAATTTGCAATTTTCGCAAAGTCAGTCAACAAAATTCATGTTTTTCACATGGTAAACTGGGAAGACATGCAATTTTTTCACAGACGATGAATTTAATCAGAAATAATAATCGTTACTTTTTTAATTGAAACAAGCATGAGTTTTGTCAGTTTATCAAGAGAAAAACATTGCACATTTCATCTTACCATGGAAAAAAAAAAAAAAAAAATACAGATTTTGTCAAAGTAGATAAATATCATGAAATTTGTTTATTGGGTGTGAAAAAATGAGTATTTTGTCAATTACATTCGGGAAAAACGCCACTTTTATCATTGAGACAAGGAAAAATCACAAATTTTATGATTGGGTCTCGAAAACATCTTATTGATCAGTTCTTTCGTAAATTTTACATCAATAAATCACCTCTTCAAAATTCCTTCATGTTATTGATGTGGCTCTCGACTACCTAGATATATTTGTAAATGGCCCTTCTCTTGGCAAGATTGTGCACCCCTACAGTAGAATATTTGTTTATTTCTGATTATTGTCATAGTTTCCCCCAGAGGGTTTCAGGAGGGCGCTCCGCCCCTCCTACCCTTTAGTTTAAAAAGTAATGCTCCTCATCCAAAAACTAGTGCCCTTCTTGTCACTAATTTAAAAAAATAGCATCCTTCTTGCCGCACATTTGAAAAAAAGCAGCCCTTCCTTGATGATGCGAACGTGCTACAGCGTGTAAATTACACAAAAAATCGGCGACGGAATGAAAAATGTAGCTATTACGTGTCCCACGGGATGCATACTTTCGTAAAAAAATCGCGAAATAACGACTAATTTCAGGCAAGATTCGCGAAAAAATGTCTAATTTCATAACAAAATCCCGAAAAGGCCTTAGATTTCCTAAAAAGATCGTGAAAACGACAAATTTCATCCGAAAACCGTGATAAAAAGGAAAATTTTCCAAAAAAATTCGCGAAAACGGAAAATTTTGCCAAAGATCACGAAAAACAGCAGTTTTCGTCAAAAGATTTGCGAAAAATACAAATTTTTTTTTTAAAGGGGCACAAAAAAAGTTAATGCCAGATGGTAATTTTTCTGTTGTGAAAACTAATTTTCCAGCTTCAAAAAAAATTTTTTTTTCTCCATAAGCAGAGTTTTCTGGAGCCCCCCCCCCTTCCGTTCTGTTCACAATCTTTTTTTTTTCGCTTGTTTTTTTTTTTTTTTTTTTTTTTTTTTTTTTTTTTTGCGTGTTTAAACGTGACAAAATTGGCAGTTTTTCGAGATCTTTTGAAGAAATTTGACATTTTTTTGTCATCTTTTAACAAAATCTGCTGTTTTTTCATGATCTTTTAAAAAACCTGCTGTTTTTTGCGATTTTTTAACAATATTTGTCATTTTTTTGCGATCTTTTAACAAAAGTTACCTTTTTTAAATTTTTTGACGAAATTTTTTTTTTTTTTTTTTTCTGGATTTATAGACGAAATTTTTGGATTTCCACTATTTTTTGAACTGCTAGATTCATCTCTATAAAAGTGCCCTTAAAAAACAAAAAAGTGCCCTGAATAATGTAAAAAGTGCCCTTTTCAGAATAACAGCGCCCTGCCCCTTTTTAAACCTGGGGGAAACTCTGTATTGTTATTTTTTTTAATGGATTATGATTTCTGAAAATAAAGAATACTGCCAAAATTGAATATGTGATTTCTACTTGTGATTCTTTCAGAAAATGAATGCTAATCTAGCAATGTAACTAAGAAAAATGTTGCTATTGTTCATCATGAGAGTATGAAGAAAGGGAGCCTAGAGCAGCCATTGTTTCTGTCTGCCCACAAAGCATCGAAAGATAGGTAAATATATGCTTTTCATGTTTCAGTTGAATATTTTAATTTACATCAGTATTTCCAAATTACAAAATTTCATGGCATATTTTTATAACACTTGCAATAAATCTACCAAGAAGATTGTTTGGAAAAGAAAAGTGTTTTTTATTTATTTTTTAAGATGTTTATTTTTAGATGAAATATTAACACAATTAATAATGTCAACTTTTCATATTTTAGAAAACAGCTCTAATTTACTATTCTGTTTGTAATTGTATGAACAGTATGAACATTGGGGGTATTTCATATTTTAGAATTAAGTAATTTTATAA
Organism: Maratus speculifer; assembly: GCA_964019185.1. Taxonomy (NCBI): domain Eukaryota; kingdom Metazoa; phylum Arthropoda; class Arachnida; order Araneae; family Salticidae; genus Maratus; species Maratus speculifer. The sequence goes on along the minus strand of OZ025290.1, from coordinate 240,493,729 downwards.
TAATTTAGTAATTTTGTATTTTATTAAAAATAAATAACAGTTTTTAAAAAGGTAACATGCTATTTTGTACCGAAGATCAAGTCACAAATGAAAAGAGAAAATTTTGATTGCACCAAAAATGATATTGATATCAAGACAAACCTCCCTTCCCCCTTGAGATATCTTATGATAGCATATACTAGCTCTCTCCCTCTTCCTAAAATGATTTTGTTATATTTTCATAGCTCCTAATAACTATTTTCAGCATTTCAATATCTTAAAAATTTTTTTTAAGCACATGGATAATTGTTCTAAATATAATCATAAGAATCCAAGATTTATTCAAAATTTAAAAAGCTAGTTGTTAAAAAATGATAATTTATACATTATTTCGATAATCGCAAAATTACAATTTAAAAAACAAAGCAACATGTGATAATTTTGTATAATGTGCTTTTTTCAATGTATTTGAAATCATTATGTGAAGAATAGCAGCTTATTTATGTAATTAATAACAAATGAATTTTTAAGTTAGTATAATTTTTTAGTTTATAAAAGTTCCAATTTACTTTTTTTTTAGTTTATTTATTTTATTTTTATTTTTCATTAAATACATAAATATGCAAAGATTCACAATTAAAATTGTATTTATATAATTAAAAAAAATCAGATTTATTAAAAATATAAAAGTGAATTTTTATTGAGTCCAACAGTATTTAAGCCATTACGGGTATTGATAAGTGTACAAAAGGAAAATATTCCATTTGCTCACATATTTTATTTCTCTGTTAAAAAAATTAGATTTTCATTAAAATACCTGTGAATAATTTTAAATAAGAACAACAACAACAACAACAAAAATTCTTGTCTATTGTCACAAAAATATGCCTTTTTTCCTTTTAAATTTTCATCATATATTTAAATATGTAAAATTTCACAGTGAAAAATGTACTTATATGCTACAAAATCTACACATAATTTATATTTTTTGTAAATTTCAATTGTATTTCTATAACAATTGATCTATCTTTCATGAGTGCAGAATATGTTTGATCAAGCGATGATTGGGGGAAATTTTAGCCTTCTGGGGAAATTTAGCAGAAAATATATGATTGTTTTCTTTTAACAGTGAATATCATAATTTCCTGAGAAAGAAAAAAATTCACTGCAAATAATATATATATATATATATATATACATACATATATGGCAACTTTCGCTAAATCAATTTCAGTATAATATAAACTATGTATAAAAATTTTAGAAAAAAAAAAATATATATATATATATACGTACAATAATATAGAATTTATCTATAAAAAGATCATACAAGTTCAAGGGAAATTTTCACATGGATTGAGGCAAATGTTGGGAGTAAAAACATTTTCTGTACTTGTCTTTGAGCAGTAACTATCCTAAAATAACTACTATAATCTTAAATAAATTTATTACTCATTTTGGAGTAAGATGGTTTATCTAAAATTTGACCTACAATAATTTTATATGTATCACTCATCTGAAATCTTCACACACTCTGAAATTTTTGCTCAATGTTTTAGTCTCCTAACACAGTGTAATTCTTCATATGTGGAAGGAAGCAAAAGATGTTTTTGTAGTTTTACTGTTTTTTACCTTTAATTGAATGGTATGTATGTTTAAACTGTGTAAGATGTAAAGGAGGGGAAAAGGGGATGTTCATAATATGAAAGTTGTGGTTTTTTTTGGGGGGGGGGGGGAGACAGGCTTGATACACAAATTTTTGGAAGAAGGAAAAATTTAGATGTTATATTATTAATTTATTTTTACTATAATGTATTAAATACATCAGAAATTAAATATTTAAGATTAAGAAACTTTATAGAATAAATTTTGTGTTTGATACCAGAGGTGGAACAGTAAGATAAACAATTTTTGTGTACTTTTTTTGTAGGGTGTCAAATATTGTTGCTTGCAAACAAATAAAGAGGTAAATATAATAATGTTAAATAAAAAGATAATAATGTTTAAACTTTTTTTGAGGGGGGGATTTTAAAAACAAGACCCCCCCCCCTTTTTTTTTACAAGTTTCTATTTGTTAAACAGAAAAGATTTTTCCTCACCCTTGTATTTGCTTTATCTACTTAATAAAATAGAAAAAAGAAAGATTTTTAAAGAATTTTTTTATTATTATAAGCTTCATTCAAAAATTTAATTTTTTTTATTTTTGTAAAAGGAGGCTTACAATCTGGATTTTACTGTATGTCATATGTAAATTGGTAGGCAGCAGAGCAGATAATCATCTCATTGTGTTCATGGTTAAAGAGTTAGTTAAAATTCAAATCGCATATTAAAATGCAGTTGGTCTGCCAAATCTTTGTGGAAAACATCTGAAAACCTAATTTTAGTCTCTAAAGCTTATTGTGTTTTTCTGCATCCAAAGGTGTAAAAGCATGGAGGACTGCAATCTGTAAAATGCAGTGCTATACCTATGAGTCATCCGCTAAAATCTGATTTTTAGGTGTTTTTCACCAAGATGTGATTTGGCTGAGGTTATTGTCTGTGCTTTACTTCTCTGTCTAGTATATATTTTTTAAAATCATGTTAATTACTTTTGATATTTTCATATGTCTAAAGTTTATGTTCAAAGTATTGTGTACAATATTTTTTATATTTTCATGGGAAAAACATGCAAATGAACTTTTGAACTGACTATAGTGTAAATAGATATGTACACTATATATACATAGTGAACATAGACTGTAGTGTTCTGCAGTCAGAGTTTGTGCCTCAAGCAATCAACAATGATCTTTAAAAATAATTTTTCTGGTTCTGATTTAGTTTAATTCACAGTATTTTAAAAAATGATAAAGCTTACAAGCTTATTTTAATATGAATTTTTTTGATAGAAAAAATAAAACTTATTTCACACTTAAAACTGGATCTTATATTTTGAGTTTTCATTTGTGTGTAAAGCAGCTTGTTTTGCATTTCAGAAAATTCTTTGTTTTTAATTAATTGATTTTCAGTTTTGTTATAAGTTATGGGGGGAGGGTGCTTAAGTTTTCATGTTAGTTATGTTTTAGGTGTTCATCTCTTGTTTACATTAAGATAAATATCCACTTAAAGACATTTTAAAAATATTATTAAAGTGTCAGTGAATTCTAAAAGATATGCATTAGAGTAAAAATTTAAGGTTTCAAAATGCATTCTCAAGGGAGAAAAAAGAAAAAATATATCCTCTATGCTTTAATAGTGAGCCTAGTGAATTTCTGGGGCATGAATTTTTAAGCCTTCAGATATCTAAAAAAATATTTACAATGTAATAGTGTATATCAATAGCAGTTTAGTTCATTATAAAATTAAAGGAAAAATATTTCTAAATAAAAACATATTAGTGAAATCGCTAAGAATTTACCCAAAAATCTGTTTTTGAAGACATTCTAGAAAGTAAACAAATAATCAAAAAAAAAAGTATTTCAGGATGTTAGTCAGTCATTTTTCAGAAATATATTGTAGACTTGGTTTTAAACTTTAATAATTATTGGCCCAATTGGTACATGGCCCACTACATGCACATTTACCTTAAGTTGCTTTTTTCTTTTAATATTTAAATTTTAAATATTTAAAAGCGATCTTAAATTGACTAATTTGAAAATATGGGTTGTATATACATAAAAATATCAGGTGTTTTTGGAAGTTTATGTATATTATATTTACAAACTCTGGTTTTAGCTTGAACATTCAGAACATGAAGTTGGCTAGAAATTATTTCAGTATATTATGATATTTTGTGTGCTAAAATGTGGCTAATTATTTATTTGTAAAAGATAATTAAAATCAGTATTTTTAGTAGTCAAACACAAATTTCACCAATATCCCCTCCCCCTTCCTCCCAAACCCTGCTAATAAGCAAATTTTATTTTTCACATTAGAAACACTTAGATTCCCAGTAGTTGAATTTTCTGTGTCAATCAGCATCAAACTAAATATGTGACACCACAATGTCAAATCTGGCTTGCTATCATGTAGTAACACATAAAATAACTAAACTGTGTTTAAAAAGAAAGTATAACAATAAAATAGCGTTAGCCTAAAGAAAAATTAAATTTTTGCAATTTTTAATTTTTAGATTAATCTGTAATGTCTAAAATAATCTTCAGTGCTTGCTGCTGTTCTGCACAATTTCTACCTACTGGGATTTTAATTTTGATATTACGATTTATGATATTATCTATTTATTTTTGTATTTAAAATGAGGTGAGTGACGTGCATGTATTTTAATTGTATAGAACCTATGAACTTTAAATAAAAGATAAGTATTTATATACAATGAGAGAAGTTTATTTTTTATGAATAAATTTAATACAAAATAATGAAGATGAGACTAATATTTGTTCACCTGAATCTTTCACCTGCACACTGCTTACATAAAATTATTTTTATTTAATTATTTTTATTTTAACCACTAAAGTAATAATATTTCTTTTGCAGATGTATTTTTGAAATAAATCTCACTCACTGGTTGAAGATAAACTTGGAAGTGAAGAGATATAATGTATATATTTGAATTCTCTGTTTGTGAATAGATTACTGATTTTTCTGTATTTTTTGAGATCATAATAAATGTCATAGTTTTATTTGTTTGTTTTGATGCATTTTTAATTTTAAACTTTTATAAAACATATACTTTATTTAAAAAAATAAACAAAACTAATTTGAAATTTTGATGCACGTGTGGTACATGACAATTGTCAATTGTAGTTTTTCAGCTCTTGTAATTCCAAGGAATAATCTTCATTTTTAATTACAGAATTTCCTTTCAAAATTATTAGTGCCAAACAATCACAGCAGTGATGCAGATAATAAGAACATCTGTGATATGCTCAAATAAAGGTTAAGATTTTTAAATATTTTATATTTTAATTTTTCTAAAGCTGACAAATGAGCAACTGGAAAAATTTGGCAATTTGAATAATGAATATATATATATATATATATATATATATATATATATTTAAAATTTTCTTTCTTATGCTGTATATTTCTTTGTTACGTGTATATCGGAACTGGAAAAATTGAAATAAATTTCCAAGAAATCTATAAAATTGATTTTTCATGCATTACTTCCAGAAGTTGAGACTTCTTGTTCTATAAACTTATGCTCAACAGGAAACATGGATCTCATATTTCAAAATGAATGCACTTCACTGTGTTATTAAATTTGCACATCATTATTTCGAATAATAATTTTTAGGTGCAGAATTTGTTATTAAAGAAATAGATATTATTTAGGAGTAATAGATCAAATCCAAAGACTTGCGAGAGAGTTGATTATTTTATTAAACATTACCTATCTGAGTATGGAAAAAGTGTTTCTTTTATAAAAATTGTTCTTTTATTAGAAGTGAGTGCCCTCACTAAACTTGATTAGTAAATCGCACAAATGTTGTTTATATATATATATATATATATATATATATAATTTTTTTGCAGTTTTCACAAAATTTTTATTTTTATGCCAAAGTTAGCAAATTTTATATAAATAAGCATGCAAGGTATTCCTAAAATTTAAACATGCTTTAATTTTTTACAAATTGAAATGTGTATGCAAAGTAAATTACAGAAGAGTTTAAATTATGACTGTATTGATCACTTTGTTAGCCAATTATTTTCAAAAAATTACACTCATACCATTTTTATTGGACTTCTGAGTCAAATAAGATATATTTAGAAAAAATTCTTCCATACTCTCCAGAGTTCAACAGTAATGATTCACGTATTTTATAATGAAAGTTCTTTAAACTATTATTCTTGAAATTTTATCAAATTTCATTTTTCTAGTATTAAGTGTGTTTGTTTCTAGAGGCAAGAAGCAATGAAATTTTGTAAATTCTAGTTTAACTCTGTGTGTTTTGGCCATAAAATAAATCCTTTTCTATTTTACTTGCAGAACATGTGGAATATTTTTTAAAATATAATTTGACCCTCAGGGACCAGATAAAAATTAAAAAGTGTAACTTTTTGAAAATCGATGGAAAAACCCTTTCATCTGCATAATCTTAAATTTTACCTTATTTTGAACAACTTTGCAATAAAATTTACATATTTTTTCCATAAAATTTGCAAATTCTTTCTGTAAAAATCGCAAAATATTTCTGTTAAATTTAGTTTTTTTTCTCGTAAGATTTACTAATTTTTCTCATAAGATTTACATATTTTTCTCATAAGATTTACATTTTTTTATCGTAAGATTTACATATTTTTCTTGTACGATTTACACATTTTTCTCGTAAGTTTTATGCATTTTTCTTGTAAGATTTACACATTTTTCTCATAAGATTTACACATTTTTCTCATAAGATTTACACATTTTTCTCGTAAGATTTACACCTTTTTCTCGTAAGATTTACACCTTTTTCTCGTAAGATTTACACCTTTTTCTCGCAAGATTTACATTTTTTTTCTTGCAAGATTTACTAATTTTTCTTGTAAGATTTACATATTTTTCTCGTAAAAATCACAATATATTTTTGTTAAAAAAACAGTTTATCCCTGTAAATATAACTGTACTTAACTGTAAAAAAATCAGAAAATTTGATAAAATTTACAGTTTTTCTTTGTAAAATTTACAAGTTTTCTTTGTAAAAATTACAATATATTTCTGTTATAATAACAGTTCATCCCGGTAAATATAACAGTATTTAACTGTTTAAAAAATCATAAAGTTTGATAAAATTTACAGTTTTTCTTCGTGAAATTTACAGGTATTCTTTGTAAAAATCACAAGAGTTTTCTGTTAAAATAATAGTTTATCGCTGTAAATGTAATGGTTTAAAAATGTTAAAAGAACAGATTGTCGTAAAAAAAATTGCGGTTATTCGCTGTAAATTAAACGGTTTTAAACTGGCGCAAAAGTTGCCAGTTTTTTACCGTAAATTTAACGGTTTTTTTTTTTACAGTGCAACATCTTCCGCTTTTTCGGCCCGGAAAAATTTTACAGCAAATTTTACTATTTCAAATCACCGTAATCTGCTGATTAAATAAATCAAAGATTTCTGTTAAATTTTTCCGGGTTGAAAAATCAGAAGATTTGGCAGCTATGGTCAAAGCTCTCTTAAATGTTTTTGGAAATATTTTGATAAAACTTGGTACATGATAAATAATTAATGTTTATGTTTGTAAAAGAATGTAATTTTACTCTATAAATCTACAGGAGCGATATAAAAGAAAGTTTTTAAAATTAATCTTTTAAACAGATGTGACAGAAATTGACACATTAAGAATTGTAAAGCGATCTGTCAGTCCGCTCCATCGAAAAATAAATAAAAGGTGAGATGAACTTGTAGAATAGTATTTTCGTACTTAACTTTTTTTTTTTTTCTGTACAGACAGTTATAATTTAAATGCACCTATTAAAAGGTCTCTAAAGTACTAAAGTTCCAAATGAAACAAAATTAGGTTGTGTTTGTAGTTAAACTAAAATTACAAGTTAAACTATAAAAATTGAAAAAGCAGCGGTCTGGGAAACCGGTAACATCAGTTAAAGGTTAAAGGTTTTATGGGATTTTGAAACTTTTAAACCTTATAGTGTAAAGATATTCCGGGATTCTTAAATTTATTTGAAAAATATTTATTTTCATTGTTTTCAAATAATGAAATTTTGCGATGTTTTGAAGTTAATAAATTTGCAGTGGCTAATTCCATGGGTTCTGTAGTGCAAGTCACACAACTTATTAATTGCTATGCTTGTTAGCCACCGTTATTTTCGAAAAGTCTGCTTGGCCTTATGCAATTAATGAGAATGTGCCAATAAATTAATCACATTTTTTTCGTTCTATAATACTGGTAGCCAAAAATCATAGCCTGTGACTTACACTACAAGTACTCATGGAAATAGCCCAGTAAAAGTTGAATTTAATCATCAGGTATTTCCAGCCATCAGTATGACGGGAATATTACTCATGAACATGTTTGTCCTTCAAAAATAGGCTAATCGAAGGTGGCTATTTGTACATTAGGGTGGAACGAAAGTATAGGGAAAAATATTTTCTTTTGAAAATAATTTTGTAATAGCAATTAAAAGTTGCCTTTGTATGTTAACAATAAAACTACGAAGTTTTTTCGTTCTAAATTTATATCTTGAGGTGCCGCAACAGCCTTAAAAATAGGGATTTTAAAAAAAAAATCCAAATTTAGAATAAAATTAATTATTTTATTTTCACTGTTTTAATTTTACATTTTAAAAATTAAGTATTCTTTTTAATAGCAATCTATACATGCTTCTTTACTATAACAATAATAATATTAAGTTCAATTGAGGTAATATTTTAATTACCTTATTTATGCATTAAGTTTTTGGAAAAGTGAAATAAATTAGCCTTTTTCAAAAAGAATCAAGATGTAATATCAGTTTGAATTTACCAGTTGTAATTACTTTTTTTGCTTACAAATAGTTGTTCAAACACTGTGTTTTGATAATATGTAAAACTTTTTAAAAACCCCTTCAAATTCATCAGGACCCTTTGTTTTTCTGTCCAATTCACGAAACAGGTGGTGCAAAGGCAATTCATTTAAGTGGAACAAAAAAATCAGCCACTGCAGTCGTCTGTTCAGATCTTTTGCCATTAAAGCAATCATAACGTTATTAACTCCAATGTTTGTAGGTGTCCCATCACACTGAAAAGCAGTTACAGTTGATATATTCAAATGATTGCTACAAGTACTCTATTATGCTATTTTTTATAGCTCCGCCTGTTCCCAAATGCAGGGGTTACATGCCCTAGAAAGGATGAATTGGGCTCTTTTACTAAAGAAATATGGTCTTCGATGACCGTCTTTTTTGTAAAATTTGTTCCCTTTTTTTATCTTTCACAATTGCTTTATCCTTTCTTCCATCGAAAAAGAAACCTATCTTTTCTCCAACTTGTTTAAGGCTTCTTACTATCTTTTTGTCCAATTCTTGGCTCTCTCTCTTCGAATTTAATCATTCCAACCTCTTTAAGACTTAAGCACTTGCGATAGTTGCAGCAACTCTGTCTGAAACTCCAGATCGGTTACAGACACTTGCTACTGTAGGAAGTACTACTCGCTTGCAGTATCCAAAAAAGTGGTAAAGTAATTTTTGGGACTGCATGTAAGGTTCCTTTAGATGTTTTCTCAGGATCTAATTGAAGGGCATCATTTTCAGCTTTTCTAGCAGCCTTAACTACTAATTTCTGATTGTACTTGTACTTTAATTGTTTCTGTTTGACCTTTTGCTTCTTCTATTCTCTTTGTGTTAAAATCTTGGAAATAACTTTGACTCCACTTTACTCATTTTTCTCCCAGTTCTTTGGTCAATTAAAAAATCTTGTTCAAGTTTAGGTACTTTTTTATTTTTTCGCACTTACAGACAGAAAATACTTTGCACTTACCGGTTGCTACATCAAAAAGACGTTTGTTTTCATTTAAAAACTTTGCTGCAATTAAATCACATTTTTATGTACCTTTTCTACTTTTTGATATTAAAATACTTCTTTATTTATCGTGATAGGTTTTTACCAATTTTAACATGCGGGTATGAAATACTATAGGAATAGATGCTTTCGACCAAATAGATTCAACTTTCTTAATAAGAATATCAAGTATTTCATTCGAAGTTGGTTCTTTTGATGTTTTTTTTTCTGATTTCAGCTCATGTCAAATATAAAGATTATTTCATAATGTCATAATAAGTTGGAAGATTTAAATAGCTTAATTCTTTAGGGGATCCAAAAATTGGGCATTTTAACTTTTGCCCCGTCTGAACTGACACTGGCATCACACTAAAGTTAAAATATTAACTAATAAATTTAATACTACCACTAATATTCAAATTTACATATTCATAAACAAAACAAAATCCAAAAAGAACAGCATAATAAGATTTGTTACTCAAACAATTCATTTGCTTGCGCGGACTTACGAGACAAACATGTGACCAGATCATTGCTACAGCTACATGCATCCCTTACTCTTTTGCCACCCTACACCAGCCAATAATATACCGCCTGAATCAAGGTTACTTCAAACCACGTACTATTCTCCTGTTGACTATTAATTTTCAGAATTAAAAAATGTTTTGCTGCGTTTTTAAGTTAAAATCTTTTCTATTATGAAATACAGTAAAAATCTAAAGAAATGGAAGTTAAAAAGTGCAGATTTAGTAGCATAAATAGTAAAGGCATGCAGTATAAAACTATAATATCTACTATAAAGTAGTTTATGTGTGTTATTTAAAAATTGAAAAAGGGCATTTTATATTTAATTTTTTTTTCTTTTACAAAACCAAATTTATCAAAATTAGTAAAATCTGCTTAAAAATCATATATTCAAGTCCTTTGCGGCATCTCTAAATATATTATGTTTGTTAAAATATTTTAATACTGTCTTAATAAAGGCATTAGACAACTTTTTATCGCTATTACATATTAAAACTAAAAAATATTTTTTTTCGTTCCACCCTATTGTACATCTCCCGTAATTTTCAAATTGCTATATACAAATCTATATATTAAAAGAAACCCCATTTTTATTCAGCACACTCAAACAGCTCTCTGCGCTTGCGCAGATTCGTCAGCACACTCAAACAGCTCTCTGCGCTTGCGCAGATTCGTGCTTGCGCACATCCGACAACAGAACCAATGAGAGAAGAGATAGTTACTGTCTCTAAATGTTAGCGTGGTATGCCCGCGTACATTGTTTGTGGATTTACTGTGTGCTGAGGTGACATATGTTTAAAATGTGCAATTAAATATCAGTATGGATTTTTTTATCGCAACTTAATTAGTGTGTTTTTAACATAGGATCAGAGTAATTTATTACACCTTAGATTAGTCTTTTCAACAACATAACCTGGTAAGTGAGAACCTTTTTTTTGAATGGCAATGTAACATCGGATCGATCGAGTTTATTTATTTTGATTTTGCCCGTTTTTATTGAAGGACATAATTTAACCGTTTTTTCTTTTGCATAATACTTCTTATTTTGTTTTCAATCTTTTTTTTTTTTAAGTAATTCCTTATTGTGATCTTCATTTCTGCCATATGAAAAATACATTTCTATTTTGCCATGGGTACACTGAAGTAAAATAACCCTCTTACGATGTTCGCAAAAACTTTTCTCGGAGAGTATTTTTTTGATCGATGCTTAATTTTATATTTCATAATATTATTTATTTTGATTTTGCCCGTTTTTATTGAAGGACATAATTTAACCGTTTTTTCTATTGCGTAACACTTCTTATTTTGTTTTCAATCTTTTTCTTTTTTCTAAAGTGATTCCTTATTGTGATCTTCATTTCTGTCATATGAAAATTTCATTTCCATTTTGCCTATAGCATTTACATTTGTTGCATTATCATTTTGAAAATTGATAAAAAATAACAAAAGACAAAACATTGCAAATTCTAAATTCGTATTACTTAACTAAATAAACGTAGGTCTTGCAAAAAATAAACAAAATAATAAGAGATCAAAATAGATGCCTTATAAATAACTTACTTTTTTAAATCTGCAGCTAGAAAATATATATACATATATTTTTTTAAATTGGACATGCAAAAAACATTCTGAAATGTCTCAATCAATCACAAGATTTTTGTGGGGACTTCTACTGATTGATAATTTTTGTGGGGTTTTTACATAACTGAATGACTTTTTTTCCATGATTGATTAATGAATTTTATAATTTTTACCCCACATGACCAACTGTCAAACTGATTGACAAATTTTCTATTTTTCATGTGATGGATCGAGAAATTTTGTGATTTTTTTTTTTTTCTGATGAACAAAGAAATGTTGCATCTTTTCTCCCTGCAATTAATGGAAGTTGTTTTTTGAAATTTGTTATTTTTTTCTTGCAATCTTTTGATGTAATTTGCCGTTTTATTGAATTTATCCTTCTTTCGTGATTTTTTTTAAAGAAAATGTCGTTTTTTGTTATCTTTTTGAGAAATTTGTCTTTTTTTGCTATTTTTTGCGAAATTTACATTTTTTTGCGATTACCTAGACAAAATTTCTGTGCTTTTGAGATCTTTGGACGAAATTTGTGTCTTTTATGATACCTGGACAGTTTCGAAGAAGTTTATCGTTTTTCTCAGGTTCTTTCGATGAAATTGTCGTTTTGTCATGATCTTTCGATGTAATTTCCCGTTTTATTGAAGATCTTTTTGCAAAATTTGTTGTTTTTTCTGCAAAATTACCTTTTTTGTGATTATTTGACGAAATTTGCTTTTTTTTCAATCCTTTGACGAAATTTGCTGTTTACTCACAAATATTTGTCAAAATTTGTTGTTTTCTCACAATATTTTGAATTTTTTTTTCACAATATGTTTAATTTGCCATTTTTTAGAGATTTTTTTTTTTTGTCAAAATCTGCTTTTTTTTTCGAAATTTTTTTTAAACGTTTTGGCAAAATTTTGATTTTTTGCAATATTTTCACGAAATTTGTTTTATTTGAGATACCTGGACAATTTTTTCTTCTGCAGTTTTTTGACAAATTTTTTAGAGATCTTTTGAAGAAATTTGTTGTTTTTTGCAATCTGTTGACGAAATTTGCTGTTTTTTTTTTTTTCACATCTATTTACAAAATTTCCAGGTGTTCTTTTTTTTGGGGGGGGGGGGGGTATTTTGCCAAAATTTGTTATTTTTTGTAATTATTTGCCAAAATTCATGTTTTTTTTTATATACTTGGATAAAATTATTTGTTTTCTCAGGGATTTTCGGTGAAATTTGTCATTTTCTCACGATCTTTCGATGCAATTTGCTGTTTTATCGAAATTATCTTTTTTTTGTGAAATTTCTCATTTTTTTGATATTTTCAGAAATTTGTCTTTTTTTTCACCTTTTTTTTTTTTTTTGCAAAATTTACCTTTTTTGTGATCTTTTAATGAAATGTACCTCTTTTTTTCATCTTTTGACAAAATGTGTTGTTTTCTCACAATCTGTTTACCAATATTTGCATTTTTTGAAGTACCTAGACAAATTTAAAGTATTTTCACGATCTTTTGATGAAATTCATGTTTTTTATTATACCAGGAAATAATTATTTGTTTTCTCAGGGATTTTAGGTGAAATTTGTCGTTTTTTCTTGCCATCTTTCAATGTAATTTGCCGTTTTATCAAATTATTCTTTTTTTCGTGATTTTTTTTTTTGTGAAATTTGTTGGGTTTTTTTTTGTTATTTTCAGAAATTTCTCATTTTTTTCACTTTTTTTTCGCAAAATTTACCTTTTTTGTGTTTTTTTGATGAAATGTGCCTCTTTTTTTCATCTTTTGACAAAATATGTTGTTTTCTCACAATCTGTTTACCAATATTTGCATTTTTTGAAGTACCTAGACAAATTTAAAGTATTTTCACGATCTTTTGACGAAATTCACGTCTTTTATTATACCAGGAAATAATTATTTGTTTTCTCAGGGATTTTAGGTGAAATTTGTCGTTTTTTCTTGCCATCTTTCAATGTAATTTGCCGTTTTATCAAATTATTCCTTTTTTCGTGATTTTTCTTTTTTGTGAAATGTGTTGGGTTTTTTTTTTTGTTATTTTCAGAAATTAGTCATTTTTTTCCCTTTTTTTTTTGCAAAATTTACCTTTTTTGTGTTCTTATGATGAAATGTGCCTCTTTTTTTCATCTTTTGACAAAATATGTTGTTTTCTCACAATCTGTTTACCAATATTTGCATTTTTTGAAGTACTTAGACAAATTTAAAGTACTTTCACGATCTTTTGACGAAATTCACGTCTTTTATGATACCAGGAAATAATTATTTGTTTTCTCAGGGATTTTAGGTGAAATTTGTCGTATTTTCTTGCCATCTTTCGATGCAATTTGCCGTTTTATCGAATTTATCCTTTTTTTGAAAATTTGTTGGTTTTTTTTTTTCATTTTTCTTTTTTTTTTTTTTCAGAAATTTGTCAACATTATGTAAATGCTATAGGCGAAATAGAAATGAATTTTTCGTATGACAGAAATGAAGATCACAATAAGAAATTACTAAAAAAAAAAAAAAAAAAAAAAAAAAAAGATTGAAAACAAAATAAGAAGTGTTATGCAATAGAAAAAACGGTTAAATTATGTCCTTCAAAAACAAGGGCAAAATCAAAATAAACTCGATCGACCCGATGTTACATTGCCTATCAATAAAAAAGTTAGTTCTCACTTATCAGGTTATTTGTTGAAAAGACTAATTTACTCTGATCCTATGTTAAAAATATACTTATTACATTGCGATAAAAAATTCCATACATATTTTTAATTGCCTATAGAATGAGTCAATAAACATATGTCACTCAGCACACAGTTCAATGGGTACACTGAACTGCAGTATTCCCATCGTAAGATTACCCAGAAAAGACATTCTGAAATGTCTCGATCAATCACAAAATTTTTGTGCGCTTTTTTACATAACTAAATGACTTTTTATCCATGATTCATTAATGAATTTTATAATTTTTACCCCACATGACCAACTGTCGATTTTTTTATTTTTTTCTTCGACTGATTGACAAATTTTCTATTTTTCATGTGATGGATCGAGAAATTTTGTGATTTTTTTTTTTTTTTTTTCTGATAAACAAAGAAATGTTGCATCTTTTCCACCTGCAATTAATGAAAGTTGTTTTTTTCTCACAATCTTTTGATGTAATTTGCCGTTTTATCAAATTTAACCTTTTTTCATGACTTTTTTGAGAAATTGTCGTTTTTTGTTATGTTTTTGAGAAATTTGTTGTTGTTCTTTTTTTTTTTTTTTTTGCTATTTTTTGCAAAATTTACCTTTTTTTGCGATTACCTAGACAAAATTTATGTGCTTCTGAGATCTTTGGACGAAATTTGTGTCTTTTATGATACCTAGACAGTTTCGGAGAAGTTTATCGTTTTTTCTCGAGTTCTTTCGATGAAATTGTCGTTTTGTCACAATCTTTCGATGTAATTTCCTGTTTTATTGAAGATCTTTTTGCAAAATTTTTTGGGTTTTTTTGTGAAATTTACTTTTTTTGTGATTATTTGATGAAATTTGCTTTTTTTTTTTTTTCAATCCTTTGACGAAATTTGTTGTTTACTCACAATCATTTGTCAAATTTTTTTGTTTTCTTACAATATTTTGAATTTTTTTTTCACACTATGTTTACAAATTTGCCATTTTTTAGGGATTTTTTTTTTTTTTTTTTTTTTTTTTTTGTCAAATTTGGCTTTATTTTTCGAAATTTTTTCATGAAAATTGCCAATTTTTTTTAGACGTTTTGGCAAAATTTTGATTTTTTGCAATACTTTCACGAAATTTGTTTTGTTTGGAATACCTAGACAATTTTTTTTTTTTTTTGCATTTTTTTGACAAATTTTCTAGAGATCTTTTCATTTTTTTGCAATCTGTTGACGAAATTTGCTGAAGTTTTTTTTTCACATCCATTTGCAAAATTTCCGGATGTTTTTTTTTGGGGGGGGGGGGGGAGGGGGGGTATTTTAACGAAAATAACTATTTTTTGTGATTATTTGCCAAAATTTGCATTTTTTATGGTACCTAGAGAAATTTTTGTACATAGTAAATGATTTCTAGCATTTTTTTAAAAAAACTTTAACAGTAGAAAAATAATCTTCAAACATTTTCAAGAGTTTGTGACGTGTGTCGCAGCATTGCACCGATTCTGTGCCCAGGATCATGTCATGTTGGTGTTACGTTGGTAAATGGAAAAGCATATTGAAATTTTTAAGAAATATTAATTTTTTTTATAGCGGCAAAATACTTTTTTTTCTTTAGTTCTTTCATATTGTTGCCGTCAAGTTTTGACGGGTTTCACCTAGCCAGAATAAATATCATTAATTTTTTTAATATGTGAAATCGACATGTATTTTTGATTTATGAAAATGTAATAGAAAAGTTAGTTGAAAATGCAAATGTTTATTTGTTGAATGGGGTGGGTAATGTAAAAACAAATTAACCACTGAGAGGATCATTGTTACAGTTGTTGCTAAATGGCAAACTATAATTTGTCTTATTTTGCTGCGAAGTAAGTGAAGTATGTATATTTTGTATGAAATGAGAAATGACGGTAATTTATGGTTTATTCATGTCATGTACAATTTATTGGTGTTGTATTTGTAAATGGAAAATTATCGAATGAGAGAGATTCTAATTCTATAGCAGCATGTTTGAATGTAACTCTGCCAATTGCAGGTCATTTGCCTGGATGTAAAATACAGGTTTTTCTTTTATTTATTGAAATTTTTGCTGAAGATTAGTCATTAAAAAATCCTTTAATAGCTGGAAAATACCTTTTATTTCTGTGATGCCGTCAAGTTTTGACGGGTTCCATCTAGTAGTTTATTAAAAGAAAAGAAAAAAAAAACCCTTTGAATTTTGATTTATTTAAATGAGGAATTTAACAGCAGTTAAGAGCTGCAAGAGTCGCTGATAAAGACCCGGGTCTTTATCAGAGTTAACATTACCATCCGCGGATGATAATGTTAAGTCAATGGAGGTGTTATTCTCAAATATATTGCTCAATTTTAATATTGTTGAACCTTTTTTTTTTCTTTTTTTGCATAAGATAGCTAAAAACGTTTAGTTTTAAAGGCTAATTTTTAATTTTTCGATTTTGGTTATATATGTATATATATAATATATTATATTAGGATAGTTTTAATTTCAGAACCGGTTCAAACTGGTTTCGAAAGTTCAAATAATAATAATAATAATAATAATAATAATAATAATAATAATAATAATAATAATAATAATAATAAAATCTGAAACCAAAATCGAAAAGGTAAAAACGGAGCCTTAAAACTAGCTGTCCTCAGCTATCCTTATGGGAAAAAATATATATATATATTAATAATAATCTTTCAAAAATATTAAAATTTGAGCAAAATATTTGAAAATATTGCCTCCAAAGACTTAACATTATCATCCGGGTTTTCTACAGTGACTCGTGTAGGTTATTAAAAGTTCTTTTCATTAGAAAAGCAGAAATATTTGCGTCCACGAAGCTGTTTAGGTCATATTTGTCTAAAGACGATGTCTCTTTGACGTCAAGTTAGGATTTCAAATTTTGTAATGATAACTTACCGACTCTGATAAAATGATTAAAATACCTTTTGATTAATTACCTAATAAATTTTTAAGCATGTTTCTAGTCATAAAATAGCATCAATAAAAGAAAAAAATATATACACAAACCACCCTTAAAATATAATGCATAAAAAAGGACATAGGACTACAAAAGGCATATAGCGAAGCGAACAAGCATAAACATGGCTCATGCAACAACTTGTGTTATGGAGGTTTTAATTCGCAGATTCAAAATGACTCCACGACGCCTTTTTGAGGGCTAACACCCGCTTTATGTCCCCTATAATAGCTGGTGTTGAGATTAATTTAAAGCGCCCTATTGTTATTCAAAGCAGCAATTTTTCACACAATGGAAATAAATTGGTTGAAGAATCCGCAGTGCGACTCCCGCCCGTCTAATGAAAATATGTTATTCATCATTTTTTTTCCAGATGGATTGAGCTCGCGCGCAGAGCTGTTACAGGCACAAACTAGTTCCCGCCTTTCTATGCTCCTATTTCTGAATTTTTGAGGAATTTTTGAAAGATCTAGCAATGCGATGAGTTTAGTAGAATTAATGAACATTTTGCGGCTCCAGACAGTTGCGTGATCATAAAATCGTTTCCGGAATTCAGACGTGAGTTTAATTCCCGATTTAAAGTAAATTGTTTTCCGAATCGTAATTTGTGCTCGAATACAGTGTTTATGTTGGAAAGTTTGCGAGAATAGCGTTTAAATGGAAACATTTTTGTAATTGATTGCTGTAGGATTTTTCTTTTACTTTTCTATGACAAGTCTTGTGTTTTAACTGAAAGAGAATGGGAATAAAGTAAAACATTTTTATGAGTTTAATGAAGAGATAATATCTAGGAATATAAATTTTTGCACTGTTTTATTTAACTTGGTTATTGGTTTAAAAAAAAAAAGTATAATTTTGTTTTTCATTTTTTTTGATATTTTGAGATAAAAATCGCTACACAAATTGTTTTTTGACTACAATATAACATTATTATATTAGAGCATGTAAATTAATATTATTTTTAGAGATTTCAACGTTTACCATCCAGAAATAGTAAATTGTCATATCAATTTTATGACTATAACTGTCTACGAATTACAAAAATAATTTTGTAATCGATTATTACAGGATTTTTGTTTTACTATTCCACGACAAATCTTGTATTTAACTGAAAGAGAATAGAAATGAAATAAAACAATTTTATGAATGAATAATATCAAGAAATGTTTCCAGTGGTACATCTTTACGTTGTTTTATTTAAGTTAACTTGCTGTTTGTATTTAAGGATGGAATTCTGTAATCAATTTTTCAAGCACCTTCTTATATTCTTGAATGATGAAAACTATGTACACACGTGTATTTTAATGACAATACAATATTTTAATATTTTTGGAACTTAATTATAAATTAATAAATAAATTCCAAAGCATTTTTACGTTATCCAGTGGCAGGTGATAAATCGCTAAGTAAATATTATGGTTACAGCAATCTTTGAGTTACAAAAAACAATGGGGTTAATTCTATTCAAAAATAGGTCAACTGACTATGAAACTGCAACGACAAAATATTTTAAATATTAAACAGTAGAATATATATATATATATATATATATATATATATATATATATATATATATATATATGAGCGTTAATAATTATAAAAATACTCTTTAATCATTTAATAGTTTAATATTAAATAAATTACGGTTATACTTTGATAATGTAATTTAGAAATACCGAATAGATCGTTATTTCTGAATAAATAAAGTTTTTTCTTGCCTGTGGTCATAGCTTAAAGAACAAATTGTGCAAACATTATAATTTTTTTTTTAAATAAATTCACACATTTGCGTTTATTGTCAAACATGAATCAAAGAGTTGAATTTTCAATAATTAAGACTCACATGGTTCATTTTAACAGGAAACGAAAAAGAAAAAGGGAAAGGAAAAGGAAAAGAAAGAAAGAAAAAGGAAAAGGAAAAAAGAAAAAACTTGCTAAAGAACATTACATCCTGAAGGTGGCACAAAATCCTCTTCAAGCGTCCCGATATACTTGCAAAGTAAGAAAGGCAGAAACGAAAAATCACACAGTTTACGTTATAAATATATGATATATCTTAGTGATATATCTTAATGATATATCTTAGAATTAAAATAGTTGCAAAAAATTAAAATTGGGAATTAGTTATAAGATTAAACAAGCATTTATTTATTTTATCATTATTTATTTTAATCTTTCATGCACGCAAAATATTTTTATGATTATATTGACAAAATTTCGGAAATTTTAAACGGCAATACCCACATTTTGTTTTATTGCAAAATCATCCACACCGTACAAAGAAAATAATAATAATAATAATAATAATAATAATAATAATAATAATAATAATAATAATAATAATAATAATAATAATAATGATAAATAAAAGTAAAATAAATCATTACAATGAAACGGTGCATGGATACTTAAACCATGCAGTCGGTTACTAGATTTTCGTTTATCGACAAAGCCTTGCATAGACATCTTGTAATTAAATTTTATTGCAATATATTTTATGAGCAATATCTTATCATTAAAATTAATTCATGAAACGGAAATTAAGAATGGAATACAAGATTAAGCTAATATCTATTTATGTTCTTTTATTATTATTTATTTTTTTAATCTCTCGCGAACTTTTATGACAAGAAATTTCGGAAATTTTAGAAGGCAATATTTACTTTTTCATTGCAAAACCATCCACACTTTGAAAACCAATAAATTACAATGAAACGACACATGTAACATTTAAAGAATGCAATCGATCACCAGAGGTTCGTATAGCGATAAAGCTTTTTATAGCCATATCCTGTATTTTAATTTTATTGCTATGTAATTTACGAAAAATATATTTTATAATTAAAATTAATTCAAGAAATGAAAAATAAGAATTAATAATAATATTAAAATAAAATTTATCAATTTATATTATATCTGAAAAAAGTAAGATATTTTTATATTTACAGTAAAAATCGTTATTATAATCTGATATTTTTATTTAAAAAACAACAGATATAAATAAAAACTTCATTTTCAACATCATGTTTGACATGTTTTTTGTTCATGAACTAACAAAGATTTTAAATAGCGCAATATTTATGCATGATTAGTTTCGCTTACAAAATACACTCATCCCAGTTTCTTTTCAGTAACTCCCAACTGCGTTCACACCAAGAGTTGGAAATTTATCACGTTGAAAATATTAATGGAATTGTTTAATTACACGCTTAAAATGCATGAATGGGAACGAAAAATTTGGAACCTGGATGCTAATTGTATTTCCTTCTTCCGCTTTTTAGACAATTATCAACAGCATCAATAAAACTTTATCCTGTCAACGCCTCCTTATGGATTTGAATAAATTAGAAATATTTAAAAGGAGACTGGAATCATACAGTTTAAAAGGAAATATATTATTTGTTATACTGTTGTAATAATGATGTATGTTTTTATACTGTATTTTTATATTAGAGAATTATAATTCAATTATGATTATATTTAAATCGGTTTGAATAGATTTAATGAAAAAAGTTTTGGTGGGGGAGTCCAATTGTGTTTTTTCAATGTGTTTAATTTGGTCAGAAAAGCTATTCGTCTGAAATTAAAAGAAAATTATGAATTTTTATCTCTTTTCAAAGCAGAAACTATGTCAATAAGTAACTTGTGAATTCAGTTTAAAAGAAAATTCAATTAATTAGAATAAATATAAAATAAATATAGAATAAATATAGAATATAGATAGCTTATGTTACATTTATGATTAAATTAAATTGGAATTTGCATTTCACCCAATGATTTTATTTATGATTGCTATTTTTAATTCACAGCAGCGCAGCAAAAATTGCTCATAGACAATACTATAAACAATAATTTTGTATGTTTCTCTAAGTTAGGCATGTCAAGCTAGCGTATTTGACGTCGAGAACTACATTTAGCTTTATATACAAAGCTACGGAGTAGATTTATAACATATAATCACAGAGAATGAAGTATGTAAGATAAAGAAGGGTAAAGTGACCACTATTAAGCTTTGATGAGTTTTTATAAATTTTTAATCAGTTTAGAAAACAATTACCAATAGTAACTACAATAACTTAAGTATAAATTGCAATTTTATTTTTCAAAATTATTTTTAAATGTACACTTTTTTTAAAGAAAAATTACAAAATGACCACTTTGCCCGCATAGATTAGGTAAAATGGCCAACAAGGGTAACTGAACAAATCATATTGGTTCAGTATATATATTTTTTAATCAACACAAGCTAAAGTAACACTAGAGTCTTTTAATTTCTACTGTTATAAAATCCTTGATTTTGTATCTGTGAAAGTACACAAATAAAAAAATAGTTTCACGTTGCACTCAAACTAAAAATGACTACAGTCAAACCTCGTTAACATGAACACGCTTAATGTGAATTACTTTTAACATGAATTGTTTTTTCGATTCCCTATAAAAACGAGTACAAAGATTTGATACTGATAACATGCATTACTGTTAATAGGAACAAAATTTTGGCACAGATGTCATATACGCACCACATTTGCACGCACTTTTTTTCTCTCGCCAATCTGGCGAAAATTTTGTTTTTTGGATATAAGTAACAAATTGCTTTCAATAACAACACTAGATTTTTTTATTGCGATATAAAAATGAAAGTGCACAAAAAACTGAAAGAGATTGTAGTATTTTATAGAAGGAAATAAAAATAAATAAATGATAGTTTTATCTAAATAGTTATTGATATACTATATAATAAAAATAATTTGAAGAATTAAAATGAAAAATAACAGTAAATAAACTTGAATTTAATAAAAGAGGACACAATAAATAAACAGTTATAAATAATAAACTTTCTTTCTTTCTAACCGATGACCAGGCCCCTACCTGCCGAGTTACCTCAGCTTAACGGGTTTGATACCTGGTATCGGGGCGGGTGACCGCCTAATTGCCGCGTAGCAGCAAAAAACATGATTCCTTCGCTTCGCGTGTCATCACATCTGCAGTACTTGCTTCTCAGTCTAGCATACTTTGTTTTGACGGTTGCTTAACGTTATATCCTGTTGTTTGTATTGCAAACGGCTACTCAATTTGGTCTCGTAATTTAGAACCTTGATCAGATGACGAGACCTTCACCTGGCAAGGCACCTCCAGAGGTATAATTCACAGGTAACTTGGAGGACTTTGCACCCACGACGGATTTTACATGCACCAGGCGCCATTAGCGTACATGACGGAATTTTAGCCAGTAGATAGCCTGAGTCCTGTAACCAAATGCTATGAGTAAAATGTTCTGCAAATTTGGACACCGTTGCCCAACCTACTCGCGAGTCTGGAGCCTAATAGTTGATGCGTACTTGTCAAATGAAAATGGTAATTTAGAGGGAAGGGGGAGGGAGAAAAAACAAAAGAAGGGACTCCGCAAATAGACAATTTGCACCGTAATTAATTTTAAGCTGAACTGAAAGGCAAACTTAACTTTGCAAGGAGGATGAGACTCTGCCATTCTTCCGTACCAAACCGGGTTAAAAAAATAAATTAAATTAAAATGAATTAAATTAAATTAAATTAACTGGCTTCGTGGGCTTTCCCATTGGAGCGGATCCGGTAGCTCGTACAGAAAGTACATACATAAAGAGAGGCGGTTGTCAAAGAGAAGATATAAAATAATTGAATCCTAATAAAAATATATTTTTTAAAAATGAGAAATAATAATTAGAAATAAAAAGACATAACATTAATCAACAATGCTTTATAAACTGGAAAACTTAGGACAAAAAACTTTTTATTATTATTATTATTATTATTATTATTATTATTATTATTATTATTATTATTATTATTATTATTATTATTATTATTATTATTATTATTAGGCGTTGGGGATTCCTAGGCCTTTTTATATATTTTTAAAATTTTTATTACACATCACAGTGAACGGACAAGTAGTGTCGGAGGCGGTTGAAGCTTCTTACTATGTCATAATGCACAACTTGCTGAACCGATTGTGATTTTTTTTTTTTCTTGTGCTTGCAATTATAAATAATATGAAAAAGAAGGAAATTTTGAATTATTACAGAAAATATTTGAATAAAATTAATAAAACAGAGCCTATGTTCTTTTATGGGCTATATTATATTTATACGCAAAGATACAAAGACATTGATTAATTCATCAGTTTTGATGTTGACTTCATTTAAATTTTCATACACGCTTTCAAATCTATAACAATATAAGGATAAGGATTAAGATGAATGGTTGCTTTGCAACCATTAAGAGAAAATAAAGAAAATAAAAGAAATACATTTGAAATAAGTAAATCTCTAAAACAAATTAGTTTATATTATTGGAACACATTTATAAAAAATCTCCAAAATTTACAGTAATAATTTTAAAAATCTGACAAATACGTAGACAAAATTTCAAAACAAAACGAATAATTTAACTGGTAAATTTTAGTATTCATTTATCATTGAATTCCCTTAATCAAATGTGTCATTTTCTCTCAAGGAAAAAAAATTGAAAATCATTAGATTTGCCGTAGTAAAGCATTATTGCGCAAAATAAAATACAGTCGAGTCTCTCTATAACGAATTTCCATACATCGAATTTCTCTATATAACGAATTTTTTGTAGGAACGGTCTCCTTTTCGCATGATTACATTAAAAACAGTCTCTATATGGGTGATTCTCAAAATAGGGGACAATTTCAAAAGTGAAATCTTAAAAAAATTACTGTTAGCAAAATTTCTGAATAAAAATAGGTGTTGTTAATATAGTATTAAGTATACTTTACATGTAGTCAGCAGAGCTAAATATTTAAAAATTAATTAAAAAAAATAATTAGTACTTTTTGAGCCATGCTAACAACAAAATAAATTGCATGGAATAAATATATTAAGAAATTTTTATTTTCTTCATGTTTAAATATTTTTTTTCTATATTTATTAGCCTTCCTTTTCAGCAAATGGTTTCCATTTTTACATATATACATTATAAGGAGAATAAAAACATTACCAAAGAGCAAACTTTGTTTACATGAGCAACATTCTGACACTAACAATGTAAGAAGCTGTGTTAGTGATTTTCTGATAGATTTAATGCATATTTTAGGGATAATGAATGTAATACCTAAATTTATATGTAAAATTAAACTTTATAAAAGATACAATATAAGCAATGGTTGCATTTATGCACATAGGAGTCTTTAGAATGGACAGAAAAACCATGCTAATGACACTGATATTTGTCCATGCGAGACAAATTTTAATTTAAATAAGATTATGAACCATAATATAATCACAATGCAATAGTCCTTTCTGGGGCTTTTTAAAACACAAAAGTCCTATGCAAATAAGTAAAATAAAAATTTTAATTATAAAATAAACATGAAATTATTATCCATTCTAATGACATACAATTGATGTACGACCCTAATATTCAACTTCTATTCTTAAAATACAATACATGCTTCTATTTTCAGGCTGGGATAAAATGGCTACTTGTTGCCATGGAGAAACTTTATATTTTCAAACTATTGTCATATGTGAAAATGAAATTTGGATTAATAACCAGCTGTTATAGTATGACCTTGTTTTGAAAATAGAATATGGAGGACAAACTTTAATTCTTTTTTTATATACTATAATTTTATTTTTAAAAAGAAATTTATTGGATAAATACTCTCCTTGATTAATTTAAAGAAAGAATAACATTTGTTTTATTTTATAAACATGATATTAACTCTTAAAAAAGCTAGTATATACAAGGCACAGCTGCTGTGGACATCCATGCTAATGACATTTTGAACATTTATTCTGTTATTTTAAGGTGTTTTTAACTAAAAAGTGAGTAATTCTCGAGTGCAAATAATGAATAATATTAAGGCAAACATATCTAAATATAAAAACATGACAGAAAACCTCTCAATTTTTTTTGTATGCCAAAAGACATAAATTGTCCCCTATTTTGAGAATCACCCATATAGCGAAATATCTATCTCCATATAACGAATTTTTTTCATAAATTGGTCTTAATTTATTCAGTTTTAAAAAAGCTTCAAAATCTTATGGAATCAATTTTCCATCACTTATTTTTTAATTTATCTTTTAGTGCTGAGTTTTTTTTTAATTACTTCTCTCCTTGTTCTTTAAATCCAACGAATTCATCCCACCTCCCACACACCTTTCAACATCCTTCTCAAAACAGAGTCAATTAGATTGTTACACATATAAGAGAGGAATCAATGAGAGGCACATAAGAGAGGCCTTCAAATGGAGGAAAATGTTAACTACAATTTTTCATTCATGCTAAAATTTAAGCATTTATTTTAATTTATTTATTTTTTTTGAGAGCGTAACAATTTTAAAATCAAAACAACAAAAAATTACAGATTTTTTTCTTCTGAAATTAAAGCAAGTCTTCCTTATTTGATTTTCATTAAGCTTCCAAATAAATGTCTGTTCTCTTTTTTGAAACTGCTTAAATAATTAAGAAATAAAATGTTAGGTTAATATTTACTTTTAAAATTTCAAATTCTTAATTAAAAACATCAAAAATAATATTTTTTCAAAATTTACGCATTAAATACGATTTTTAACATCATTTTCTATACATCGAATTTCTCTATATAACGAATTTTTTACATGAACGATGGATTTCATTATATAGAGACTCGACTGTATTCTATATTTTCCAAACGAATGAATCAAATCTAACAAAAGACTATACAGCTTAATCCCAGTGCCTCACAAACATACCCACTTAATTTCAAGCGAATCGAATGCTTTTTGCGTCAGTTATCGCGGAACAGACAGACTGACAGACAGACTGACCGACAGACTGACAGACAGACAGAATCCAAAAAAATTCGTGTCTTCATAGTAAGCCTTCACTGACATTTCGGCAATTATGGGATACTTTTATATACTGTAGTTGACGTGGAACAAGTATTTTCTTCGCCAAGCACCCATAAAATCGTTATCAAACAGTAAGTGTTTATCGTATTTCAGTTATTAACTGTATAAAAGTACATAAGGTATGTATTACATAAAATGTTTCTCGGCAGTTTTTGGAATTATTTTCTGATACATTTTCAAAAAACTTTTTTTGTGTGTTTATCGTATTTCAGTTATCAACTGTATAAAAGTATATAACGTATATATTACATAGAATGTTTCATTGGAGTTTTGGGGATTATTTTCTGATGCGTTTTTCAAAATTACTTTTTAATTGACTGCAGTTTTTAATCAAACAACATGCTTTAACAAAATTCGGATATGTTACATATTTTTTTTTTTTTTTTTTTTTTTCCAAAAACATTTTGCATGATATAGTATTCATCACTATGCGTTTGTATGTGTGCAACAAAAGAAATATTGGCATCAGGAATAATGCATATGACCGATGAATATTTGCAGTTCATTTGAAAATTTTAAATACCTCGTGTTGTAATTGTATACTGTATACTGCTTTGTAAAGAGGCATAGTTATGAAACATTATAAATTTAGAAACATGTGGATTTTTTGGAGAAATAATCGGAACGATCTTTGAGAAAACTGTAACAAGATTGACTCTTAAATATTTAAAGTTCGGAAAGTAAGATTCAAATAATGTTTTAGAAAAGATAGTTTAATTTTCATTATATTGTAGATTTAAAAATAGATCTGATAATCTGCGTTTGTTTCTTAACTATTTAAACTGTTTTTTAAACTGTTTAATAAATATTCATTGCTTTACATTTATGATGTTTTGCAATACAAAAAATCCTTGCGTTCATAAACATGTTGAATTTTTGTAATTTGCTGCCAATTATGAGGATCTTATATTATCATTATTTTCTGTTTCAAAACCTCATAATATTGCTAGAAAACGATTTAAATAAATTTTTGAAAAAGTATAGTTTTCATTATCTTTGCATTTAAAAAAATTGCGTGTTATATACTGATTGAGAAATAATATCCAAAATTTTTATGCATGCAAAAAATAAATAGTATGAAAGTTTGTTTTTATTGTGTTATGCTACTGGATTAAATCGCATCGTTCAATAAAAATTATATATTTCTAATTAGTAGTTCAACATTTATAATAATTAATAACATTTTATATTTTAGGTGTTTTAAATCATCTGGTTTAAAATTGTGTGTTTCATCAATGTGGAATTTTAACAGGATGTTAATGTACATTGTTATTTATTACGTGCTACTATAAATGCCTCTGCGCTCGCATACGTGGCTAGAGTCGTGGATTTTACTTAAAATCTGAAACAATTCTCCTTTTACGAAGATACTTTCGTATTAGTTACTTGTCAGGAATTTATATCAAACATTTATATATTTGCAGCTTTTTTTTTTTTTTTTTTCTTTTAATAATATCTGTTTATTTTTTATGATTAAGCAAGTAGTTCGATTACATATTTGTTAAATTTGTGTTTTAAGATGAAATCTTAGTTAAGTAACAAACGCTGAATTATTTATGCGTAAACATGTTAATTTTTCATACAAAAGCTGTTTTGTTTATTAATCTTAAAAAGTCAGTAAAATGAAATAAGTTTTCAAACAAATCAAATTTGAATATGAATTTTCTATTTAATTCAACGATGTAAAAATTAAAATTATACAATTTTAAGAAGAAATTAAATTTAAAAAAGAAAAAGAAATGAAAAGAAAAAACTAAATAAAATTGATGATTGGTTAAATCAGTTGATTTTGCAAAAATATATTATGTACAGAAAACTAAAACAAAGAAAATACGATGTTTATTATCTTTTCAATTTTAGAAATTATTATGCAGAAAATAGAGTTGCGTTACGTTGCTTTTAAAACAAAAACTAACTTCATTGATTCTTAAACGAATGACGTCAAAAGCTTTTATATTAGTTTTGTTTATTTAAATTAACAAAATTATACACGATTATTTAAACCTGAACTGTTAAAATAACAAAATTTAAGTATTTATTGCTACAAGAGTTAAAATATCCATTGTACAAAAGTCTTTTTTAAACTTTTTTATCAATTAATCTCAAAAATAAATAACTCACTGCGCTTTTTTTTTTTTTTTTTTTTTTTTTTTTTTTTTTTTTTACGATATTTGTAAACAACATTAGCAAATTTATACAATACTTATGAATGGTTTGACGATCAAGCAGATCATTGAAATTTTGTTAGTTTTGAATATTTTTCAGAGAAATATGCTGAATAGAGGTGATTTGAGGTAGGAAAGATTTGTATTTGTGCAGAAAAATTTTCGGCACAGATGTCATATACGCACCACATTTGAACTTGTTTTTTCCCTCCGAAAATTGGGCGAAAATTTTGTTTCTGAATATAAGTTACAAATTGTATGCAATAACAGCACGTGATTTTTTATTGCAATATAAAAATAAAATGACATGAAAACATGAGAGAGATTCTAGTATTTTAAAAAAGGAAATAAAAATAAATAAATGATAGTTTGATATAAATAATTATTGATAATCATAATTGACATTTATAATCTTTATATATAAAAATCTTCTGTGCGTGTGTATGTAATTGAACTCCTCCTAAACGACTGGACCGATTTTGATGAAATTTTGTGTGTGCGTTCCAGTAGATTCGAGAATGGTTTAGATTCACGTTTCGTCGAAATTGATTCAGTACTTTTTTAATAATTAGGCAAAAACTAATAGTTAGTGATTTTGCGCTAATTAAAAGTGCTATATATATTAAAGAAAGTTAGGATTTCGTATTAATCATAGCACAAAAAAATCTACCGATCCAAAAATCTTGAAAATTGGGGTAAAAATACTTCTTATACCATCGAGTGCCGCTAAAAAGGGATTTTCGAAAATTCCACCCCTACGATGAGTAGAAAAAAGAACGAACTTTGAAAAAATTCCTTAAAAATCGGCTTTTGTAGTTAGTTTTCATCTGATAACATATTTTAGTGTATTTTTTCATGCTGAATAGAATGGTACTAAGCAAATTCGTTTAAATCCAGTAGTTCGTGACATACTTCACATTTTCCTAATTTGGAGATGTCTTCGGCGCAAAAACCTAAAATTTTCAATCCTTATCTATATATATAAAAGAAAGTCAGGATTTCGTATTAATCACAGCACAAAAAAATCTACCGAACCAATAATCTTGAAAATTGGGGTTAAAATACTTCTTATAACATCGAGTGCCGCTAAAAAGGGATTTTCGAAAATTCCACCCCTAAGGAGGGTAAAAAAAAGAACGAACTTTTAAAAAATTCCTTTAAAATCGGCTTTTGTAGTTATTTTTCAACTGATAACATATTTTAATGCATTTTTTCATTCTGAATCGAATGGTACTAAGCAAATTCGTTTAAATCCAGTAGTTCGTGAGATAATTCACATTTTCCTAATTTTGCGAATCTCGAAATTCTGTTACGAGAAAAAATCCTAACACTCCGGCTAACGACGTTTCAGTTCGGCAGACTTCGGCACGGTATCCTTCGCAGACATTGACGCGGTATTTTTGCATAAGTTGATAAAAAATGCTATGCAATAGCTTTACCGCGGCAGTCCTCGAGTGCCACACGTATTTTTTTTTTCTTTCTATTATTAAAAAGCGTTGTTTGAACTTAATTTAAATGGAAAATGGATTTCGAAACAATGAATATTAGCTATAAAAATATTAAATGACAACTGTTTTTAACAACAAAACAAATATTTTGTAACAATGAAAGTTTGCTACCCCCAATGTAATAACAATCATTTTCAACAATGATACAAGTTTTTTTGAAGATTCTTTTTATTTTTACTTGTCAGTGTCAATAACCGAGATCGACAGAAAGAAGGGGAAAATAGTCATAAGATAAATTTGTATTATTGTAATCTACGAATTATGTTTCAGGACATGTGTTTTTTAAATTTTTAGCAAATTCTTTATAAAGTGATAAGCATTTTACAATTATTTTTGATTTTCTATTGTATAAGTATTCATTTAACATATGTATGCTAGGCACATAAAATATGGTTTTCTAGAATTATTTGTCTATTAAGGCTGTTCTTAACAGTTCTTCTCAAGAAGCGCAAAACGTTTTATACATTTACGAATTCAGTTTTAACGGAAAGATATAAAATTGGAAGGCCTGATTTTGGAAGCGATTAGGAATCGAACTGAGTTTTCCATCTATTGATTAATAAATTATCTATTAACTCCTTGACTGGTTATTTCTTTTCCGCTCAATAAATTGAAAATAACTGACTCACACCACTATTCTTTAAATAAAATATTCGTACCACTTAGCCTAAATATTTCCACCTTTAAATAGTATGAAATTATTAAAAAAAAAAAAAAATAGTGGCGTCAAAAAGCTTTAAATGATGAATTAAGCAAATTCGCCTTGTCCGAACGGCGTACACTGTAAAAAAAAATTCAAGAGGTTACTAAAAATTTCTTAGTAAATTTGTATTCCACAGAATTTTTTAGTAACAATTACAAACTTTTTTTTTTGCAAGTGAAACAAGCATTTCTTTTGTAAACTGAACAAAAGAATTTTTTGTATAACTAACTTAAAAATTTTTAGTATGAGCCACCAAGCAAATCTTAGTAATAGCTCCAAAATTATTTTTAATAACCATTACGTTCGCTCGAAGAGCAGGAGCTTCGAGCTGCATCCAGGCTTCTGAAGCGGAAGATTTCGGCAAAACCGCAATAGATGGCAGCACCAAACATTCCTACCTGCTCCGACATGGTTTTGATAACCCGTTTATTAACGAGACACTGCATACATTCTGGGCGTATTTGGCGGTGGCAAGTTTCGAACCCGAGACCTTTTAGCCTGGAGTCCGTTACTATAACCACTATGCTATCAAGGCCACACCAACTGAGATTTAGTAAGAGCTATTAAAAATATGAAACTATTAACTCTATTCGTTGCTAACTTTTTTCTAGTAATTCTTACAGATTTTTTTGTAACCGACTAAGATTACTAAACAATTTTTAGTAATTACAAGGATCACTAAAGCTTTTTTAGTAGATCGACCCTTTTATTTTACAGTGTACGGGAAAATCAGTTAAGGGGTTAAGTTATAAGTGATTTTGATACCGTAACAAAGACATTTTTCACTCGTCTTTGAGTGGTTATTCTTCTTTCACCCAGAAATCCGACTCAAAACGTCCACTTTGACATTATTTTCTAAAAAAATCTGTTACGTAAAGGGGAAAAAATAGTTTGATTAGATGGTGTTTTAACAACAACAGTTACTAGTTTCATGCATTTCCGAACAAAAATACGTTAAAACTTATGTCATAAAGTAGTCCTTTTGGATTTGAGAACAGCCTTAATGTAGAGTGAGACAAAATCATGCAAAAAAATCCAAAATATGATTATAACTTTAGTTCTAACTAATGCAAGAAAAAAAAGGAAAGAAGATTGGAGTTTTGAATCGTATAAATTTCTTTACTATTGTATGTTGCTAATTTTGTAAGAAATTTTATAACAGAAAAAAAAAAAAAAAAAAATTAATACATAATTTAAAGTACAATAATCCCCATGTCAGAAGAAGAAAAGATTCAAGTGAGAATGATAGAGATGATATCGAAATCTAGAAAGAACAGAAACAATAAATAATGTTTGTACTTTATAATTTATTTTAATTGCATTAGAAACTAAAATTCATAATTTAGTATAAACTTTCATTTCAGGTATATACATTTTATAAATTTAAAAAATGCATTCTAAGATGTCAAGAAGAAAAGGCAATCTCTATTCTGGGAGAATGAATTGTTCAAACAACAGCAAAGAAAAAAAATAATTAAAGAGGGAAGAAAACGAACCAACAACGGAGGTAAATTAGTTATTCATTCGAAATAAGCTACACGTAGTGTGCAGTTGAATTTATTATTAAAAGGAGACTTTTATTCCAGATATAAATATTTTTAATAGGTTGAATTAAAAATGTACTTCTTTGTTGTTAAAAAAAAAAAAAAAAAAAAAAAAAAGGTACAGCAAATTCTATATTAGAAGGAATAAAGATTCAAGTGACAATATCTTAGAGGATAATACAAGAAAGAAAATAGAATACGAATGAATATCGGAAGGTAAGAATTTTTTCTTGGATAATAAAGTAAATTTCGTTTATACAGATGAGTTTAAAATTGACTATATCCATTTTAGGAGAAGAATATGTATCTCCCCTTATGTCACAGAAAAAAGTGGCAATTGCAGGGATAATAAAAAAAGCGAGAAAAGAAGAGTATAAAAAAATATCGGAGGTATGCCTTTTTCCTTGTATAAGAAACTAAATTTCGTATGTAGTTACATTTATAATTTAAAGACTATTTTCCTTTATAGTAGATACTTTTGTCTGGTGAATTAAAAATATATTCGCTGATGTCTATATGAACAGGAAGAAGTTATAGTATACTTCATTCGAGGAGAAGAAATGATTCAAATGAAAATACCGGAGATGATAAATGATATAAGAAATAATAAAAGAAACAATTAACGGAGGCCAGTATTTTTTACTTCTGATTATAAACTAAATTTTGGCTATCGCAGTATTGATATCTTATAAAGAACTTTCATTTCAGGTATAAATATTTTTAACTGACGGATTAAAAATATGTATCTCTCCGATGTCAAAAAAAAAAAAAAAAAAAAAAAAAAAAAGGTACAGAAATTATCATGCTACAGGGGAAGAAAGATTCAGGTGGAAATACAGGAGATGATAACACTTTGAAGAAATAACAGAAGGAAGAAGTAACGGCTATCAGTACTTTTTACATTGAATTATAAACTAAATTTTATTTGTCGCTGAATTGATAACTTAAAAGAGAAATTTCATTTCAGGTATATAGATATTTTTAAATAACGGATTTAAAATATGTATCTCTCCAATGTCATTAAAAAAAAAAAAAAAAAAAAAAAAAGGTACAGAAATCATTATGTTATAGAAGAAGAAAAGATTCAAGTGAAAATACGGGAGATGATAAGAATTGAAGAAATAATCAAATGAACAACCAGCGGAGGTGAGCGTTTTTTAAATTGAATAATAAACTGTATTTCCTTTATAGTTAAATTGATAACTTTAAAAGAACTTTCTTTTCAAATAATAGATACATTTAACTGAAGGATTAAAAATATGTATCTCTCCAATTTCAAAGAGAAAAGTATAGCAATCTTAATAGTAGGAGAAGAAACGATTCAAGTAAAAATACAGGAGATAATAACGAATTGAAGAAATAATACAATAAACAAGAAACGAAGGTCAGTATTTTTTACATTGAATTACAAACTAAATTTTGTTTGTCGCTATATTAATAACTTATGAGAACTTTTATTTCAGGTATATAGATATTTTTAACTGACGGATTAAAAATATGTATCTCTCCGATGCAAAAAAAAAAAAAAAAAGACAAATTTTCATGCTACAGGGGAAGAAAAGATTCAGGTGGAAATACGGGAGATGATAACGATTTGAAGAAATAATAGAGCGAACAAGTAACGGAGGTCAATATTTTTTACATTCGATTATGAACTAAATTTTATTTGTCACTGAATTGATAACTTAAAAGAGAAATTTCATTTCAGGTATATACACTGTCTCACAAAAGTGATGGGACACTTGTGCTTTATAAAAAGAAACTGCAATAAAATAAATAAACAAACATATGCAAAATTTTTTTGGGTGTGTTTCATATTTAAAGTTAGTAACAATTATTACATAACATACATTTTGTCAAAATATTAAAATATTAATTTAGTAAAAATACAATTGTTCAGAACGGAGCAAAAAATGGCTCACATAAGTGATGGGACACTTACTTTTCCATCAAATATTTATCCAAAAATTTTACTTTTTAAAAGGTTTTAATATTTTGTTGGATTTCCTTTTTACTTTTAAAACATGATTTAATCTTTTAGGGATGGATTCGACTAATTTTTTTGTGATTTTTGGAGTGATTTTACCCCATTCTTCTTGAAGTACCGATTTTAGTTGTTGTTTTGAAGAAATGGTGTGTTTGCGAATTCTTGATTCCAAGTCTTGCCAAATATTCTCTATGGGATTTAAGTCTGGAGATTGTGGTGGTGGAAACACAGGATATAATAACGAATTGAAGAAATAATGCAAAGAACAAGTAACGAAGGTCAGTATTTTTACTTTCTTCTATCTTCAATAGAAGAAAGTATTGTAATCGAAATTTTTTTCGACTTCCGGTTTTTGAGGGATTTACACGTTTTAGGGGTCAGAGATTCCAAAAACCATGTTTTTACAAAATGTCTGTCTGTCCGCGTGTCCCTATGTGTGTCTGTGTGTATGTCGCCATTCTACCATCAAAAAGTGTATGAAGTTATGCATAGAATTGAACCAAATTTTTTGTGAATGTTTTTGGCTATGGCAAGCAGGTCCTCCTTCAGTTTTGAAATCTTCCGCCGGAAGGGGACTCTGCAATCGCGATTTTTGTGCCATTTTCATCATTGTACCGACCAAAAGTATATGAAGTTATGCATCGAATTGAACCAAATTTTTTGTGTATGTGTGTGACTATGGCTAGTTGGTCCTCCCTGAATTTAAAAAAATCCGTCGGAAGGGGTCGCTGCAATCGCGATTTTTATGCCATTTTCAATATTGTACCGACTAAAAGTATATGCAGTTATACATCGAATTTAACCAAATTTTTTGTGTAAATGCATGACTATGGCTTGTTGGTCCTCCTAGAACTTGAAAATAATCCGCCGGAAGGGGGCGCTGCAATCGCGATTTTTGTGCCATTTTCAATAATATACCGATCAAAAGTATATGAAGTTATGCATCGAATTGAACTAAATTCTTTGTGTATGTGTATGACTATGGCTAGTTGATCCTCCCTGAATTTGAAAAAAATCCGTCGGAAGGGGGCGCTGCAATCGCGATTTTTGTGCCATTTTCAATATTGTACCTACCAAAAATACATGAAGTTATCCATCGAATTGAACGAAATTTTTTGTGTAAGTGTATGGTTATGGCTAGTTGGATCGCCCTGAATCTGAAAAAAATACGCTGTAAGGGGGCGCTGCAACAGCGAATTTTATGCCATTTTCAATATTGCACCACATAAAAGTGCATGAAGTTAGTTCTAGAACTGAACTAAATTTTTTGTATATGATTTTTTTTTTTTTTTTTTTTTTTTTTTTTTTTTTTTTTTTTGGTAAGGCAAGTAGGTCCTCCCAGAATTTGAAAAAAATTATCTGCGTATCATTCTATTGTCTATCGGCTCGTGCAGAGACGGAAATTCTTTTTTACTCCGATTAATTGATTGAAGCAGAAATTTAAGATGAAAATCAAAGTAGGCATGGTATTGAATTAAAATTATTAAAGCATTAAAATGAGTTACTATTTTTTTTAAATACTAAAATGTACGTATGAGATAGAAGAAAGTTTTGGGATTGGCACATCCAACTAGTTTACATTGAATTACAAACTAAATTTTGTTTGTCGCTATATTAATAAGTTAAGAGAACTTTCATTTCAGATATGTAGATATTTTTAATTGACGGATTAAAAATATGTGTCTCTCCGATGCCAAAAAAAGGTAGAGAAATCATCATGCTACAGGTGAAGAAAAGATTCAGGTGGAAATAGGGGAGATGATAACGATTTGAAGAAATAATAGAGTTAACAAGTAACGGAGGTTAATATTTTTTTACATTGGATTATTAACTAAATTTCATTTGTCACTGAAGTTAAAGAGAACTTTCATTTCAGGTATAGGTATTTTTAACTAACAGATTAAAAATATGTATCCCTCTGATGTGAAAAAAAAAATAAATAAAAAATAAAAAAATAAATTTAAAAAAATTAAAAATTACAGAAATTATTATGTTATAGGAGAAGAAAAGATTCAATTGAAAATACGGGAGATGATACGAATTGAAGAAATAATAGAGCGAACAAGTAACGGAAGTAAGCGTTTTTTAAATTGGATAATAAACTGAATTTCGTTTATAGCTGAACTGATAACTTTAAAAGAACTTTCCTCTCAAATAGAGATGCATTTAACTGACAGATTAAAAATATGTATTTCTCCAATTTCAAAGGGAAAAATACAGCAACCTTCATAGTAGGAGAAGAAACGATTTAAGTGGAAACACAGGACATAATAACGAATTGATAATACAATGAACAAGTAAAGAAGATCAATATTTTTTACATTATATAAAATTTTAATTTCGTATATTAGTCCAATTGATAACTTAAAAAGAAAATTTCATTTGCATAATTATTTTAAACTGACCAGTTGAAAATATATACATTTTCGATTTCAAGAAAAAAGGTACAGCAATCTTCATGCTAGGAGAAGAAATGATTATAAGAAAGATAACGATTTGAAGAAATAATAGAAAGAACAAGTAACGGAGACAGAATTTTATACATTAAATTACAAACTATTTTTTTTTATAGCTGAATTTATAACTTACAGAGAACATTTATTTCAGGTATAAATATTGTTAAGTGACGGTATATAAATATGTATCAAAGAATAAGGTACAACAGTCTTTATTCTGTGATAAGAAACGTTTTCAAGTAAAATTACAATAAAATTGTAGAAATAATTGAACGAACAAGTAACGGAATCAGTATTTTATGCATTCGATCATAAACTTTTATATGAGGAGCCCAGAAGCCAAGTGGTACAAGTGACAAAATTTAGATTTCGAGTAAATCGAGTTCAAAGTTAAACATCAATTGTAATTCAACGAATTGAGATATGAAACTTTTGCTTACTTCTTAGTGATCTTTGAACTCTTATTTCAATAATTTTTTTAAAAAAGTGGAATACAGTTTTTCTTTTTATTTATAACTAAGCAATGTTTATCGTCATTCGGCACTTGTACCCCTTCGCTTCCAAGCAATAATGAAGAAGCTAAAGGGTACAAGTGCCAAATGAACACAAGAAATGAAAAATTATTAAATAAAAAGTTGTATTTATGAAAAAATTAAGAACAATGATGATACAAATAAGTGAAAGGACAAAATTTTGCTTTAATATAGATTCTAAAAAAGGAAAAATTATGAAATAAAAAAATGAATTAACGAAATATTTATGAACCATGTTGATATAAATAAATGAAAGGAAAAACTTTTGTTCTAATATAAGTTTTAAAATTTTATTATAAGTTTAGAAACATTTTAATTTATATTTTTAACACTAACCAATAAAGTTGAAAAGTGAATATGATTTTCGTTTGTCAGTCTGTCTGTCCGCGCCCTAACTCTCGTAAATACATTCATATAGCCTAGAAAGTTTTGGGAATTAATCATTTTTACCTCAACACAAACCTATCGCAAATGAAGTTTCTAACACGATTAGTTTATTTACAGGGACAATCAAAAGTTTTTCATTACATTACAGTATATAGGGAAAAATCGTTTTAAATGAATTTGAAAGATGTTACACCTTGTCACTCATTAAAATTTATATGCATTTACGAATTGCACTAAAATAAACATTTTATAA
This sequence comes from Maratus speculifer, assembly GCA_964019185.1. Taxonomy (NCBI): domain Eukaryota; kingdom Metazoa; phylum Arthropoda; class Arachnida; order Araneae; family Salticidae; genus Maratus; species Maratus speculifer. Next base: position 240,456,187 of record OZ025290.1, on the reverse strand, counting down.
AATCCGAGGTGAAAAGAATACTTATTATTTATTTACAGAACCATACAAAAGATTTACATTACCTAATGATAAAGAGGGAATTGTTTGCGACTTATTTTAATTATATTACAATTTTCACGTGTAACAAAATTCATATATATCGCTGAGGCTTAATATAAGTTATTTCGCATATAATACGTGGTACACAGTATTTACAGGGACACAAAAAAGATTTTAAATAGTATATTCGATTCGAAGTACTGTATATATTATCAATGATGATTGATGGATGGAAAAAATGCCATTTTAATTATGAATTGAACTTTTAAGTTTCACTAAATTTATACATGTTATATAACATGTATAAATGCTATAGTTCATATACAAAGCTACACAAAAATACTTGTAAAGGTTACAGAATATGAGCGTGCTTTACTTAAACATTCCTTTTAAATAAGTCATGTATTTCAATACTGAACTTCATTCAGTTTACTAAGAAATGCTTGTAAAATTTAGATAAAATGATATACAGGATCACGCACAAAATTTTATACATGGTCATCGAAAGTGTGTTTTAGTTCTAAGTAAATTTCAGCTAAATACTGGCGTATAATAAAGGTTCAAGATAAACTACAGAATGAACAAAAGTATACAAGTGTGCTTCCATCTATTAGTATAAAGTGCTGAAAGCGAAATTTCAAACTATTATGTGTTTTCTTGCTAAACTAATTTTTCCCTTTATACAGTACATATCAACCGACTGATAAAACATAGGGCTGCTCAAAAGGATCAGAATACATATTTGGCAATGGATAGTAACTCTTTATTACCCTAAATAGCAAAAATTTTTAAAGATTTCAGGGTGTGTTGGAAGGTGTTCATAATCTATGCTTAACGCATGATTTTCTTACTTGATAACAGTTAAAATGCATTTATTTAATGCATAAAAAAGCAAATGGCTTTGTATTTCATTGGTCGCGCTTCTGCTATAGAGACGTTAACGGACACAACTGTACTTATACCCCTTGGCCTCTAAACGTTTCACTATTTTGGGAAAGAGGTTAAGTAACTGACCCCTATAACTCAGTTCATGATGAAAAAAACACTCTTAACTCTTTATCTACAAATAAATAGACAAATTTCCAGATAACCTGTGCACTTAACTCAATTTTTCCAATTTTGTCACTTATACCCCTTGGATTCTGGGCTCCTCATTTATATTATATGTGTGTGACATTTTAAGTGAGAAACACGAAATATCTTCACCGGTTTCCATATTTTAAACACAGAGTCGTGGAAAGTGAGGAAAAGAATAAATGTAGAAGATTCATTAAATTACACATTGGCTGCTGCAACTTAGTTTGTTAAACTGTAGTCATATAGAGGGAAATGCTCCCTTTGCAAGCCGTCTTGAACCGAATCATCGAAAAGAAGAAAAAAAAAAAGAAAGAATATTCCGTCATAAAAACATTACTTCCGCAAGTCGTTTTAACGGACTTATAGAAGAAAAAGAAAAGAATATCTATCACCATTTCTCGGTTTCCTTCTTAAATCTAAAAACAAATTTCTAGAATTTTCTCTTATCTCTAACCATGATTTTCACATGTAAACAGAATTCATGTCCATCGTCGAGATTAACTTCATTCAAACAATATTTTTTTATTTAAAAAATTAATATTTAACTAATTTATAATCGAACGCTGAATTTGATATCCTGCAGACGAACTTTTCAAACAAAAAAATAAAAGAAATGAATTTAAAAAATAAAAGAAATGAATTTATTGACACGCACAAATATCAAACGTTGAAGGGGGGGAAAGTAAATAAAAATAATGTATAAATACTTTTATAAATATAACCAAAGTAATTCAGATATTACCATTCAATAAACCAATGAAACCAGTATTTTAACAATCATCTTATTGAAAACAGTTGAAGTTTGAAGTGAAATAGAAGGCAGATTACCAAAATAATAAAAGATAAATGGATAAATGGATAGTAGAAGGCTTTTTTTTTATTAAACTACTCATCAGGGGTGCATAATCTAATGAAAAGCAAAAGCATCCAACCAGTTTCTGTTATGGGACGTGCTAAAAGCTAAGAAATTCGTCCCACAATGCACCCGACTGGTCGAACTTCATTTACTGTTACAAACTAGGAAAAAAGATATTGATTGAAGAAAATAAAACAATATGACATAATAACAATAATAAAATATTTCTTAAAAAAGTATATATATACTAAAATATTTACCATACCTATATCTAGCATGATGTGTAGTTCAAGTGAATCTCAGTTAAGAGTTAAAATAGATATAAATTACATGTGACTCTGTAACAGGTTTACGGGGGAGGGCGGTGTTGTCTGGATAATACGCTATGGTCAATTATTATATATATTAAAAAAAATTACTTAATTTTACATATAGAATTAAAATTTATGTTTACCTAAAATTAATATGCATAACTTAAAAATGATCAAGTTATTGCGATAAGATATGGTTGTCTATTGCATTTGTCTTAAAGAAATTATTTGTAGAATATTAGAATAGAAATTATTCTTGGAAAACTCTTAGCTTTTAAATAATTTATTTTATTCAAATAATATTCATCTTTTTCAATAATAGATGACAGCACCAGCAGTTTATAATTTAATTAATATATTAATCATGTAGATGGTAACACTAAAACATCAATTTTTTTGTGTTTGTACTTGAAATAGTAGTAGCATTTTTTAGTTAAATAATTAATATAGTAATATTAATAACTGATCAAAAATATAATACCTCTAACAGTAGCAATTATTTTTTTCTAAATGTAGAATGAATATTATAGTATAATATATGATCTACTAATTTTTTAATATAATTATTGTTACAATTTTAATTTTATTATCTATATTAATTATAACTGTAACCTAACCTGTTACAGAGTCACATGTAATTTATATCTACTTTAACTCTTAACTGAGATTCACTTGAACTACACATCATGCTAGATATAGGTATGGTAAATATTTTAGTATATGTATACTTTTTTAAGAAATATTTTATTATTGTTATTATGTCATATTGTTTTTATTTTCTTCAATCAATATCTTTTTTCCTAATTTGTAACAGTAAATAAGGTCCGACCAGTCGGGTGCATTGTGGAACGAATTTCTTAGCTTTTAGCACGTCCCATAACAGAAACTGGTTGGATGCTTTTGCTTTTTCATTAAATTATGCACCACTGATGAGTAGTTTAATGAAAAAGCCTTCTACTGTCCATTTATCCATTTATCTTTTATTATTTTGGTAATCTGCCTTCTATTTCACTTCAACTGTTTTCAATAAGATGATTGTTAAAATACTGGTGTCATTATGGGTGTCAATACTGGTGTCACACTGGGGTAATAGCTGAATTACTTTGGTTATATTTATAAAAGTATTTATATATTCAGCTTCCATAATGATAAGATGCATAAGCGCAATCATTAAGGGATAGTTTAATCTTTTATGTTATTGATGTTAATTATATTATTATAAGATAACATGATTTCTTGCAGCTACTTTGTGGATTATTTCACTTTAGGCCTATTTTGACATAAATTAACCTTATTTTAAATAAAAATAATGACTTTTTTGAAAGGTATGGTTTTGGAATAAATTTACTAAGACTTTCTGAAAAAAGGTTGATAAAAACAGGGAAAAAATGAGTTTTTTTTTAGAATATTAAGAAATAAAGTTTAATTAAGAATATCTTTATCCGTAATTTAGAGCCATCTTTATAAATTTACGCATATCGAAATAAATGTTTTTTAAGGCGAATTAAGAATTTATATCGTTTCTATAAAAATTAATAGAATAGATCTAGAAATAAGATTTTAATTTAATAAGTTGAACTAAGTACGGAACATTGTTAAAAGGAAATTAACATAGTATAAAGGTTAATTTTGGTGAAAAAAAAAATTAAATTTGTAATACATATATAGTTGAATTGATAACTTTCAGAGAACTTTCCTGTCAAGTATAGATACATTTAACTGACGGATTAAAAATATGTATTTGTCCGATGTCAACGGTAAACGGTAGAGCAATTTTCATCTAGGAGAATAAACGATTTAATTGAAAATACAGGATATGATAACGATTTGAAGAACGATTTGTTGAATTGATAATTTAAAACATCCCTCCATGGTAAGAATAAAATTTACAAGAATGAGACATAATAATAAGACTATGTGACATGACGCGATTTTCAATATAATTTCTTTTCTCTTTTTAATAACCACCTGAAAATACTTTTTAACTAAACGAGTCTATTATTATTTGCCCGGTTTTAAAATTTCCATAAATTGATAAAGAGATTTTTTTTTAAATATAAAATGTAATCCAGTCAAGTTGTCAAATATAGATTAAAAAAGTTTGCTGGAATATTTTACGTTTTTAAAGTGTTTGTGGCGATGCTAATAAAAAAAATGAATTGTTTTCCATCAAAACAACTCGAGATTAAACTTTGTAGAGCCAAAAGAAAAAAAAAAAAATATCTGACTTTTTTTAGTTTTTTGCTTAAAAGTTGAAATTATAAATTATTACCCCATCACATTTTTTACAAAGAGGCAAGCATTTGAGTCCTGATTTTTGTTAAGATCATGCCTTACTGCGCAGTTAGTATATTTGTTTAGTACATTTTGTTTAATACATTGAGTTTTATACATTTGGACTGGCTGAAGAAGACCGTCAGACCTGCGAATCCAAACCTATACTTCAAGGGAGATGTTGCTTCCTAGCCAAGCTTGTATCTAATGATAACATCTGAGTAAATGATAATGCGCAACCTCTTGTATTGGTGGTAGCCTTACAAGAAGAAATTTGCTTTTAGTGGCAAATTTAGCAAATAACTGGAGCCTTAATGTGTTCAATGTCTGTGTGATGCCTATGCATAACTGTATAGTGCAATGATGAATTTTTCTCCAACTTTGATGGCTTCTTGAAGCTAGATTGCTATCATTCAAATATCTGTAATATAAACTAATTACATTAAAGAGGATAAAATGAAAAAAAAAAAAAAAAAAAAAAAAAAAAAAAAAACTTGACAAATGCTGGTTTTTCACGAAATTAAAAAATGTATATATTATTGTCAAAAAGATGTGGCGCACTTTGATTTATAATAGATTTAGAAAATCATTTTTATTATGCCTTCTATTATAAAAGTTTGACTTTACCAGCCAAAAATGAGCAGGTGCCGTATCGCATCAGTTGATTGTATGAGTAGAAAGAACATTGTTATAATTGTATTTGCACAACATGGTCGAAAAAAGGAATTCTTGAAATGACAGAGTTAACAGTCATGAGATTAGCTTTTTTTTCAGCTAATTTCTCTAATTTTCTACAGGTCAGCTTGAATTCTTCAATTTTGAAACTTGGTTTTAAGAAGCTAAATGAAGTGCTTCTTGTTTCTGTCATTGGCTAAAAATTTGTCATGATGGAAAATTTTGATTGACACTAATTAGTTTTTGTTTTATCACGTTATCTTCCTTTTTCGTATCATATTAAACTATGTTAAATGTGGCAGTAGTGTTTTCGCTAACGAATTTGTTTGAAAAGAGGATAATATTAATTAATCGATTTAATAAATATTATCCAACTATATTTGTATTACATTGTTCTGTTAATATGTTTTAACTGGCCTTTCTACATTTCTGTCATATTCAATAATGAATTAAAAATTAATGTTATTGCAAGAATAAAGATAAATTAGGCCATCCTACAATTCATTGATGATCAGGAAAATTTTAGCAATGGACATCCTACAAAAAATAAATAAATAAATAAATAAAAATAAAATAAAATAAATAAATAAATAAATAAATAAAATAAAAATAAATAAAAAGATGTTTATATTTAACCATATAATTATCGTGCCCAATAAAATTATACAGAAACTGTCCGCGAATGGAACAGGCTGTTAGATTTTAAACATAATCCAATTAGACCCAATTAGATTTTAAGCATAATAGGTGATAATAAATCGAGCAAAATATCTAACTTAGGATGTGTTAACAGTTATACTAAATTAAAAATTTTATAAAAGGTAAGAACAATTACACTAAATTAAAATTTTATTTAAAAAATAAGAACAGTTAAAATAAAGATACAAAAATGTAATTATTTATAATTTATAATAAAGTGAAGTTTACATGATCAAGTTTACATGATTATAAGATTATTGAAAAATGAAAGCTTGTTTATCAATTTCGAAACGTCATATAATTCAAATAAAAGCGGAAATGGCTTGAATTTATCGTTAACTTCTTTTCGCACCTGATGCTTGACGGCTCTCACTCCGAAAACTGCTGTAATATGCGTGTTTCAGTCAGAAAAACAAATTGGAAGATCTGTTTTAACCATCCATCAAGTTTTTCCTATTCCGCATCTGGCGAACTCCGGGCAGTGAGGAGATCGCACCTGACGCACAAACACAATAGCAAGGTTTAATTGTGGTTTCGAATAACTTCTTTTGCCAACAGACAGAAATGGATATCCCGACAAAGAAAACGTTATATTATATCGATGTAATGGGGGAAATGCATTAGTAGGATGTTGAAATCTCCCATTAAATGCATTGAAGTTTTTTTTTCCCTCTTTAATTACTGAGCAAGCTTAGGATAAGCGAATCTCGTGGTAATAAAGAAGCTTTAAATAATTATAAATAATTTTACATTTTAATAGTTATTATGAAATTATGCAGGATATCTACTTTCAATGGTGTCTAATGGCTAATTTCTAAACCTTTAGTCATAGACTTATAGGAGACCGGTCGAGACCAAGGCCGATTCGGTTAATTTGGTGTTATTACCAAACTGGGCGTTATTACCTCCAGAACACCTCATTAAAAAAAATTTCTCCCATATAATAACTTAAATTAAAATATTGAAATATATTAAAATTAAATATTTTGTAATTTTTTTTTTTTTTTTTTTTTTTTATAAATAGAGCCTTAAATGTCTTCTAAAATATATTAATATACAATAAATTCTGTTTACGGTGGAATTGATCGGGACCAAAAAATTTTTTATAGTTGACAATATTCCGCTTAGACAATTTTTTCTCAATATCTATAGATTCATAAACTATTACAAAACTATTTTTTTCTTTTCTGTCCTGTGAACTACTCCTGTGAATTGAATGTGGGTCATCTTTGACCAAGGATATTTCAGGGTGGATTTATCTCATTATTTTAAAACAGAAATTTTCATTCATAAAAACTTAATCTGCAACGACTAATTCGAATATTACATCAAATTCCATGCCAGTCTTGAAACTTTCCTTAAAAATTAAATGCCCTAATTCTTAGAAACATTTTGCTATGTTTCATTTCATATTTAATATAAATTGTAGAAAAATCATATTTTATACAGGGTGATTCAAAATTATGTGGACAAACTGATATGACAAATCAGGCATACGACAAGGATAAAAAATCACATAGGAACATAGGGCCGCAAACCACTTATTGAGTGACAAATACAGGCTGTTTCATCCTAACTCAATTTTGGTTGATGGTAATAAGTTTCAGAAAACTGAAGTATATTTTAATAAAACATTTAAAAAGCATTCTCACCTTTGTTTTAAATGTGATAACACCAAACAAAAGTGGTAGAAGTGTGCATTATGCGCGCCAGCAATATGCACTTGGCACCTCACATTTTGGACTGTGATGATCAGTTTATACAGTATCATCGATTGCTTGAGTAATATGTTTTTCCAGATCTTTTCGTAACGTTATCACATTTCACACAAAATAAGGTACATATCGTTGCATTTTCATTACAATATTTTTAATTTCTCCGAAATTATTACCTTCAAACCGGGTGTAGTTAGGATGAATCACCCTGTATATGTGACTCAATAAGTGGTTTGCGGCCCTATGTTCCTATGTGATTTTTTATCCTTGTCGTATGCCTGATTTGTCATATCAATTTGTCCACATAATTTTGAATCATCCTGTATAATCGTATTTAATAGAAATTGCAGAAAGCTTTTATTGCATTTAACGTCTTAAAACGCTTAGTTAAATTGTATCATTAAAGATACAATTATAGATTTCGGTAATTAGGCCCACACCTGATTGCTACTTGTCAGTGCCTGATTTAAGGCAGGGCATTCGATTCACAGGCCTAGTGTCCCCGAATTCTGTTGAAATTTATTTAATTATTATCTAAAATTAGATGTAGTTTTAACAATTAAAAAAGAAAAAAAAATTCATTTTTCTGTAAATGTTTATATTTAAAAAATATATTTGATTAATAGCTAATACTTTAAATATTATAGCACTGTAGAAAAATTATCATTTGTTGCATGCTTTATCATTCCAGATATATTAAATAACATAGAAAACAGAAATCTGTAACGCTCAATTTATTAGAGAACATCTATTCAATTAAATTTAATAATAATGAGATAATTATTAAAAGCAAATTAATAATTATCAAATTTTGTTTTTTAATGGATATATAAAAAAAATATTAAAGTCAATAATGAATTTAATAAGTACGGCTTTCAATAATATATATATATATATATATTTAGTCAAGGTCCCTGTAAGCATCGGGATAGGGGGCCCTTAAATTTCTAAGTCGGTCCCTACTACCTATATAGCCTCATTGTCATTTCAAATGGATCGCTGAAGATTTAAGCAACACTTTTGCGTCACGTAACTATTTTTCAAATACGCCACGCGACTGTAGGTTCAATTACATTAGATTCATCATAAGATCAGAAAACTATAAAAATGCATCACTTTGATAATAAACTGAATTTCTTTATTATACAATTATTTTATATCTGTACTAAGATACATTAATCCTGGAGGTTCCTGAGGAAGAAATATATTAAGATTTTATAGATTCGTACTAAATCAGTGTTTAAGTGCATAGTTCTTTTACATGACTATTACCCACTGTGTAATTATTATTATTATTATTATTATTATTATTATTATTATTATTCCTTTGATGAATTTTTAATTTCGCTATGGAATATTACTGAAAAATTATATATATATTTATTTTCGTTTTTCATACATATGCACACATATACTATATATATATATATATATATATATATATATATATATATATATATATATATATATATATATATATATATATATATATTTAATATATACATATTTTTTATATTTGTCGCGTATAGTTGAAATTAATTTAATAACAATCGCTGTCACAGTTATAAAAATTTAGGTTATTTTAGAACACATTGAATAAAGGGGGTACATTAAAGGATTAAAGATATATATATATATATATATTTGTACTACGCGGCGAATCTATTTGGCTAATACTTTTTTCATTTGGCTAATGTTTTTTACATTGAATTAGCCAAATTACTAACGTTGGTCAAATGTCAGCGAGAACACTGTATATATATGTATATATATATATATATATATATAAAGAACTATTTTTATCTTTTTTAAAGTTAGTCTTCGAAAATCCGTCTGCATGCTAATTGGCATATTGGTAATTTAATTAATATGCTTCATACATATTTTGCTTATCCTTTGAAATTTACTTTTTTGTATAAAAAAAATTGCTACTAACTTTCTTTTTAATTAAAATTACTAAACTAAAAATGATATTGGTTATGTATCGTAGTAATTTGGTAACCTATTTGATTTGTATCTGAAACTGGATTTAATTTAGCCTACCCTTTATGTTCTAAATTGTGAATTAATGAAAATGTGAACTTCTAAAATACTTTTCGTGAATTTTTGAAAATGTATTAAAATTTCAAGCAAACATTTAATAAATTTTAACAGGGTTTTCTAATGAAAATTAATTAATTAAACTTCAATTTATACACTATCTGGCCATTGCTGACCGTCCACTTGCGATTTTAGAAATTTTGTTAAATATCTAAAAAAAAAAATACATGAGGAATTATCCTAAAACTCTTGGTGTATAAATATAATAGCACAAGTCATACATTTCGGTGCAGATTTTTTCCCCCGAAACTCCATGGGGACCGTCAACAAATTAAAAAAGAATGAATATCTTTTGGATAACCCTGTCAAAACTAATGTAAGAAAAGCGTTCAAACTATAGATTATGATTAAGTGGCTTATTGTAATAAACTGTGTTCATTTTTATGTCGATAGCATGTATACTCGTAGAAAAATAAAGGCTTTTATAAAAACTGTCCCAAATTTTTTCAAGATTTTTGCTTATAATTCGCAGAGTGCTTAAGATAACATAACATTCTTTTCTGAAAATTTGACGAATAATATTGCACTCAATACTCTGTAATCATATTTAAAAAAATAATAAAAATTGTAGGAAAAATGAATAGGTTTACTAAATAATTTTTCACTGCACATGCGTTAACGATATCAAAATTTCATTTGCATATTATGTCAGCTAAATATATAGAGCAACTTTTGTGAAGGTCTCGAAATCATAGCTTAAAAATTCTGAAAATAATCGTCAATAGAATAAGTTGAAAATTCCCAAAATGAAGCAAAAACAAGAGGGGTTATATCCAAATGAAGCAGTACGTCCCATATAGTGTATTCTGTATTTACACTAATCAATGAATATATTTGTCGGACGTTCCTCTCAGCCCTCACAACTTTGAAGAAAGTCCGTGGTAGTTATAGCTGCCACCACCGATATTATTAGGTGATATCGGTCACCCACTGTGAGGATTGTGTAAATGAACACTGACGCTGTCAATTAACTGAATTAACAGTTTATTTATACTATATGTACACAAGAAATACACTATTTACAATTATATACAATTACAACTCGGATATAGATGATCCGGTTCAACATTAAATTAAATACCGTAAAAGATTGGCTGTGTACTGCTCAGGTTAAACCTTCTACCTCACACTCAATGCACGTTAGATTCACTTTATCGGAGATCAATTTAGAATCTCCCAACACATGGATACTCGGCCTACACTATCCGGCCCAGAGCACAACACACCAGGACGTCTGTGTCCCTTGCTCTCCAGATACGAATTGCACACTAGGACCTCTGTCCTGCACTCCTCTAGGTACGAACCCCAGATACGAACTCTCCACGCTCTTTGACACAGAGCACTCTCTAGGTACGAGTCTAGCTACGAACTACCAAATCTCAGACAAGACTTGACCTTCTCAAATCATTACTTTCCCCAATGTACACCCCCCTGTGGAGCTTCTTCATTGGACGCATTCCCCATTGCTTTCTTGATTCGTGACATGTTCCTTGTTTGCTCATTATCCACATACCTCACTGACGGATGAACACGCCTCTCAGCAATCTCCTCTTTCTTCTATCCCCACCTGCACATGACACCTGTCAATATTCACTTTAACAAAGAAAGAATGTCACCTTGAAAATTCCAGTACACAACCAGTACAATACACAAAATATTAAGATAGAGAAATAACGGAAATTCAAATCTGTAGCAGGTGTGGTCTCAGAACCTGACAATATTGATATAACCCCTCTTGTGCTTGATTTTGGGAATAACGGATTTTCAACTTATTCTATTGACGATTATTTTCAGAATTTTTCAGCTATGATTTTGAGACTTTCACAAAACTTACTCTATACATTTAGCTAACATAATATGCAAATGAAATTTTGATATCGTTGACGCATGAGCAGTGCAAAATTATTTAGTAAACCTGCTTTTTTTCATACAATTTTTGTTATTTTTAAAATCTGATTGCAGAGTACTGTATGCAATATTATTTGTCATATTATCAGAAAGGAATGTTATTTTATATTAAGAATTCTGCAAATTATAAGCAAAATTCTTGGAAAAATTCGGGACTGTTTTTATAAAAACCTTAATATTTCTAAGATTATACATGCTATCGACATAAAATGAACGCAGTTTAATACAATAAGCCACTTAATCATAATCTACCGTTTGAATGCTTTTTCTACATTAGTTTTGACAGGGTTATGCAAAAGCTATTCATTCTTTTTTAATTTGTAAACGGTCCCCTTTGGAGTTTTGAAAAAAAAATCTTCCTGGAACTGTATGACCTATACTATTTTATTTATACACTTAGAGTTTCAGGATAATTCCTCGTGTATTTTTCTAGATATATAACAAAATGTCTAAAATCGCAAGTAAACGGTTATCAATGGCCAGGTAGTGTAGGTATTTTATGCTATATTTATAACTCCACTCAAAGGCTTTAGTTAAAATATTTTTTAGAATTTTATAGAAATAGAAAATTTACAAATATAATGCTTTTACAATAGAAATATGGAAGTATTTGCGAATTGAAACTTTTCACTCACAATCTTTCATCGTCAAGAAAGCTGAACAGATGAAAATAAAAATAAACCCATCCTTTTAAGCATATTATTATTTTGTGCAATAAATAATGCTATTGGAACAAGATGAAGGGTAATATCAATTATGGATTATTTTTGATTTATTTATTTACTTATTTTTATTTTTGACGATAGTAAATTCTATTAAAAACGCAAATAACTTGAACATTTAAATCTTCGCAGCATTTTTTTTATAATGAAAGTTTGGACGAAGGAATTTAAGAATGTTCTGAATTAAGCATTTCCCTTTTTGTCCTTACGTTGCACGGCCAAGGTGTTTTTGCCAATCATGATTTGCGTATCGGAGTGATACTTACGGGCATCCATACTCCATTCATAATTTATTATTCTCATTAATAAAATTTTATTGTAAATTTTGTATTATTTAATTCGAGCATTTTTGTGATTCAATTAAGCAAAAATTTTCAGTTTTGAAAAACCGGTGATAAAAAATTAAAAAATCTGTCAAAAATATGAAAAAAATAGATGTTAATTGGAAGTTTTTTTTCTATATATTCATATCTTATATATTTATTTAAATATTGATCAGTTAATTGGTTAATAACTGTGATTCCAATATCTTTTAAATTCTTTTTTCCCCCAATTCTGGTGTTTTGGACGGTTTGGTATTCAGTTGTGACTCGGTGGCTGTTTTTGGTTTTAATTGAATGTTAAAAACGTATGAATTTAAAAAATATTCTGAATAATAACTGTTAATTCCAATAGCTTTTTCTCTCTCTATTCTTCTCAACTTTGGTAACCATATTTAACGCCTTAAAATATTTAATATATCTAGAATAATTATCAGCATCAAAATATAATTCCCTTAATTCTCACATTTACATTTATAATATTTCTTTGGACACGCACTATCACTTCACCATTTTCAAAATAATTTCCTTTCAGACATTTTCAAAAGATAACAAAAGGCACTTTTTTAGGAAAAACTGACAAAATAATAATGTACAATATTTCATCCGTAACCTATGCTCCCACTCAAACTTTATTATCAAAATTATTTACAATTTAACAACCCAGACGATTACCACATTTAAATATGTTTAAACCATCATATTTTTTTATTACATGCAAATAACACAACAAATGATACAAACATCATTTTTCTTACAATAAAACATCCTTTTACACAATGAGGGGTGAAATGTAGAACGATGTCCGAGCGGTCAAAAGCGTGACCAAGTGGCTGGACCTGACGAAAGAAGTAAGGTATCAAAAATTTAACTGACAACGCCTTGTAGAAAGATGAAAAGCAACCGAAAGCATTTTTCTATTGGAAATGATTGTTATTGAATCGCTTTTTTTCCCCCGAAGTTCTGAGAGAATAACTTCATCTAGTAAAGTGTTATGACATATTGGCCTAAAGAAGATCCATCATAAGATCGCATTATCTACTGAAAATCTTTTAAGGTTATGAGGCATTGATGCGACCGACAATTACTGAAAGGATTTAAAATCCTTATAGAAACTATCATGAAAAATAAAGAAATAAAGCTGCTTAAGGCATTCGATCATTTCCAATTTCGAAGCATGATTTATTATTTTTTCAATCGCAGATGAATCAGCTAAAAAAGGTGAGATTTGAAATATTTAAACAAAACTACTCTACAGTAGGGTGGGCCGAAAAAAACTTTTTTTCGATTTTCGATAATGGCGGGTGCGGAAAAGTGGCCACTGGTGGCACTCAATTCACACAAAAAATTTGAGATTTTTTGAACATTTCCTTACCCTGCCGCAAATGGCTTGAAGTTTTGCCAAAATGCTGATTTTTGAACTTTTTTAGCAAAAAAATTTAAATATTAAATTAAGCCTTTTTTGTGGTATTTAGTTTAAAAGATGTATTTAATGTGCCAAATGTTTAAATAACCTCTAATTATGCATTAGTTTAGTGCTATGTTCTTTAAAAATGTACAGATTTTAACTTGTTTTGCGTTCCGTACCAACGCGAAACAACCGAGAACTCCTCGCGTGGATGTCGTAGCTGCACGCCGAGTTTTACTCGCCTATAAAAATAGACTAATTTAAAATACACATAGCAATTAAATAATGCATTATCAGAACTTATTTAAACATTAGATACGTTAAATATGCCTTTCCAAATAAATACAGCCAAAATAAACTTAATTTAATATTTTAAAAGTTTTTAATAAAAAAGTTCAAAAATCAGCATTTTTTCAAAACTTCAAGCCATTTGCGGCAGGGTAAGGAATTGTCCAAAAAATCTCAAATTTTTTGTATGAACTGAGTGCCACCAGTGGCCACTTTTCCGCACCCGCCATTAACGAAAATCGAAAAAAAGTTTTTTTCGGCCCACCCTACTCTACAGCAAAGAAAACATTCATTATATACACTACTGGCAAGAGCTGATAAACATTTCTTGACAATGAAAATGTGAGAGATTGCATGTAATTTGTTTTCTGTTCGAATTTGTCATTTCTATCGAAGAGTGATTTATTGAAGAAACTATTGATTTCCTATTCTTTATTTGTAAGTGACTGAAATTGAATTGTTTTGTTTTTGTTGGTAGTTGTAATCTCCATGAAGCAAACTCAAATTGTGTTTTTTGACTCATAAGGAACATCTTTACTTGTTTAACCCACATTTGCATTTGTTTCAGTTTCAGAAATTTCATTGTTTGAAATAGTACTGACAGAGCTAGTCTCTGGCTTTTTGGATACTAGTATTTTAATACAGAAAATGTTGTTTCATTTAACGGGAACATTGGGGAGATTTAAAAAGGACAACAATCTCTGAAAGATAATAAGTGGGTACGCTAAGAGCCGGAGACTTGACATCTCGACGATCATTAGTAAAGTCAGTCAAGATTTTAACTGAGATGATTTTCTCTCAGCTTTATCAGAAAATGCAAGTTGAGTCTCTAAGCTAAGTCTAAGCTCTCAGCCAAGTCTCTGGCTTTTTGGATACCAGTATTTTAATAATGCTGTTTATTTAATTGGAACATTGGGGAGACTTAAAAAGTACAACATTCTCTGAAAGATAATATTAAGTCTTAAGTAAGATTTTAACTGAGATGACTTTCTTCAGCTATATCAAAAAATACAAGTTAAGTCTCTAAGCTAAGTCTAAGCTCTCTGCTAAGTCTCTGGCTTTTTGGATACCAGTATTTTAATACAGAAAATGTTGTTTCATTTAACGGGAACATCGGGGAGATTTAAAAAGGACAACAATCTCTGAAAGATAATAAGTGGGTGAGCAAAGAGCCGGAGAATTGGCATCTCGGCGATTATTAGTATAAAGTCAGCCAAGATTTTAACTGAGATGACTTTCTTCAGCTATATCAAAAAATACAAGTTAAGTTTCTAAGCTAAGTCTAAGCTCTCTGATAAGTCTCTGGCTTTTTGGATACCAGTATTTTAATGATGCTATTTATTTAATTGGAACATTGGGGAGACTTAAAGAGTACAACATTCTCTGAAAGATAAATTAAGTCTTAAGTAAGATTTTAACTGAGATGACTTTCTTCAGCTATATCAAAAAATACAAGTTAATTCTCTAAGCTAAGTCTAAGCTCGCTGCTAAGTCTCTAGCCTTTTTGGATACCAGTATTTTAATAATGTTGCGTATTTAATTAACATTGGACAGACTTAAAAAGTACAACATTTTCTGAAAAATAATAAGTGAGTGTGCAAAGAGCCGGAGACTTGGCATCTCGGTGATCATAAGTAAAGTCAGTCAAGATTTTAACTGAGATGATTTTCTTCAGCTTTATCAAAAAATGCAAGCTTAAACCTGGGGTCTGACAAAATTCAAATGTAAAAATACTCATTATGATGAATATGTTTATAGCGTGGATTTATGTTTAGAGCCAGGCAGTCATTAAATGTTCCAACACGAAATATTCGTTCCATTCTCAAGGCTTTGATAGATAAAGTTTAAGAGTTTCAATCATTGGAATAACTTCCGAAATAAGTGATGTATTGAACTAATTTTTACTGCAACTTTTTCAAAAAGTTTCAATAAATGTAAATAGTCTTCTGATAGCGACGATTGATTTGAATCATTATTAGCAATTCTTCTAAATGGTGTAGATTACAAAAAATGTTTTTCTCTTGTTCATGCAATTGCTGTGGCATGTAGAATATACTATTCCATCGGATTACTATACTGTAAATTCAAGAAACACTAACTGATCATAATAATTAATAATCCTAACTAAAATCGTTTTCGATTGTTTTGTGAATATAGCGCGAATTTGTTGTGCCAGAAAAAAGATTGTGCCAAAAAATGCTGTTAAAAACTGCATATTGTTTCCAGAAATGCAGTTATGGATATTTATTGGTAAAAATTAGTCAACTCACTCATCAATCTCCTGCAATTTTTTTTTCTTTAAAGAAAACCGTCTTTTATTCCCTTTTTTAACCGACTTCAAGGGGGATGTTATGATTTCGACCTGTATGCATTTCTTATTCACTCATAGCTTCCCTAAATGTGAACCTATTTTCATAATTCTTTTTTTTTTTTTTTTTTCTTTGAAAGTGTAAATTGCCCGTGTGGTCCCATTTAAATTTCATCAAATTCTGATGACTAGAACCTTTCCTAAAAGAAAGAAAAAAAAGAAAGAAAAAAAAAAAAAACGTGGATTTGATTAAAAAAAATAATGATTTACCGCAAATTATCGTTCATTGTTGTAAGCGTCTTCAAATCATAAGCATATTATAATTATGCATTCGTGTGGGTTAGAGCCAAGTTGTCGCTAAACTCGATTCTTTTTTTGAAGTCGGTTAGTATTTTTTTTTTTTCAAAGCATATTTTATTATAAAATTGTGTCATTTTAAAGGCAACATGTAGAAAGTGTTTTAAATGCGTTGTTTTATAGTGCTCTAAATTGCGTGGTGTTTACAATGCGTTGTTAGTTTGGTGACAAAGGATTGTGAAGCACAACACTATTGTAAGAAATTTATTTCATCAACTCTATTACAACACAATTTCAACGCAATTGACAGCCCTATTTTTAGAACGCATGTTTTTTAATAGCAACACATTTGCAACATATTAAGTACGCAAAAACGTTTTGTATATGAAGTTTTCTAATTTAGAACACATTAATGTGTCGTAAGTTTGGTGACAAAAAGTATTCTAAAATGTATTTATTTTTGTGTATATATATATATATATATATATATATATAAAATCCATTGGTGAATCTTGTCTACTTTTAATGGTATTATATATATATATATATATATATATATATATATATATATATATGTACTGAAATGAGTAGCAATTATCTGACCTGTTGAGATTACATTAGTGACAACTCTTAGCAGGGCCCGACTTAGACAGTGGGGGGGGCCCGGGGCAAACATTAGGGGAGCCCCCTTCTATCTTAAAATTCTTCGTAAATTATACTGAAGTGACTAAAACTGAAATTCATAATTATTATCTGAGCGCATAAATTTTGTACTAAGTACTATTCATATCTATATACATAATAGCACAAGAAAGACAATTTTAAAAAATTATAGAATACAATTTTTTTTTTTTTTTTTTTTTTTTTTTTTTAAATTATTATTACAGGAAAATGGACATTGTGTATGGAAACAGAGAAGGTAGAAAAAGAAAGGAAAAAATTAAAATTGGAAAAAAAAAGAATTTTGGTCACTTTTGACCATTTTTTATCATTTGACACTCTTTTAATGAAAAACTTATATTCATTGGGGGCCCCCTTAAGCCGGGAGGCCCGGGGCAATTGCCCCGCATGCCCCTGCCATAGTCGGGCCCTGACTCTTAGTGACATTAATAGAACTATTAGTGAAGAACTGAGCATCTGATACTATTAACTGTAAAACTGATCGTTGGGGGCCACCGTAATACTTACCCATCATGGATATGTATATGAAAATAAAACATGTGAAAACTATTTATACAATACATTTCAATTCATAAACAAAATTTAAATAATGTTAATATACATAGTAATGCTTTATTAAAGAACTGCTGATGTACCAACTTCGACAAATTATATAAAACGCCAAACTACTCAAAAAGTACCAAACTGCGTAAAAGAAACATCCTTATAACTCCAAAAATAATAATTCTATTAACTAACAACTAACTGTGTCAGATTAAGCGTCTCATTTCTAATTAAAATATACCTCTGAATTGAAATTTGAATGAAATACAGGGTCATGAAAAATCGAAGAATGTAGAAAACAGGATTACAAATATCTCGGTAACTAATAATCCGATCAATTTTGTTCTATATGCAAAATGTGTGTTATTTTATTGTCTTTTATGTCCATTTCTTAAAACAAAAAAATTCGAAAATTTTTATATACCTTTCATCAGAACGAATTTTCGGAGGGTCCGAAAAAAATAGTTCCGGATAATTGAGGTTGCTGATATTAAATAGGCTTCGTTTCATTCTTACATACTAACTATATACAAAATTTCAAGTCTCTATCTCAATTTGTTCGGGGGATAGAGCGTTTACAGACAGACAGAGTGACAGACCGACAGCCGGACGGCAATTTTTTTTTTCTAAAAATATGTTTTTCGGAATCTCCACTATCTAAAACGTGTAAATCCGTCAAAAAAAATTTCGATTTTCAAAACGATTGCAAGACTTACCCTATACTACGTATGATGGGTAAGTAATATATAGAAAGCATGACTCGCAACTTATATTGGCTGCTTCTATACATTTAACAATATTAGAACAACTGCCCGGAAAAGAATAACTTTTCACTTAAATACCATTCTTTTATTGCATTTTTATCATTCTGCTAATATCATCAGAGCAGTAGGATACAGGAAAATATTTTGTGCTGAGAGCTGAGAGCAGAATGTTTGTATGTAAAATTATCTCCAATCCAATGTCCTGTAAAACTAATAAAACTATTTACAACAGAAATCCAAATGTCTGATGCAACTGAGACAGTTAATGCATTATATATTTGAGAGAAAACATATTCTTTACACTCTTTGTAAATCTGTGATATCACAGTTACTTTAAAATAGTCTCTGTTGAGAACATTATAGCAAGAATTTGTTATTTTCATTAAATTGATAAATGCTGAATCTTCTGCTAAAGAGAATAGAGAATGACTAATTATCAATGGCTATCATTTGACCGATTGCTCTATGTATAGCTCAACAGATCGAATATCATTTATTGAGTAAGTTATGCTTTTCTAATAAGTGACGTAAGTATTCTCATTATGCATTGGGTGACCCAGAAAATACATGCTTTTGAAAAGTCTCTTTGTATCATTTAAAACATAGTATATGACATTTAATTAAGTTTAAACAACATAGCTTTTTATTTTGATTTAAAATGAATAATTTTCTGTCTAATAATCGTCATTTCAGGTAAGTTTTTTAAGAAAAACGCTACTAAATATACTCACTCGTAGAAACTTATGGTGTACATGGTTTTTCTGATAATATATCTAGTAGATTGTTCAAACAATTTAAAGAAGGTTTATCCGATGTTGATGACGTGGAATGTGAAGGTAAAAACTGCAAGCATTATTGGATGAAGACAACACACTCAAGCAATAAGAATTGCAAACAGCATTAAATGTGAATAAATCCGTTGTCAGTAAACGTCTACATGGAAATGAAGATGGTCAAATGTTTGAAAATTACATGCCACATGAAATGTCAAAAAATCACTTTTGGAATGCTTCTTCAAAGAAAACAAAGAAAGGGATTTTTTATGCATCGACTTGTGACTTAGAGAGACAAAATTCATTTACTACATGAACTATAACATAAAAAGCTTGGGTACAACATGTTGAAGCTGGTGCGTCAGATCCAAAGCGAAATATTAATTCTGATAAGATTACGTTCTTTATTTGGCAGAATATGATAGGCGTTGTTCATTATGAGCGACAGACATCTACTGAAACTGTTACTGGTACAGTTCATCGAGACAGCTAATACTTTGGAGAGTTCTGTTCAAGAAAATCGACCAGAATGTGAGAATAGGCACAATAAACTGATTTTGTGCCATGACAATGGAAAAACGCATGTTGCAAACGTTGTTAAATCTACTTATAAGAGAAGGGCTGGGAAGTTCTGTATCACTTGCCACATTCGCAAGATAATGTTCCTTCGAATTATCTCGTTATTCCGGTTCTAGGAATTACGAGCTAATTCTAGTAATTTCTAGTTATTCCGGTCAATGCATTCGGCCCTTCAAGAGGAAGATCGACACCTTATGAATGTGTCAAAAATTCGCTATACGAATGAATCGCTTCAAATAACGATGACTTCTTCAAACAGGGATTCCTTAAATTGCCTGATATATTGGAGAAGGTTGTGCAGCGTACTAGTGCAGCGTACTTTGAATAATGTACCACTTTTATATACTTCCTAAGCAAACAAAAAAAAAAAAAAAAAAAAAAAATAGAA
Organism: Maratus speculifer; assembly: GCA_964019185.1. Classification (NCBI taxonomy): domain Eukaryota; kingdom Metazoa; phylum Arthropoda; class Arachnida; order Araneae; family Salticidae; genus Maratus; species Maratus speculifer. The sequence continues at coordinate 240,435,462 of OZ025290.1, read as the reverse complement.
TTTATTTTTGCATATACTCAGTATACCATTTTTTAACACTTTTTTTCAAAGTTGGCTTTGTCTGTCTAGAATCAATGAATTTAATCAGAAATAATGAATTAATATTTAGTGACCAAATATTCGGCTGTAATTTGACAGAATATTCGGTATTCGGTCAAACTATAGTTCGTTTAATTTATTTACCTTTTCGATGATATAAAACGTACTTTCCAGTTTCGCCGAATCCATCGATCACTGTCATCCGTATCTATCAATTAAGTATTTCCGTTAGAAAAAGACGTACATCGTTTTCTACTTACTTTAAGATTTAAAAAAAAAAAAAATACTAAGCCGGCCATTTTGTTTCTCCTTGAAACAAACATAACTACTCCAAATTCAACCCCAAACTAGAAATCCATTAGTGAATGTCTTCAAGGAGTCATATTACTCAGTAAGTGTGGGGTGTCAACAAAACGCTAATCTGTTTCTTCCTGCTTCTTCTCGTTTTCCTTTTTTCCCAGTTAAAAAGATTTATTAAGAATATTATTGTTTAACTATTTACATGACGAATAAAAAAAGCAAAAATTGGTTTTATTATTGTTTTTTAAATAAAATATTTTTCAAATTATTTATTTATTTATTTATTTATTTATTTATTTATTATTATTATTTTTTTTAACATTTACATACACATTTATCTCATATATACATCTGTGAATACATATAATAAAATTTTCTAATATCGTTGACGGACTGCTTATTTATTTATTTCAGTAAAAGCATATAACGAATCAAAAAAAGAAGAAAGTGTTTTAATTATTGCCCTTAAAAATTAAATACAGTTCAGATTTTTAAATATTTTTTACTACATATTTATCACATATATACATCTTGTGAAAACTTGTCCAATACGTCCTTTAATACTGAATTATGGATGCCGATTTCAAAAAGTAACGCTCAACAATATAAAATTTTCTAATATCGTTGACAGACTGTTTATTATTTATTTAGTAAAAGCATAAAATTTGCAGCCATAATTATACAAATCATTTGGAATCAAATGGCATCTTTCAGTTATTGATAAATTTATTACACATTGAGTTACAATTGATTGAAAATCAACTTTGAGACTATTTTATGAAAGGTAATTTGTCTTTTTAGACAAAAGAAAAAAAATGCATTGGACTTATTGATATGGGAATAAGAATTTTGCACAAATTTCATAAATTTACAAATAAGCATAACTTCTTTCATTGTATTAGAAAGCAGCAACTATGTATTTGTGAGCAGCTTTATAATTAAATTTAAGAGGGTTTTTTTAGTGACTTACTTCACCTTGAATCTTAATTTAAGGCATTTTACAAATAATCTATTATTTTCAAAAAATTGGAAACGACGAAAAAAAATGAAAGAAAGAATTTTTTTTTTCTAAATAAACGATTAAGAGTGTATTTCAATTCAAATTGATCATATTTTCCGATTTATTTTTAAATTCATTTTTGCGCTCATATGCATCGGATTGGCAAATTGTCTTATTTAGAAAATACATAAGGTGCCGTGATTGTCGATTCTTTGATGCATGCAAAACATATTTCAAAAAAAGCAATCAAAAACGGCATTTTGAACTGAGTTTTCCGAAGCGGGAGATCTGTGAACAAAAAAAGGGTCATACTGAGAAGATAATTGTTTTTAAATCAAATTCTAATAAATGAAGCTAAAAAAGAAATCACACGGCACCTCATACATGTCTTCAAAAATCCCTTTTGAAAAGTTTCTTGTTTCTACTTTTAAAAATGTATCAGAAAATTTCGAGCTCTTGAAGGTGGAAAAGCGTTTTTTCGAATACACCCTTAAGAGCGAGTATTACTCGCGTTCAGGTGTTCCGTACAATAAATATATGTATTATTATTTTAAAAAATAGTTTCTGAAAGAATAATAAGTAAAATAAAATGAATATTGCTCAGTTAAACTGATGGTATTGAGCTCACAGGCTACGCATACTAATAGTATATTTAAGCCTTATATTCCCAAGGGTTAATTCCGTTCGAAAAACAAATTAAGGGGGGGGGGGAGCTCTCTCCATTTCCCCGTTTTATACTTAATCATTGAACCCCTTAAACTAATGAGGGATATGATTTATCATATAAAAATTTTGAACAAAAACTGATAATTCTGCATGAAAAACCCATTTATATCAATTAAGGGGAGGAGCTTGAGCTCCCCGTTCCCCCTCTTTATACTTATCCAATGAACACCTAATATTAATCACGAAAGTGCCTCATCAGAATGATCCTACATCTAAATTTTGAATGAAAACTGATAATTCTGCATGAAAAACCCATTTATATAAATTAAGGGGAGGGGTATTAGCCCCCGTTCCCCCTGTTATACATTTCGAATGAACTCCAAAAACTAATAAGGGAAGCGCCTTATCAGAATATACATATATCCAAAATTTTAAATGAATCGGATATTTCTATCATGAGTTATCGCGTTACGCACATACGCACATACAGAACCGACGGGCACATATAAGCTCCCAGACTTTGATAGCCTGTGAGTTAAAAAACTATAAAATGTAGGGTGTGGTATAGCTGTATATACACTATATGTTCAATGATGATCGGTCAGTTGGGATTTTAAACGTTTTGTTAAATATTTAAGGAAATACTTGAGGAATTATCCTGAAACTTCACGTTTGCAAACAGAATAGTATAGGTTATATATTTTAGCGGTCAACAAATTGGAATATATAAAGATATATATATCTTTTGATAACCTTGTAAAAACTAATGTAGAAAAAGCATTCAAACTGTAGAGCATGATTACAAGGTTTATTGGAAGTAAACTCTTTTCATTTTTATGAGGATAGTAGCATCATGTACACTTGTAGAGAAATTAAGGTTTTTTATAAAACTAGTACCGAATTTCAGGGTATTATGTTCAATAATGCTTTTTCATAATTTCTAAAAAGAACACATTTTTATAATAAAAACTCTGCAAATTATAAGCAAAAAGCTTGGCAAAATTTCAAATTGTTTCTACAAAAAAGAAAAAAATACATTTCTTTATTAATATAATGCTATCCTCACAAAAATGAACACATTCATGTTTTTGCAGTTTGAAAGCTTTTGCTACGTTAGTTTCTGCAGTGTTATCTTAAAGGTATTCGTTCTTTTTCTGTTGTTGACGGTCCCTTATAGGAGGGTTATAAAAAAAAAAATCTTCGTGGAAATATATGACCTTTATTTGTCTGTTTACATACCTGGATTTTCAGACTAATTCCTTAAGTATTTTTTTCCTTTAACAAAACGTCTAAAATCGCAAGTGACCGATCACCATTGGTCATATAGTGTACTGGAAAAGTAGGAATGTGTATAACATAAATGAATACAAGTTCAACAAAATTTCTGTCGTGGCGGCCTATAGGCACAGGTATATTTCGAAGTTAAGTTATCATTTTCCCAACAAAAAGTAAAATATGATTAGAGATAAATTCGTTCAACAAATTTATTTGGCCGCTTTTGAAGAGTTTTTAACATCATTTATCTGTAAGAACTGGTTGTATTACATCCACTTAAGGGAAATTCGGTTCAAAATGCACATTTTTACAGCATTTTTTGAAGTATATCCTGCTTTTACGAAAAAAATTGAACATAACGGAACATTATATAGTTCCTAAGTAAAAGAAAGTACCAATTTAAAAAGTTTGAGAGCAAAACTAATTTAAAAATGAGTTAGAAAATAAGAAGTTTATTATGAATATATTCCCAATATTTCAATCACGATCGCTTTGGGACATTCTTTTCACAATGCCCACATTGAAAGCATATATATTTTTTAATATATTCTGTCTTTTTTAATATAATATAGTCTGTCTGTTTAATATATTTCTTAAACAAAACAGCACATTATATAGTTCCTAAATAAGAGAAACTGTCGATTGCATATGAATTTGCGAGTTAAAATGAATTCAAAATAAGTAAGAAGATTCAGAATTTGTTATTTGAATGTATCCCCAATTCTTCAATCTCGATCGCTTCGAGAAATTCTGTTCAAAGGGCCAACTTTGACAGCACTTTTAAAAGTATATTTTGCCATTATAAAAAAACTGACCAATACGGCGCATTATATAGTTCCTAAGTAAGAGAACCTGCCAGATGGATGCGTTTAACGGCAAGAATGATATAAAAAATTAGTCAGAATATAAGCAATTTGGAAGTGAGTATACTCTTGATACGATTTTTTCTTCAACTTCTACTTATGTTTCATTTGTTTTTGCTAATAAGAATTGATCCTATCAAAAACTTGTCAATATAAAAGTTGTAGATATTATTAAGAAGATGTACAATAAATTTAATCGGATTTGATATAAGAATTGACAAATTTATGGATTTTTTTCTTCTTCTTCTCCTCCCCCACTTTTTGCGACAAGAGTCGCTCTTATCAAAAGTTCTTCAGTACAAAAGTTTCAGATAATATTAAGTAAAATAAATTTAATTGGACTTGATACCATAATAACTGACGAAGTTATGAATTTTTTTCTTCTAATAATCCTATTTTTTCGCTCTTTGAGCCTATTTTTAATTTTATCAAAAATTTGTCATGCATAAATTTTTGATCCAATTTTTAGAAGTAATACAAACTTCAAACTGATTCGATATCTATTTTAAATAAGATGTTATGTGGATTTTTCGGTTTTCATACCCCCCCCCCCTATTTCTACCCCTTGGTCCGATTTTGCCCGTTAATAAACTTAACCGAGATTTTATGTTGCTTGATTTTATGTATCAGTTTGGAAGAGATAATGAGCAGAATTGTAGAAGTTATCGTATCTATAAAAAATTGATATAGATATATAAAGTTTTTTACTGATGGTAGTTTTGGTGTCTTAGGTTCTTAATCAGTGTAGATCTGCAAAAAGAATGCTTAAGAAAGATGCTTAAGAAATTCCAGCATAGTTTAGACCGCAATAGATAGTATTCTGTTGCGATCCATACAAATCCATACGAAATCTACCTAAAAATACATGAAGTCTAAATAATAAAAAATATTGCTATTCTGTGAAACTATTTTTATGGTTTCCTTCATCTGACGAAATCTAATTTGTCTCAGTCCAGTGTCTGTCTGTCTGTCAGATTCCGCACACAAAAACTGCGTAAGTCGGAGACTTCATATTTTGTGCATTTACAGCTGAATATCTCGTGTCATTTCTAAAACATCTATTATTTTAATAAAATTAAATTTTTTAATGCCATAAATTTATTTTTGCGATTTTGATTTAAAAAAAAAAAAAAAAAAAAAAAAAAATTCAACGTTTTGCATGCAGACATTATACCTTGGTAATAAAGCATCTTGCTAATACACTGAAAATTTCTAGTTCGAACCCTGGTGCAAGAAGTTGAAGTAGTTTCATATTATGATGGATTTAATTAAATGAAATTTCGTACTTTTTGCAAGTTTAAGGGTTTGTACTATTAGGGTTTCATGCATCTAACATTCATAATATCTTTTGGAATTCAATTTTTTTTCTGTTTTAAAAAACTGTTGATTCATCAATGATTCAGCGTTTTAAATTTCGCTTAAATATTTTTTTCGTTTTTAGAAATTTAAAATTTTATTTATATTTCCGCTAATTTTTTTTCAGATTTTTAAAAAAATTGGAATTTTGGAATTTTATTTGAACAAATTTTATTTGATTAAAATAAATAACTTTATTTTATAAATATTTTATAATTAAATTTACTTGTGCTACCATATTTGTAATAATTTAATAATTGCGTGTCAAACATTTGTATTTATTAAATAAAAAATAAGTTTTTTTTTTTTTTTTTTTTTTTTTTTTTTTTTTTTTTTTTTTTTTTTTTTGAAAGAAATATTAAACGAAACCCTCTGTACGATCTGCGATCACACTTACCTACTTTTTTAAATTGTATCATCATCTTTTTTTTTTTCCTCTCTTTAAGAATTTAATTCGATATTGACAATAAAAGTACTGCATATTTAAATTTCATTTGACATTTCATAAAACTAAATTCAGCGTAATGATAAGCTTTCCTACTACAATGTAACAAAAACAAAACTATTGTTCAAAGTTTAAAATTGGCATTGTGCTAAACGCGCTTCGAAAGGAGGTCATTAATTTATTAATGAGTTACGAAAGCTTTCACACTCTACCCCATACGATATACAAAGAAAAAAAAATTCAAATAACTTATTATCCCCTCTATATTTTTCCTAAATATACTTGTGAATGTTTAATAATGTGTAAATATACGAGTCAATAGTCTTTACTACTTTCTCCAATTGGAACTCTTTACATTCCATAGCTTACAAGTAAAATGGCTGTAACAGACACAGGAGTAATCTGATAATAGTTCCGTTTTACTTTTTAAATGCGAGACCCTAAAAAGCACCGAAAAATCGGCATCGATGTGTTTGTTTTTCTCTCGATTGCAAAGTAATAATAAATCAAGTGAAGCAATTTGAATTAGAATCATAAATTAGGACTGTTTACTCACTGTTTCTTACCTGCGACCGATCCATTCCCGTGGGTTCGGATAGGGTTGACCTTTTTTTCTGTTGTGAATCGGGTTGACTGATTTCTTTTTGCTTTAGATCGGGTTGACTTTTATTGGGTCAAATCTAATTCGGTCAAATCGATCTAATTCGAATCAAATCTGATTCGGCTTCGGATTTTAAATATTGCAGGTCGATTTCTGTTTGACGTGATGTTGATTTTTCAGAATGATATTCGACAATTTTTCCGATTAAAATCTATATTACAATAAAACCTCCAAAGAAATTCTCGGAAAGCGGACTGCTATGTTTACAATTACTTTTTTCAATTACTAATGAATATTCCTAAACTTACACATTTGAATGGCACTTCACAATGTACACTCATGTAATATTGGTATGTGTGCATAAATATCACGAGACATGTATTTTTGTTAGTATCAAAGCCGATATTTTAATTATCTATGATCACATTTCTTTTAATACATTTTTGTTTCCCGTGCAGTACATTGAATATATATACTTATTCATATTTAAATAGGCATTTATTTTCATCTGAAGCATAGTTCTGCTGAAACACTTTTTTGTGGAAATTCTAGCAACTTGACTCGTTCATGGCACCAGTACTGAAGGAAAATAAAATACGTCTTATTTAATTAGAGCATTTTTGATACTGTGTACTTGAAGAAATATTCTTTTAAAAAGGTTGTGTCAAATTTTTTTAATGAACGTCCGAGTCAAAAAGGCTAATGTATTTAAAATAATTTACAGTAATGTCCCGTTTATACAAATTACTGTTTTAAAAAACAAATACACCTCAAATAAAACATATGAATAACTTTCGTTATTTTCGGTTTCTGTAGTAAAATTACACACTTAAGAGAACGAAATTGATTTTTTACATTATTTATTTATAAACAATAAACATAGTGTATGAAATGAATAAATAAATTTCAACTGAGTGCTTTATTTATTTATTTATTTATTTTTTTTTTTTTCAGACTAACACAGAATGCCGTAACCAAGGAAGAAAAATTATACGGCGCATCCCGTGTAGATTTTTATTTCCGTTGAAAAAAGTATTTTAATTATTACTACTCAATATGTAAACATTTGTTTCAACTATAACACTGATAGCATAACTAAAAGCGCATTTACACCAATCACCATTCATAAACGGCAGTATACCCACTTTTTTTAGAGAAGACTTCAATATGAATTTATTATGTTCTACAAAAATTCCTTAGGATATAATCTACTATATTTCTGTAAGGAAAATAAATAACACACTTTGAAATGTATTTTTAAGCCCTTCACAGGGGTGCCCAGAGAGGGGTTTGGTGACGCAAGATGCGCCATACAATTTAGTTTGGGGGGGGGGGGGGGAATGTGAGAAAAAGTACATTTTGAAGGGGGAATTTTTAAATTCTTAATATTTCCTTTTTTTATCTTGATTTTTTGAATACCACTTTTAAATCTTTTCAACATTGAATTTCCACAAATGTCCCTGTGTTTTCTTTCTTTAATATCTAGATAGGGCAACAAAAACTCATTCTGCTATACCCAACTCGCTATTTTTTGTAAATCTTGATTCTTTTAATATCACTTTTACATTTTTTCAACATTGAATTTTCAGAAATGTTCCTGTATTTTATTTCTTTAAATTCTAGATAATTGCATGCAATAAGAACTCATTCCGCTATGCTCAACTCGCTATCTTTTGAATGTGCAATAGATTATAAGTAGAATATACTTTACAATCGATATTCTGTTTAGGGAGGGGGGGAGTCAATGTTAAAGTATGAGGATTTTTTTTGGGGGGGGGTGGGATTTGCGTCATTGGGTTTGGGGGGGGGGGTGGTCACCACTGGCCCTTCACATCCATAGACAGCTATTTAAACTACGTAATATAATAAAATTTTGTTAAGCTTCAAAGGGTCATCTTCGAAAATCAAAAATAATTTTTTCTTAATGTTTTATGGTAAAAAATTCATTTCAGTAAGAATATTTTTATTATTATTATTTTCATTAGAAATAAAAATTCTAAATTAAAATTTCGAACTTTGATTTAGTGCTATTTAAACAATATTTTAAAGTCCCTCCCCCTTATTGCGCACATTGTTTTAAAAATTTGATATCTCAGAATTATCGATCGACTTCAAGCTACTCGAAGAGTAATTGAACAGTATTTAAATTTCTTAATTTTTAGTAAAAAATTACTCTGTTATTATAAAAAAAAGTAGTAAATTTGAGAACACAACTAAAAGGGTTTAAAAATGGAATGGAATATTTAATTTTTCCATAAATGTATTGCACCTTAAATTATAAATGATTGCTTAATTTATAAGTGATCATGTAATCACACTCATGTATTCCGGATTCGCCGAATGTCAATCATTCTGTCATCCTATGAATTAAGTGCTTCCGTTAGAAAAATGCCTAAATAGTTTGTTACTTTAAACCCGAAAACGATTAAGAAGGGAAAATACAAGGGGTCATACTGGAGTTGCATATTGCCAACTCACCTCCACGTTTGGTGTATCGACAAAACCCCAGGGAAGATTCGACAAAACTTCAGGAAAGAACCCTGTTTATGTATTGTATCATCTGCCCAATAAAAGGGTAACAGCATTCGTTGTAATTTTTAAACTTTTGTTCATTCTTTATCTTAGAAATGGAAGAGTGCTTTAGGAATTATTTAAGGAAAAAATTCTCAAAGATAAAAAAATAAAAAATAAGAATTATTTGCGCTGTGTCCGATATAAATTCTTCAAGGCAAGAATTATATTAAAATATAATGACATTCTTAAAATCGGAAAATTTTCTCACAACAATGAAACAACCTCAAAAGAAAGCCAACAAATAGACTTTAAAAATCAGCTGGTAAACAAAATAAAATCCAATCCAACCGCACCAATTACAAGGATTTATTAGTAAATGAAAAATAGGTATTTTTAAGTAATTTTTAAGGACATATAGCTAAAGGAAATCTCTTAAAATATAGCACTTGAATCCAATACATGTAATCCTTGTAAAATTAAATATTAATTATTAAGTTACCTCTGTTTATATCTAAAGAAAAAATGCATTTTACTTCCTCATCATATGAGGAATTTAAAACTTAATTGTTCCTGAGTTTGTGAAAAGTTTACTGCAGTTATTTCTTAATTCACTTTCAGTGCCCTTTTCCTAGAAAGAAATACATTAACCTTATAATCAATGATTAGTTCAACTATAAAAAATGTTGTATTGAATGAAATCTGTGTCAAATTACTTATTTGTACAAATTATTTTCGGAATTCTTAGTTTTCAGGCATAATTAATTTACTTATTCAAAGTTAAATAGTAATAATAATAATTATTAAATACGAAGAAGAGATTACACCTTCAACAGTAACAAAGTACATGTGCTACTTTTTCTGTTTCTTATATTTTTATATTATTTTCATCAAGTTTAACAATTATAAAATGTTTAAATTTTCTGTACTGTTTACTTATTTGGGTGAAACCAATTTTCTTTGTGCTTTTTCAAAAAAAAAAAAAAAAAAGGTTTTTTTTAGGATCTAGATTTTACTAAATAACAATAATATTGTTTAAATATGTGTTTAAGCTGTACAAAATTAGCATCCACACAGAAAAATAAAAAGAATATTGCCCAGTTAAACTGATGGCATTTATTAAAATTATATTACAAAGAAATTAAAAAGAAGCCTATATGCTATTTCCTGTTATGAATTATATGTTATAACATAAATGATATACATATATTTTCCATTTACTTTTAAGGAAAAGTAATATTCTAGATTACAGATTTTGATTCGATTTTCTAATGTCCATATTTTCAATCCCAGGAAAATATTAATACGCATAAATACTAATTTAACCCTGCTATCCTCTTTTTATAAGACAATTGATACATTAACAAATTTGGTATATTAAAAAAAATATTTTTGCTTTTATTTTGATTGTATATTTTTAGAAGCCAGTTTCTTCAAAAACTTTCTTCTATCTCATACATGTTAATACTTCAAAATTCGCTGTCACAGTAACAAAATTAAATGGCGATTTATACCCATTATTGAGATTTTAATTATATGAAGTTCTCTTGAGAAATGACAATAGCTAAAATCATGTAAATCATGTACAATGCAGCACAGCAACGCGAATTGTTGGATGTTTTACACCGAAATCCAAACTGCAACAACTTATATCAACATCTAAATGAATCTGAAGTTTGATGAAATTCCGTGCATTAGCTCTTAAATAGAACTATTGAAGAAATTATGAAAACTGCAGCATAGAAGTGCCACCTGTAGGGTGATGTATACCAGAGACTAACCAGGTTCAATTTTCATCAGGTAAAACTGAAACTGAAGTATGATGAAAATCCATACATTAGTTCTTGCGATACATCCATTTCAAAATCGTAAAAAATGCAGCATAGCAGCACCACCTGTAGGGGGATGTACACCAAAAACTAAACACCAAACTAACTGAAACTAACTGAACTATCTTAAACTAACTGAATCCGAAGGTTCATGAAAATCCGTGCATGAGTTCTTGAGATATAACTGTTGCGATAATCATGAGTAATGCAGAACGGCAGTGCCAATTGTTGAGCGATTTGCACCAAAAAGTAATCAACAGCAAATTATATCAAGGACTAACTGAATCTAGTGTTATGGAAATCTGTACATTATTTCTTGAGATAGAGCTATTGTGGTAATTGTGAATAAGGCAGTACAGCAGCGATATACTACAAAAACTAATCAGTTTCAGCTTATCATGAAGGTCTAACTGAATCTAAAGTTTTGTGAAATTCCGTGCATTAGTTCTTGAGATACATCGGTCACAAAATTTTTGTCACATACAGACTCACAAAGTGACAGACAGACTCAAGGATAGATATTTTCTAAAAACCATCAAAACGTGTTCAGGATTTTCTAAAGCGTATGAATTCATTGAAAATCGGAAGTTGAATTTTTACACGAATCCAATACTTTCTTCTTGAAAATATAGAAGAAAGTAATAAAATCTTGTAGCCCGAACACTCTGAAATTTTAACCTATTGCAAATAGAATTGTATCCAAATCCTCTTTAAACTTTCATGAAAAAAAATACATACTTACATGAAAACATGAGATGAAGCCGCGTCGAAATACCTCGCATTTAAGGTATCTGCCTACGTGAGGAGCACCTTTTTTTAAAAAAAGGACAGTTTTGAAAAAATATAATAATTTTTAGTTCTATTGTATTACAGAATGATAAGAAAACATAAAATTCTAGCAATATCTTTTTAATATTTTGAAAAATTGCGGTTTTTTACTGTTTTTTTTAGCAAATTTTCACGTTTACGCCAGACAGCGTACACTCAATTCAAATAAATATATTTCAATTTCCTTTATGCTGCACACTTCTATTACACTTATCTGTGCACTGAACAAGGAGTTTTACAATATCTTCAAAAATAGCCAAAAAATTTCAAAATATGTAAAAAAATACATTTTTTTGAGTAAAAATTGCCCTTTTTTCATATTCGAGTGCCTATAAAATAATTAAATATTCACATATAGCTTAGATCCTTGTTCAGAGCATAGTGAGTGATATGGAAAGCATTCTTACAAAATTTCACTGAAATATCTTTAAAACTTCTTATGTAATGAAGTTTATCGCACATGGAAATAACGAAAAAATTGATTCTCCAGAAATCGCATTTAAAGATTTATTTTTAGGTAAGAAACTACAATATTTAATTTTTACGCTTAAAATGCACCACATTTATATTCTAACCCTTCCTCAACTTCATTTTTATCATTTTTAAATTCTTAGTAGCTCTTTTTGTTTTCCTGGTAAGCTTTGCTGTGTATAGCGAGGGACGATTTGAATTTTTCATTCCTAGCAAAATATCATGCTTACGCCAGACAGCATACTCAATTCAAATAAGAATATTTCAATTTCCTTTATGCTGCATACTTCTATTACACTTATCTGTGCACTGAACTAGGAATTTTACAATATCTTCAAAAATAGCCAAAATTTTTCAAAATATGTAAAAAAGTACATATTTTAGTAGAAATTATCATTTTTTCATATTCGGGTGCCTATAAAATAATTAAATTATCACATATAGCTTAGATCCTACTTCAGAGCATAGTAAGTGAAATTGAAAACATACTTACAAAATTTTACGGAAATATCCTAAGAACTTTTTATTGAAGCCTAATGAAGCTTATTGAACATAGAAATAACAAAAAAAAATAATTTTCCAGAAATCACATACATGTATTTTCTTGTAAAAATCTGATATATTTAATTTATACATTTAAAATGTGCTCCACATTTATATTCAAACCCATTTTTAACTTCATATTTAACTATTTTTAACTTAGTAGCTCTTTTTGTTTTCCTGGTAAGTTTTGCAGAGGATAGCGAGTGACTTTTGAATTTTTTATTCACTCATCATCGGTTTTAAAATAGTTTGTGATCATATTTTGTTCAACTGATTCTCATAATTGTTCGAATACAGGTAAAAGTCCTAAATATCCTGAATTATAAATTAAAACTGATAAATTAAAGTGATTTAGAATCGTAATAAAGTGTTCTTTCATAAAAAACAATTAAAAAAAATAGAAAATTTTCACAAAAATGGCCATTTTGATGTTTATTAAAATTGCCATAACTCCTTTTCTAATAATAGTAGGAATAAAATTAAAACAGATTTGGAATCGTAAAAGATTGCTCTTTCATATAAAACAATAAAAAAAAAAATTTCGGAAATTTTCACCAAAACAGCCAATTTGATGTAGGCAGATACCTTAATGTATGTTTTTGTAAATATTTTGATCATTAACCTAAAAAGTGCAATAATATCAAAATAGATTAAAAGTTTCTTTCGCAGCATTTAATCTTATCACTCTACAATTTTAAAAATGGTTCTTAAAAATAATAATATCAAATCTTGAGTGATGCTATGCTATTATTTAATTTATATATTATTTATTTAATCATTTTATTTTTTCTTTATTTATAACTGCATGTGTAAAAATTTTGCTCAAGATAAAAGTATGTATAAAGTTCTTTCATTAACATCTATCATAAATTGAAAACTTTTAAAAGATGTATTAAAACTCGAATAATGTTTTGATGCGACTTTAATTGACTTTTTTTTTTTTTTTTTTTTTTTTTTTTTTTAAAAAGTTTCAACATAAATTATTTTTGATTTGTCTTCTAAAGTAAATTTAGACAACCAAAGTATACGTTTAATTTTTCAGTATATTGATAAGTATATCACTTGAACTAAACCTATATTAATTCACTGAAATATTGAACAATGTGGTTTATTTTTTGCGCCATGCTACCTAAAACCTTAACAAAAAATTATGTAAATGATTTTTCAACAACATATTATCAAATTGCATACATTTTATTTAGTTTGGATACTATGGCGTAAAATAATTATTTACATATTAATTACTGTTTTATATTAATTTCGTTGAAAGAAAATCTCTATTTAAAAAGTATTAATCGAAATTGTTTTTTAAACTAGGCTAAAATAGATGTTCAGCGAAAGAGTATTTTCGAGATTGCCCCCTCCTCCCCCGCCGACACACACGCACAAATATATATATGTATATAATACAATATGCATCATTTAAACGCATGAAAAAATGAATTAAAAGGAATATAATCAAAACCAATATACATTTAATATTAGTCATAAATCATTATATTATATCTTTATATTTTATGACATTGTACCATTATATGAAATTATTAGATAATAATATTGCGAACTTATAATGGAATTTCCTATAAAGAGGTATCAGAAACCACATAGTATAAATCTCAATGATATTACACAAGGAGATATGCAACACAGCAATTATCCTAGCTAATTATATGTATATACTCTGTTTTTTTTTTTGTTTTTTTTTGAATTAATAAATTATTATATAATCATCTTTTATGAATCAAATCCAAAATAAGTATTAATTGCCGAAACGTCAGTGAAGGCTTACTTTGGAGACACGAAATTTTTTTGTGTCTGTCTGTCTGTCAGTCAGTCTGTCTGTTCCGCGATAACTTCCGTAAAAAGCATCCGATTGGCTTGAAATTAAGTGGGTATGTTAGTGAGGCACTGGGATTAAGCTGTATAGTTTTTTGTAAGATTTGGTTCATTCGTTCGAAAAATATAGAATATTTTATTTTGCGCAATAATGCTTTTCTATGGCAAATCCAATGATTTCCATTTTTTTTTCTTGAGAGAAAATGTCACATTATGATAAATGGATGCTGAAATTTACCGGTTAAATTATTCGTATTGTTTTGAAATTTTGTCTATTCATTTGTCAGATTTTTAAAATTATTACTATAAATTTTGGAGATTTTTTATAAATGTATTCCAATAATATAAACTAATTTGTTTTGGAGACTTACTTATTTCAAATGTATTTATTTCATTTTTTTTTATTTTCTCTTAATGGTTGTTGAGCAACCATTCATCCTAACCCTTATTTTTATAATGTTATAAATTTGAATGCGTGTAATTATTGAACGCGAAAATTTAAATCAAGTCAACGTCAAAACTGATGAATTAATGTCTCTGTATCTTTGTGTATAACTATAACATAGCCCAGAAAAGAACATAGGTTATGTTTTACTGATTTTATTCACATATTTTCCTTAATAATGCAAAATTTCCTTCTTTTTCATGCAGAATCAATAACGATCTTTTAGATAAAATTTAATTAATTTCCTTTATCGTTGCCAAAAAAAAAATCAAAATCTGGAATATTTTGTCAACGGCAATAAGTTTCAATTCAGCAAGTTCCATTCGAAAAATTAAACTAAGAAAAAATAAATATGACGTCAGAATTAAAATAAAAATAAATATAGTACTTTGTTAAATATTAAACACGGAAATTTGTTTCGTTAATAAGAATTTTTCTGACAAAAATGGTGGCATAGTTAGAAGTAAAAGAAATAAAAAATAATTATATTTTTAACAAATATTTCATCTGATAAAATTTGACGTCATAATTGAAATAAAACAGGTATTTTATAGTAGTCGTTAAAAATATAAGAAACATGGATAGCAATAACTCAAGAATAATGACGTCATTGCCGAAACTTCAGTGAAGGCTTATTTTGGCGGCACAAAATTTATTGTTTTCCGCCTGTCAGTCTGTTCTGTCTGTCTGTCTGTCTGGCCGCGATATCTGCCACAAAATGCAATCAAAACTTCTTTTTTTCGGAAACAAAATTGTAAAACCCTAGATTACTGAGTTTACACTTTCAAAAGTTCCTGATACATCAGATTTAGGTGTGGACAGGTATGCAGAAGTATGAGGATAATGAAAAATGTTTATTAAAACTGTTATTTATCCTTATAAATCAAAATTTATAAAGAAATACAAGATATACGATAACCATTAGCAAATTGATAGGAAGTTACAAATTTAAGTTTAATGAGACTACGGGGGGTTCAGGGGGGCGGAGCCCCCCTGAAGAAATCTACTATGTTATAATAAAAAACAAAAATAATAGATCGTGAAAATTTCAGAATATCCTAACATAACTAAATCTTTAATTTAACGCTTTTGATGGCTAAAAACTTTTTACTTTTATTTTATTCTTATAAATAATTACGTAATTTGAAAATTTTAAATTACATTTTCCAGGAAGTTGAATATTACCTAAAGTGTGTTTTAAAAAAGAAATGACGTGCAAAGTTGACGTTGAGGCTCTTGATCTGCAGATTTACTAGTGTTTTCAAATTATCTAAATCTGAGAAAGCAAATAATACATGTGTGCAATAAATAAAATAGCCATTGAAACATAACGACGGTCGTAAATGCATAACCTTCGTGACCCTAATGGGACAGAGAGAAACTGAGAAGAACACTCAGATAGGGAAACGTTGAGAAAGGGTGGGAGATAGACAACTCCTTATCTCTGTTTCGTATTTTAATTTTTAGCAGTCCCCTTTTTTTCGGCTAAAAACTTTCCGGCTTTCACACGCCATTCATTAGTAGGAACCACCAAGAAACAGCAGGAGATCATTCGGCGAAAGAGGCATGAATCATGTACACTCACCTCTCTTGGTCAGTAATGTGCAAAAATTTGTTTCAAATCGCCAAATTTCGTAGATATTATGATATTTCCTTTATTTTTTTTATTATTATTTTTTATCAAAGATTGGAAACCATTATTCGATTTCACAATTTATGAATGTCAATACCTGAAGATATCTTCAGTTTAAGATTGCAAATCAATTGACCAATAGTCCAGAAGGTAGACATTTTAGTATGTGTGTGGGAGGGGGGAGGGTTGCTGTAGATAGATAACTTTATCAACATTTCACTACACTGAGAAACATTTGTGGAAACGTTACTCCGTAAAATTGGTGGCAGCATTGCTGCCTCCAGTTTTATGGAGTATTTTAACCGTTAAAACCGGTGTAACATTGTCATGTTACACCAGTAATATACGTTTAAATTACACCATTGCATATGTGAAAACAATTACGCCATGAAACTGGAGGCAGCATTTGCCACCATTTTTACACCAATTGTATGGAGT
Source organism: Maratus speculifer (assembly GCA_964019185.1). NCBI lineage: Eukaryota > Metazoa > Arthropoda > Arachnida > Araneae > Salticidae > Maratus > Maratus speculifer. Next base: position 240,418,383 of record OZ025290.1, on the reverse strand, counting down.
AACGTTTCCACAAATGTTTTACAGTGTAATTTTGAACCCCCCCTCCCCTCCTTCCCTCCTCTTCATATCATACGTTAGCATTCGTCGAACACTGCTCCACCCCAACCACCTGATGAAACAGTTAACATTAAAATGTTATTTTTATCTTCTTTCTTTTTTTTTCCTATGTTTGCAATAATATATAGATATCACAATTCAGATATGAATTCAGTCCTTTACGGTTTCAATTCATATGAAGAGATGGAGTAAATTAAATATCAATATTACAAATGAAATAAATTTATTTCAAATAACATACAAATCAATTGAGCAATATTGCCAGAAAGTAGCCTCTTTGGTGGGTGGGTAATGCTGTAGATACATAACTTTATCAACATTTTACTAATTTTGATTTCCCCCTCCCCCTCCTTTTCATATCATACGTCAGAATTTGTCGAGCACTGCCCGACCCCAACCTCTTGATGAAATAGTTGACAGTGTTAAAATATTATTTTTGTTTTTTTTCTTCCTTTTTTTCTGTGTTTGCAATAATAGACAGATATGGCAATTCAAAAATTAGTTGCTTCCTATGCACATTTAATTCAAATGGAGAGATGGAGTCAATTAAATATCAATATCATAAATTAAATAAATTTATTTTAATAAAATTTAAAAAAATATAGTTACTATTTGAAAGTATTAAATTATAGCTTATTGTTACATAATTTATTCAACACTATCGTTATCTTCTTGCACTTGTTTCCTGCCTGGGAATAGTAAGAGCTGAACGTTTTGTGACGGTATACTCATGCTGGGTGTCATTTATCACATTATATGCAGACATACTCAGTAATTTAGGTTAAAACAACACAGTTTATTAAAATGATAAGGGCTAAAGGAAAGTGGAGCAAGTCTATAATTTCACTCACTGAGAACACTATGAAAAGCTAAATCATACTCACAGGCTTTGGTCTAGCTCAGTCGGGGCACCGTCTAACACTTGACACTATTTCCTGGCTGATCTACTAAACAAATCTTAATTTCACAGCCCGTGGCTGTGGATATTTCTTTATTTGCTCAAATAATCAAAACGGAACGATTCTAAACTTTCTTACCAAGGCCGAATCTTTAATCCACTATCTGAACTCCTTCCGCTCTACTGGAGGCCGTAGCTATTTTCTAATCGTCAGCACCTTACTAAACAATCATCAACTTCGTTGTCTAATGGCGGAATACACACAGAGGCTGCTGGCTGCTGGCTACTGCCAGGAACACACAGACGCTGGCTGCTGGCTAAGGCCAGAAACACACAGACGCTGGCTAAGGCCCGAACACACACAGACGCTGGCTGCTGGCTAAGGCCAGAAACACACACCCCACAAACTCACACCCAAGCTTTTATACGCGACAAACTGAGATACTTCTCATTAACATAATACTAATAACCGCGAGCTAACTGCGGAATTCGAAAGAGCACACACACTCTAGAAAGTTAAAGTAAAAGAGAGGATAGATGTCACTTTTACGCCTACAAAATGTTAAATTATTGACGTCACGATCTCAGAAACACTAGAGTGCCTTTATGACTAAAGGTCACTCCCTCACAGTTTTATCGATAAAACAGTGGACAACATTATTTCACTTTCTTTACTGGTAAACGAAAGTATCAATTCAAACTTTAATGTATGTTTCAATAAATCTTAAATCAAAAAGGCAACATTTTGACATAAGTTTTAATTTATTTTAATCCGAAAATATATGATACTAGCAAATATTGTTCATACTTAATTATCGCACTCAGTTCTCTCTCTCTCTCTCTCTCTCTCTCTTTTTTTTTTTTTTTTTTTTTTTTTTTTTTCAAATGCAATAGATTTTTCAAAACAAGGCGTCAAAGTTGAGATTTTGAACCGCATTTCCGACGAAAGCAAAAAAACAGTCCAATGAAGAGAGAAAAAATCCTGATCATGTGATCAAAATCGCTTATAACTTGATGGGTAATTGAATTATCATAAAATGAAAAACTGAGGTCGATTCCAAATCTCTTCCATAGACAGTTCTTCCAATTTTATATCTTTCCGTTAAAAAATTAATTTGTAAACGTGTCAAGACATTTAGCACTTGTTGAGCAGAGCAGTTAAGAACAGCCTAAAATTATCGTTTCAAAAATCTACGCTCGCCAACCTGCGTTTAGATTAGCACTCCATAATGTGTCTTGTTTTTTAAAATATTGTCTGGTTATGCAAGATTGAATGATATATATCGCGAACGGGATTACTTTCTGTAATCAGGTTCCCATGCTTTTCCGCTTGAATGGAGCATTTTTGTTACCATAGCCTCATACAGCTGTCGTGATAGTTCATGGCTGTTTTTGAAATTGAGAAGTAAAATAACTTATAAATTACACATTTGAAAATCAACTTGAATAAAATGGCTAGGTTAAAAATGTCGGTGCCTCTCAAACTTTCTTAACGACACTATGGATAACATTCTTCCTTTGGGTTCGAAGTCTAAAAACTCCCGTCTGCTTAGGAATAACATTCCGAATCATGGTATTGAAAAGCACAGTGTTTTGAAATTTTAGTCTTATATTTCATCTTTTGATAAAATTTTAAGTATTTTCGGAATCAAGCATAGCTTATGCATGAATTCTTTTCTTTATTTCATTTACCATCATGCATTTTTCCATGTTATAATTAAGTTGTAAATTGTTTATTTTAATTAATAACTATATGCCATTTTCTAACATGTATTTATCAAATAGTAATTTGTATTTAAAAAAATCAAAAATATTTTGCGCATGCATTTACTTCTATTTTCGTTGCATCAAGTGATAAAATCGCTAAACAGATTTGCTTGCTGCACAATAAAAATCTAAAAGTATGATGTAATTTTCACCACTAAAAACATTTTAAGTACAAAAATTTAATTACAGTTTTTATTTACCCTACACCCCACACTCTTAATATTCACGTGTAAATATATTATTCAAGTTAAATGTGTTTGGGAATATCAGTATTTGAAAAATTTAAATACTTATGACCTAATTTTAACCATTAACAGTTTTAATGTATGATGATTTAATCACTTTAGGCATTCTCAATGTAACGGAATTTAATATTTCAGAATTTTACTTATGATGTAATTGTTCCCGCTAAATGCGTTTCGTGCTCAACAATTTAATAATTTTAACATTAACTTGCTTTTTTAATATTCACATGTAAATAACAATTTGTAAACAAAACTTCCCATATTTTCAGCTATATTTAACGATTGATCATTTTATTTTTTTAAGTTTTAATTCTGTTTTTATCAGTCATGTGTAAATATATTTTTGAGAGAGAGAGGAAATATAATTAATACTTTGCACTGTTTTACAAATTCGCATCAATGTAAAAAATTACCTTTTATTAAAAAAGAAAAAAAAACTTGTCTTGAAATAATGAAAATTAGAATAAAAAATTGAAACAAAAGCCTTCAAAAACCAATCAAAAAAGAGAGAAAAAAAAAGTTGTTTGCACCCCACTTGCCTGAAAAGTAAGGAAAAATTCTTAAATTCGCATTAAAATAGTTTTATACCTTTTTTTTTTTTTTTTTTTTTTTTTTTTTGAACGGCCTTGGTTTACGTTAAGATTAAAAATCACATTAAACAATTCTCCAATTTAAAAAGTTGTCTACTTAGCGTAAAAACTTGTCTATAACACTACCAATGTAGAATTTTTTTTCAATATTTACTTAATTTGTAGACAATTCTACTACTACTAATAATAATAACAATAGCAATAACGTAAATAATAATACTAATACCATTTACATTACTATTATTATATCATTGCATGTAGAAAAGAAATCCACATGTTTAAAAGACAGAAATTGACTGAATTTATAAAAAAAAATAAGAAAAATAATTACAATAATTAATCAATTTTATATTGGCTAACCTTAAATCTTAAAACAAATATTATTTTTAACTCAAGTTTAATTTAAATTTCTCCAATTATTGAGAAATTAAACTTTATTAAATACATAATCAGTAACATGGAATTAAGATAATGAAATCAATGAAGTTATTAATTATTAATATAGTTATTATTATTGTTATTATCATTCACGTGTTAAATATGCGTGATAAAGACATTTCTTAATTATTTAAGCAAAAATTGTTATAAATTCCTTTTAAATTGTCACAAAACTATACAAATTTCTAACTTGTATTTCAGACAAAGCATATAAAATACAAGCATTAACATTTAAATATAATATATGCAGTACATAAAGAAAATGATCATATTTGAAATACAAACGAAACACTTTCTTTCTTGCTGAAAAAATAAAATGTCATGGAATTTTCCAGGAACTGTTAAGAAAGAGAGTCTTTCAGAAGTGTCATTTTGAGATAAATGGTTACCGGGAACATCTGTGACTGTGTGTGTAATTATCGGCCACCTGAGGGGTGAAACTTTTACTGAAAAAGGACCATAATGTCGGATTTCTCAAGCTCAGTATTTGCGTTGAATTTTTACCTACTTTTTTTGCGGTCATACCTATTATAGCTATTCGTTCGTAATAGCTGTCAATGAACAGCAGGAGATTTAATTGATCGTTCGGCGAAAAAAGCATGAATCATATAAAAGAATAATTATGTAACATTTACAGCTGATATGTGAGAAAAAAAAATAACAACCTGTTTTTTGGCAGGCATTTAAAGGTAATCTACACATTTCTGATAACGTGAAAATATTGAAAGAAATTATATTGAAAGAAAAAAGACTTTGCCATTAAAAAAGGGTGTTTTTGTCCAGGGTAACCCATAAGTTAGTGTTAGAGAATGGAGTTAACACTCTGACCGCCGAGCAAAAGGATAAGATTATAATGTATTCCCAGTTTTTTTTTTTTTTTAAATCTAAAACAAGATGATTTTTTTAACATTGCATCAAAAATTAAACTACCAAAGGAATATAAATCTTTAGAGTATTAAATGAAGCATAATGTTTTAAAACTACATTATATGTACAGAATTATATTAATTTATAAAATGCTTCCATTGGAGAGAAACCTGCAACTAAGTGAACGGATATATTAGTTCGCGGCGGTGAGAAGGTTTAGACACAAGCCACTTTTAACATTCCTTTCAAATTAAAAGTTTTTTTTTTTTTTACATCATTTTAATATCCATGTAATCTCATATTCTTTTATGTTCTTGCTAACGTCTACGAATCAACTGCGAAGTTGACCTTCCCATTTATGAATGATCCATTCTTTTTGTCCCACCCATTTCGATAATTAAAAGTCATTCTCTGGAAATCATTTTCTATTGGAGCCTGACAAATTATCTGGCTAAATATCAAAGTGATGCGACAGGACAAACGCAAGCTCGCCTGTTTTCGGGTGATTACTTACTTTTGTTACATTACAGGATGTCTTTAGTCTCATTATTGTCAAAGCATGACTGGGCGGAATTATCGAAGCCATTCGAAAACTAAAGAACACCGAGACAATGAAGTGTCGCAAATAACCAATCAGAATCTGTCTTTTTGAGACATTGAGATTCAGCTCGTTAACGCAAAAATAAAAACCAGAAAATTGTCCTTTGTCATATCATTATTATGATCACGAAACTTCATATTTTATTGAATGCATTTGTGGGCGCATAGAGAGCAGGCCCAAAGACCTTATATAGGAGCAGAATTCTTTCGATGCCACTTAATTGCTATTCTAATTAAAAGGTCAGCATCTCCCCCCCCCCTCTCTATTCCTCGATTCTTCTGCAAAAAAGAAAGCTTTCAAAAAAAAAAAAAAAAAAAAAGTGATCAAACTCGATCTTTTTTAATTATTTATTATTATTATCATTATTATTTATTCTTTTTAAATCCAAGTTTAAATTTAAAAAAACCTTAGACTTAAAATTTACATTCTGAATGAAATGTGAGCTTATATATATAATTAATAAACATAAAACAAGATGCATTTCTTAAGTCACACCTCCCAAAATTAATAGATTTTTTTATAATTAGATATAAAACAGCCAATTTTCATAATCAGCTCTACCCTATAGGTGACTATATCTAGACGCCCAAATTTAATGGGTGGCATGATGATCAAGAATTTCGAATTTAAAATATTTCATACTTCAATTAATAAAAAATTCTTGAAATTAAAATGAAATCTGCATCTCTCAAACTTATGCCATATTATGTAATATGTATAGAAGCTTATCCTGCTCTTGTGGAGAAAAAGCAAAGCGAATTAAAATAAAGATTTGTCTATACCGATCTTTTATTTGCATATTTTCAAAACACATTTAAAATATTACTAGTTTTAATTAACGGTCTTGAGATCGTTGGAGCTTGAGTATACGATATAAGAAATTAAGGTTTTGCATATGCGACAAAAGGGAATAAGACTACTTAGTCGTAATTAACACGTTCGCTGCCGCAGACGCGCCAGCGCGTGAAAAGGCGCCAATGTTAAGGTGCCACTCACGCGCCAGCGCGTGATGTGGGGTGATTAACAATAGCCAGTCACGCGCTGGCGCGGGAAAATCTTTCACTGATTCATTGTTATAAAAATTAAATCGGCTTCTGTGGGAAAAACCCACTTCTACTGTGCGTCATTAACTATCATCACATCTTCAAGTAAGCGGCAGCGAACGTGTTAATTACACTTGAGAATTAAACTTGCAGAACTAAGTCCACAGATTTTGACTTCTTTCTTGGTAAAACTATGCTAACAGAATACGATATACTTAAAGTGTCGAGTTAGCTAAAAGTTATGAAATATGTTAAAATTCCAATGAAAAACTATGGATTTTTTTTATCTTATAAAAATTATGTATTACATGATAATGTATGTTAAATATATTAAACATATTTAACCTGTACATTTAGTATATTAAAATAACGCTAATTCTGACTGTATCTTACATTAGATACAGAAAAGGTTTTTAGTCTTGCATTTAGATATTAAATGAAACAGGTGTATTTTTCTTAGATGTATATATGCTGCATTATCGTTAAAAAACGTAATCATTGTATGTATTTTCGTGCAACACGTTAAAAGATTTTTATACGTTAATTTCTTTAAGTCTTCTTTTTTTTTTTTTTTTTTTTTTTTTTGTCTTGTTCCAGATATTTTTGTATGCTACATTATAAGGAAAAATAAAAGGACAAAATATCATCAAGGAGAGAAATAACCTCGTTATTACATATTATATCACAGGAGAAATAAGTTTATATAAATATATATATATATGTATATATATATTCTGAATACCTAATATTACTGCATAATCTCTGGAAACCTTCATTAGAGTGGAATTACTAAAGTCTCATTTTTAAAATGGTTGGGTAAATCTGAAATTGAAAAATATGTAAGCCACTATAATTTTTATACAGTCATTACAAAAACCATTTATTTTCCATTAATAGATACCAATGCCGACTGTGTTTCACGGAGCCGCTGTCTCTTTATCTTGATGGTCTTTTTTTTTTTCAGTTCATTAGGATGAAATTACTAAAGTATGACTTCTAGAGTGATTATAGGTAAACCTCATTTTTCAAAACGTGTAAAGCAACATCGTTTTTATGTATTCATTATTAAATACATATATTTCCATTAATAAATTTCGGTGCCGACTGTGTTTAGTTAGAGCCACCGTCTCTTTATCTTAATTGACTTTTTTATTATTAATATCATTATGTCTTCCCTGCATTGAATGAGCCAGTAAGTGATTGCAGACGAATATAGCCGCCGGGTATAATTGGCACTTATTTCTATAAATGCCGTTTAAATACGGCGTCGGCCGTCTTAAAAAGAGATGATTGTAGAGTTGTGATTGCTTATAGGGATTTGAATTCATTTTCGTACCTTCATTTGTCTTTTGTGAAATGCCTTCCTCTGATCGATGTAATGAGCCTCATTATAAGACGATAATTCATCAGTTATGCGACACGAAGAGGGGGGACTTAATTGGTTCAGAAAGAAAATCATATTTATTCTTGATGCCATCTTCAAGGATTAAGACTCTACTTCCAGTTATTTGATTTCAACATGTCATGTTTATAGTTAAGCGTTGCGAAGCAAGTTTTCAACCTTCACCCCCCCCCCTCCACCCAGACATACACACGTCGGAAAAATACTGCATCGTATATACAGTCATACATGGTCACGAGTATGGCAGTCACAAAGCTGACAATAAGGAAACTTCTTTAATTTATCACATTTTGACTCGCAAATGACATATTTTCAATGGGTTCGTATGTACAACGTTGTGAGCTGAAATCCCGCTGATTTAGTTGAAATTATTTAAGCTTAAACTCATAATTTTTTAAAGTAAGTTTGCGAAGTACTATGTGTTCTTACCCCCCCCCCCCCAAAAAAAAAAAAAAAAAAAAAAAAAGATGATTGTAGAGTTGTGATTACTTATAGAGATTTGAATTCATTTTCGTACTGTAACGATTAAATCCCTCTCCTGGTTCCGGTGTGATAGGCAGCACGATGACCTCTCATTTTCATGATAATCATCTATTTATTTCAGCATACTAAATTAACAAATACACTATAAAATTTGACAAATAAAAACCTTACGCACATAAAAATCAAACAAGTAATAAAATCGTTCAAATCCTCGCTGAAAGACAAAAAAGAATCACTGTCCCCACTCTCGGCTCCCCACTCTCTGCTTTCTCCTCGTTTTCCGCAGCAGATTGTATCATCTTAGCGCCGTCTAGCTAACTCGGAAGAAACAGTTCGGATTCAGGTACACAATCAGGATCGTTTCTTGCGAAATTCTAGGCGGGAGTTAAAATGCCAAAGTCAGTTGCCTGGAGTCCTTACAGTACCTTCATTTGTCTTTTGTGAAATGCTTTTCTCTGATTGATGTAATGAGCCTCATATAGACGATAATTCTTCAGTTATGCGACACGGAAGGAGGGGGGGGGGGTACTTAATTGGTTCAGAAATTAAATCAGATTTATTTTTGATAGCATCTTCAAGGATTAGACTTTACTTCGAGTTATTTGATTTCGACATGTCATTTTATAGTTAAATGTTGGGATGGAAGTTTGAACCTACCCCCTCCCCCTCCGTCCACAAACACACACATACACATGCACACACCGGGAAAATACTCTAACGTAATGCAGGCATAAATGATCACAAGTGTATCATTCACAAAGCTGGCAATAAGAAGACTTCTATAATTTATCACACATTGACATGATAGATTTTCAGTGGGTTTGTATGTTGAACGTTGTGAGTTGAAATCCCGCCAATTTAGTTGAAAATTTTTAAGGGTGTATTCGAAAAAACGCTTTTCCATCTTCAACAGCTTGAAATTTGCTGATACAATTTCCGACACATTTTTAAATGCAGAAACATGAAACTTGCTGAGGGGAATTTTGAAGAGACGTATAAAGTGCTGTGTGATGTCAATTTGCGCTCAATTCATTAGAATTTGATTTATAAACAATTATCTTCTCAGTATAACTCTTTTTTTCGTTCCCAAATCTCCGGCTTCTGAAAAATCGGTTCAAAATGCCGTTTTTGATTGCTTTTTTTGCAATATTTTCTGCATTTATCAAAGAATTGACAGTCACGGTACCTTGTGTACTTTCTAAATAAGACAATTTTCCAGTTTGATGCATATGAGAACAAAAATGAATTTGAAAATAAATCGGAAAATAAGCAGTTTGAATCGAAATACACCCTTAAACTCGTAATGTTTTTGCGGAATTTCTTTTTAAAGTAAATATGCGAAGTACAATGTGTTCCTAAAGCTAATATGTCACATTAGCATACCAAAAGCGAAGCACGGGGGAGGGCTGAGATATTAAATTTAAATCTTTCTGAAAACACTAAGCATTGATAAAACAAAACAAAATACTCTTTTTTTGACACAATACATAAATCAAAATAAAGAAAAGCACTAGTGAATTTTCAATTTACAGATATTTCAAGGTTTTTCTTTTTTAATATATATGTAATAATAATACAACCATCTTAGTGAATTGGGGATAAGAATTATGGATTTAGCCATAAAAAAAATGTATGCTAAATTATTACTAATTATTTGACATTTTATTTATTTATTTATTTATTTATTTATTTTTTCAAGGGAAAGATACATTTACTCCAAAATGTTTTTTTTTTCTTTTTTTTTTCTGATAACATTTATTTAAAGTACTTTTTCCAGAAAAAGAATCTGTACAGCTACATTTTATGAAAAAATCATCTCTAAAATGAAAAAAAAAACTCAAATTTAATTGTGCTGCGAAAATAGTTTATTTGCATCAGGAATCTAATATTATATGCTAAAATATAAAATTTCAACTAAGGCCAAAAATAAATGAATGAATAATAATCATGAAAAAAAAAAATTATTTTAGCACTGAATGTAGAATTTTGAAATATGTTTCATGAAGGTTCAGAAGTATTTAGTTGCAAATTCAGGAAATAGCTAAGAGGAAATCCCCCCCTTACACACACACATACCAAAAAAGGTTTCTGATTTTACAATTTTTTATGGTTTAAATATGCAAATTCAATCTGCAATTGCAGCGTTTTATAAGTAACATTGTGTTTTATTTTAAATCTTTCTTTTAATAATTTTTAAATAACATTTAAAATTTATGAAACAAATCTTTAAAATGTTTGAAAAAGAAAAAATCAGTTTTAATATGAAAATAATAGAGGGGTTTTTATGCAGCTATTTTTTGAATTCTTTTAGAAAATAGTAATTTAATCATCTAAAAATGAAAAGTAATTTATTCAAATTTAACTTGCGTAGTATGAGAAATGAAAGAGCTGAAAACAAATGTCAGAACATTTCCAAACAGTCATCGGTTCTCTGGTTACTTCATATGAATCTGGCTAGCCAATCAGAACGGCTCTCCAGTACGCTAGAACGGCTAGGACAGAAGTCTACTGGAATTAGAAATGTCACCACACGAATAGCGTTTTTAAAGAAGTATACGTATGTATCGAGATTTTTGATAGACCTATGTGCAGTCGAAATGTTGAATAAGGATTGCAGTGTGTGAGACGAGAATATTTGTTCCAAAAATTTTCTTGTTAAAATGAATTTATTGTGATTGCATAGTACGTAGATAATATTACATAGTGTAGTTTAAAGCTGTTCTTAACTACTCTGCTCAATAAGCATAAAACGTTTTGATACATTTACAAATTCATTTTTTTAACAGAAGGATATAAAACTAGAAAGACTGACTATGGAAGCGATTTCGAAACGAACTTTGTGTTTCGTTATATGATAAATAAATTTCCTATCGAGTTATATAAATGATTTCGATCAAGTGATGCCCCCTTTTTTTCCCACTTTGTAAAACTGATTTTTCTGTTTCCGTCGGGAAATGCGGTTCAAAACGCCCACTTTGACTCAATTATCTAAAATATCTATTACTTTTTAAAAAATAAAATGAAATTAAAAAAAAGCGGAAAAAAGAGTGCAATTAGATAGTTTCTGAACAACAGCATCTGCTAGTTTTATGCATTTCTAAACAAAAATAAAATAAAACTTATGTCACAAAGTTGCCCTTTTTGATTTAAGAACAGCCTTAACGCAGTTTGGAATCTGCTATATTTTTGTCTATAAATTAAAGTATTTTGGTTTTTGTAGAGATATAAGTGTATTGTAAATAAATCTTGAATTTAATAAAGGTGTCATGTGAACAGCATCTCAACTTTACATCGCGTCCGGTATACCACGCATATATACCGTTAGTGGACAACATATCGATTAAAGAATATTTGGTACTACTAGGTTACCCCGTCGACCAAAAAATTATCGCCAAACTATAAGATTAAATCCCAATAATGGATGATCGTGAATGTCACATTCAATGACATTAAATACGATTCATGCGTTTAAAATGTCATTTGTGATTTTTATTTCGACTTTTTATTAATAATCTACTAATTATTTGTTATTTCGTTATTTAAAATAAAAATCATGTCAATATGTATAATTTGGTTATTAGTTTGGCGATTTGCATAATTTGGCGTAATTGGTCGACGAGATAACTGAGTAGTACCGAATATTTACATCTGCACGTGTGATGGATTGAAATCGACGCACTATTTATCACAATGGGACAGTTGCCATTACACCAGCGTTATTGAAATCATCTAAATTAATTGATTCATTGGTGCCAAATAACACTAACACTTCTATATACATTTATTTCTAAGAAAGGAACAGCTACAATTACTTCTTTTTTCAAAGGTATAAACTAATTTGCAAGCTGTGATTAAGTTGGTAAAACAAGATATTTTACCTCAGGCTCAAACACAAAGTAATTTAGATATTTATCCTAAAAAGAAACCTTTCAAATTGTAATTATGCTTAATTATACACCTGACAAGAAAATGAATGATTCTAATTTAAAGATGACAGATTATTTTATTCTGTTTACCCTTATTTAGGTGCGTTCATAATTATGTAAATACGTAGCACCTCTAGTCGTAGTTCAGTCCGTCCATCTGTTCGCATATAACAGAGCAAAAACTACCCATTAGAATCATTTGAAATTTAAAAGAGATTTTTGTATAATTTTGTCGATTCATTTCAAGTTTTGTTGAAATTGGATGTATAGTTCAATTACATTGACAATCAAAAGTATTCCATTACATTACGGTCAATGGGAAAAAGTAGTTTCAAGTAAATTTCAGTGATTTTACACTCTTTAGAACGTAATACAATTCATATGCATCAATGAAATATGTACTTAAATATACATTTTGTACAATATGTGGTGCAAAGAATATGCTTTATTAATGTACGGGGTCACGTAAATGTATTCTAATTAAATAATGGTGTAGGGAGAAACATTGTTTGAGGCGTGTTTTAATGATGGCGTAAGATGAGGGATTGTATCCATATATCTATTGATTAACGGCAATATAGAATACACAATATGGCACGTACTACTATAGTTAGATAAAACCCCTGATTTTTTTTCTTCATTTTTCGAATAACGGATTTTGAGTTGATTCTATAGACGATCACTTTCAGAATTTTCAAGCTATGTTTTTGAAACTTTTACAGAAGTTGCTCTATACATTTAGCTAACACAATATGCAAATGAAATTTTGATATCGTTGACGCATGCGTAATGGAAAAATATTTAGTAAACCTGCTCATTTTTCATACAATTCTTATTATTTTTTTAATTCTGATGACAGGGTATTGTGTACAATGTTGTTTGTCATATTTTCAGAAAAGTACATAATTTTATATTAAGAATTCTGGAAATTATGAGCAAAAAAAACTTGGAAAAATTTGGGACTGTTTTCATAAAAACCTTAATTTCTCTACGAGTATGCTATCACACATAAAAATGAACACAGTATATTACAATAAGGCACTTAATCATAATCTACAGTTTGAGCACTTTTGCTCCATGAGTTTTGACAGGGTTAGTCCAAAGGATATTCGTTATTTTTCAATTTGTTGACGATCCCCTGTAGAGTTTCGGGAAAAAAAATCTTCACAGAAATGTGTGACCTGTACTATTGCTTTTACAAACATAGTTTCAAGGTAATTCCTCATGTATTTTTCTAGATATTTTACAAAATGTCTAAATCGCAAGTGGACGGTCATCTTTGGCCCTATAGTGTATATGCATACAGTGCGTGTAAAAACTATAAGGACAGCAAAAAAAAATTATTTTTTAAAATAAATTTCAAAACAAATAAAAAAAATTTCTTAGAATATGTATCATCATTCTGAAAAGCTAATAAAAAATGTCAACAAAATTCAATTGTGGCTATTTTATTACGAAAATAAAGTAATTATACAAAAAACCACTATTTTTGCCTGTGTAAAATCTATAAGGACTGCAAAATCAATTCAATGTAGTAACCGAAGAAACAAATATTTAATATGTTATGCACCCACCTCTGAGTTTAATGATTGCAAATATTCCATCATTCCTAGACATCGTTAATTTTTGCCACTGTTTGGGTTTGTTTTTGTGCTATTCATCTTCAATCACAGATCTGAGTTCTGATGCTGACGAAAAATGCTTTCCACTTTTATAAACTCGTATTGCTGGATTTCCCCATAAGTTATCGGTAAGGTTTATACCAGGACTTCTTAGTAGCCATTACAAAACTTCAATATTTTTCTCATAGAACAAAAGTTTTGTTTCACAGTTTGTGTGGATAGGCGCATTACCTCGTTGTTATATCCGTTTTTTCCCTACCAGAAGTGTTGCAATAAATGAAAGATGATCAGAAAGAGTTGTTTATGTGTCTTTGAATTCAATTTTCCTGTAAGATATAAAATTTACACCACATCTTTGAACAAGAAGCAGCCCCATGTCGCAATGAATCCGCCATCAACTGTTCCAGCCATACAAGTGATGACTTGGGATGACAAACCGCTGCATGTTATTTTCTCTGATGAGATAAGTGAATCGTAAATGATCCTGATGGTTGGAAATGTTATTGGTGATAACTTGAAAAAAGAAAAAGATTTCTTTTCAAAACGTCAATTAGTTCATGGATTCATAGCGACATGGAACTGCTTTTCGTTCAGTGACACGGAATCACTTGTATATCTTTCCGGAAAATTTTATTCAAAGACCTTATATACAAACTCTTTCAGGCCATCTTTCATTTGTTGCAACACTTCTGGCAGAAGAAAAACGGATATAACAGCGAGGTAATGCGTCTATCCACACAAGCTGTGAGACAAAACTTTAGTTCAAAAGAAAAATAATGAAGTTTTGAAATGGCTGCTAAGAAGACCTGGTTTAAACCTTACCGATAACTTATGGGAGATCAAGAAAGACGAGTTTATAAAAATGGAAGGCATATTTCTTCAGTATCAGAACTCAGATGTATGATTCAAAATGAATAGCACAAAAACAATCCCGAACAGTTCCAAAAATTAATGAGTCAAGAAACAATGGAATATTTGCAATCATTAAACTCTGAGGTGGATGCATAATATATTAAATATTTGTTTCTTCGGTTACTATATTCAGTTTATTTTGTTGCCCTTAAGTCTTTACACAGGCAAAAATAGTGGTTTTTTGTGCAATTACTTTATTTTCGTAATAAAATTTTTACAGTTATTTTTTTTTTTTTTTTTTTTTTTTTTTTGTCTATTAGCTTTTTAGCATGCTTAAACATATTATAAGGGAAAAAGTTTTATTTGTTCTGAAATTTATTTAAAAAAATAATATTTTTTTACTGTCCTTATAGCTTTTATACGCACTGTATATACAGGGGGAGCTATAAATATCGCAAAACACAATAGGCTACCTCCTTAAATATTGCTCCTAGACCCATACTTCAAGTTGCAAAAATTCATAAAAAAAGGTAAAATTTTTGATAAGATAAGCTGCAACTCCATGGGGGATCTATTTGAAAAATTATATTTTTATACGGCCCCCGTAGGGTAAAAATTCCAATTAGGAAAACTTTTCTTATTTAGTCCTGAATTCGACACAAAAAATTGCATCTTCATATCTCAAAAACTCGCAGAGTTATAGTCGTTTAAATAATTCATCAGGTTTTAAGGGATTAGACACAAATTGAAATGCGCCAATTCAAGAAACAATGTTACTTTAACAATTCTAAAAAACATGTGTTACGGATTTTGTAAATATTTAGTGTTTGTACTGTAAAATAATGTAAATAATCTTATTAAGCTCCATTCCTTTACTAATATTAATTTTTGTTACATTGTCTCTGTTATCAAGCAAACTTGTCTAATATTTTTCAGTGTAAGTCTACGGCAGATTGGCGAAATATTAAAGATATCGCCAAGTTGCGTCACTTTTGGTGATTAATTTTGGTCGCCAAATTTGGCGATTGTTGGCGATGGTAACCCTTCCCTCTCTATGGTAACCCCATATAGATATTACTGATACGTTGAATGTTGTTCCGTGGTTTTCTGGATTTTTCGAGAAGGTTGTAGAAATTTCCAGCGCATGCGGCGAGACTATATATAGGAGAGCCGATACGAGCTGTTGTGGTTATTATTTATCAGTCAGTCATTGAGCGAACTACTAGCGATTGTTTAAGCAAGTTTGCTTGAGTTTTATCTATGTTGTTTTTAATGTGATTTAGTGTTGAGACGTTATATAAAGAGTCTCTGGGACCTATATCTGTACTTGTACGATAGATTTGAACAGTTATTTTTGAATATCTAGTAATATTTGTGAGTTTCGAAGACTCTGTTGTTCTGAAGATCTGTAAATAAATTATTTTTCTACTTTTCTAAGAGACAAGAGTTTGAAGTTGTCTAACCATAAGATCAAAAGAACCCTATATACGCTGCAACACATGTAAAAAATCTATCTTTTGAGTTAGAATTTCGATTATCTTTTCTTTTTTGTGATGGTTAGCCATATAATTTGCTAAGAAAATCACACCCTAAAGTTTCTTATAAAATTTATAAAAATTTCTAAAACTAATTTAAATAGAATAATTTAAAATCGTTATAACTCGAAACATTATTCATCGGATTTTAATTTCTTTCCATTTCATTAAAAATGAAAATTTAATTTATTTATGTTCCAGGATTTTTTTTTCAATATTAATTTTAAAACTATTAAAAATATTTATTTAAAAAATGATATAGTTAAAAAATCATATTTTCAAAAGTAAAATATCTTTTCAATTTTGCCGAAACAAAACTAATGTAAAATAATCAAAAACGACATGTTTCATGTTTTTGCACTTTTTTTTCTTCAACATTTCTAGACTTTTAATGATTTAAAGACGAGAAAATGTGGTGAAAAATCTTTTCATGCAGAAAAACGAATTTAAAGTTTTAAATAAAGTTTGGCTTCTAATAAATTGTATAAAGTTTTTTAAAAAATTGTAAGTGTAAAAAAACTCCTTTCTGTAGCTCAAAATTGCGATCGAGTTTAACTTTTCTCATTTTCATCTCCTTTCAATACTGTTTAAATGTCCGTCAGTTTTTTAAAACAGTGCTTTTTATAAGATGCGGATTAAACCTTTTTATAAAGTTAGCTCTCACAACTTCAGGCTTTTTATCGTCTTAGAGAGGAAGTTAAAAAAAAAACTGTATTTTGGGTTTAGGCGAGGCTTACCATATTTTTCATACCGGAGGGGACTGCTTCCTTCTTCCCTAGGTATGCACTACACGAATTTTTCAATCCCGGTGTCGACACAATCCGTATTAAAATCACTGTCTCTGACTGACCTAATACGTACATAAAATATTTAAAATTTGAATCAATCAAAATTTTTACGAAAAACACATAGATTTTAAAATCGCTTTTATTTTACAAAAAAAAAAAAAAAAAAAAAAAAAAAAACTTTAAATTTTTTTTAAAGAATAGCATATTCAAAAGCAATTTAAATACAATAAATCCAGGAAAAAATCTGTCTATGACGGAATCCTTTCTTAAACGGAAAATTTGTTGATCCATGCAAAATAAATATAATAACTCCTGAGAAAAAAATAACTTCCATTTAGATACCTCCTAAATAAAGCATTTGTCTATTACGTATTTTTTCTTTCCTATGTGATTCCGTTTTAAAGGGTTTTACTGTATAACATTTTTCATAGTCTCCAACGCATCTAATATGGATTAATGATATTAAAATATAAGTGAAACACTAACATATAAATAGAGATTCATTGATAAATATATCACAGCCTTTGGCGATTCTTTAATAATATAAAGTAACGAAACAGCTAATGAAAATCGAAAAGCTATAATAAGTATTTTTGGTCAGAACTCCAACATATGAAACAATTTTTAACCATACCGAAGTAAAAACCCATAAAATTACGGCTGAGCCGGCTATGATTTAAACTTTTTCCAGGCCGGATTGGGTTATGATTTTAATATTTTTCCAGGACGGACCAATTTTCCCCTATGGTTTAATTCGGGTCCGGACCTAGATATTTCGACCCGTACAGACCTCTAGTGCAGATATCACTAGCATATTTTCATACAAATTTAGCGCAAAATCTATACGCTTCTATGTTATGTTCAAAGAAAAAGCGCTATCTTAAATCGATTTTTATTAAAGTGCAATTTGTGAATGTTCCCCTATCTTGAAATTGAGTAAAAAAATCACCGTTCAGAGGCTGGGAAAAGTGGTGTAAGTAAAGAATTTTGGAGAATTTTGGATTTTAATCTCTGTCAGGTTTTTAGATATAGAGATGAAATTTTTATTTTTGTTTAATTTAGGAATGGATAAGGAATCATTTCCTAATTGGGAATTTTGCTTACGAGGGCCGTATAAAAATTTAATTTTCGTATTTTTTCAAATAGACCCCTCCCCCCCCCCATGAAGTTGCAAATTATCTGATCATTTTTTTTAATGAATTTTTTCAATTGGAAGTATGGGTCTAGGGGCAATATTTAAGGAGATAGCCTACTGTTTCGATATTTATGACTCACCTTGTCTATATATAAATATATATATATCAACATTTGAACGGAGGGTGGTTTTGGAGTCTGGGGGTCATGATCTATGAAAACATACCAAAATTTTTCGGAAGTGTTTTCCTCCGGCGCGGCTTCAATAGGTAGCATTTTACTTTTTGTAATTAAAGCTACCTAAAAGTTGTTCCAAAAACTCACTATGCATGGTAACATATACCCGTTAAATTGATGTTATATTGTTATACATTACATTCACTTAGAAACTTGTCTAATTACTTAATACTTCGTTTTTTGGATTTTAACAAGAGATTTTTTTTTTTTTTTTTTTTTTGGGGGGGGGGGGTATTTATAGTTTTTATTTACGAATTTTGCACATTCAAACCATAAATTTGGATATTTCAGTTAAAACTGAAAATTGAATTACACCTTCTTATATAATAGTCTCCTCTCTCTTAAAACCTCAGCCGCAAAATAAATAACTCAAGTTGAGCCAAAATCCACTCTAAATATTGAATTACACCTTCTTAATATCTTAAATAATTGTTTCCCCTCTCTTAAAACCTCACTCACAAAATAACTCAAGTTGAGCCGAAATCCACTCATCTTACGATTTGTAAGTCAGAACAAATTGAAATTTGTAATTGAAATTGAAATTTGCTCTTGCATTTGAAATTTCTTCTTACATCTTTCTTTCTTAAATCTGACTTACAAATTTGAAATTTGTAATTCAGAACAAATTTGAAACAACTAAAATGAACAAGTTGTTTTTATGTAATTTCAATCAAGATGATTAATTTAAATCAGCAATTTAAATGAAAATAGTAATTTAAATCAAGATGAGTAAAATGTTTAAAAAACAATTCTTTTACGATCCAATAAATTACGGCTGTTTTCTGAGAAGCCAAATTTATTTTTTCGTTTTAAGACTAAGAGTGTAGACATTGGCTTGCTTTAACGAAGCTTCTTTTACGAATTTTGACAAAAGCTAGAAAAAAAATAATTGAGATTTAATTTGCAAACTTTTGCATATATATATTGCAACAAACCTATTAAATATTTCAATCAATGGAAAATTTTAGTTATTGATAAGTTAACCAAGGCTTTAAAATACAATATGTTACAACTGGATTCTATAAATACAAAGCATCTTTTCCAGCAAATCACTAAATTGCAACAAAACTTTGTAATCACTTATGTGGACAAATCTCCAAATAATTATGCATTTACATGTAAATCCTATTATCACCAACTGCTTAACTCCAGTATATCTTCTAATAACTCATTTCAAAAACTAATGATGTTATAATTGTTAACAATCGTGAAATTAGATGTTTTTATAAATTATTACACATTAACTCTACTAACTTTACATATCCATATCTTATACCCAAATTTCATACAAATCCAATTAAATTTAGAACAGTTACAATTGGTTGCAATACTTATAATAATACAGCTAACAAACTTTTATTAAAAATTCTTTATCAAATATATACAACAACAAAAACCAGTGATAAAACACATTGAATAAAGAATAGCTATGAACTGGTCAATATTGTAAAAAATCTTAAATGTATAAAAAATATAACTACATATGACTTCAAAGATCCTTTTAATAACATAAATTTATTAGATTTACATAATATAATAAGTGCACTTTAAAAAAATATCAACATGATTTGAATATATCAACGAATATTGATAGTGATTATTTTCTTTCTTTAACAAATTTCATTATCTATAATAATTTCATAACGCAAGATAACATAATATACAGGGGTTGGACAAAAATATGGAAACACCTCTTGAAATGCATGTTTGAAAAGAAAGATTGATTATAATGAACTATGTTGATGGCACTGGAGTTTTCGCCTACTGACGCCACCTATACAACTTCGTAAAATAGCTGCACCGTTCAGTCGTTGTTGGAGCACTGTTATGTAAGATTATCATTGCATTATGTCAGAGTTAACAGACTTCGAACGTGGACAAATTGTTGGCTCGCGTATTTTGGGTGCTTCCGTAAGCAAGGTAGCCGAGGTTTTTAGTGTTTCAAGAGGTACTGTGTCGAAGATTTATTCCGCATATTTGAAATGCGGAAAAAACATCATCCGCTAAATCACAGCGCGTACGAAAGTGTGTGCTGAATGATCGTGACAGACGATCGTTAAGGAGGATTATCGCGATAAATAAGCAGTCCACAGCTGCAAAAGTTACAGCTGAAAAGAATGTCGTGTCACCAAATCTTGTGAGTACCAAAACAATTAGAAGGGAGCTTCATAAATAGGGAATTGCTGGCCGTGTTGCAATTGAAAAGCCATCCATCAGTAATGCTAATGCCTGTAACAGGAAAAAGTGGTGTTTAAGTCATAAAGCCTGGACTATAGAGCAGTGGAAGAGCGTAATATGGTCTGATGAGTCTTCTTTCACATTGTTCCCCACTTCTGTCTGAGTTTACGTCTGGAGAACGCCATCTCAAGCCTATAATACAGACTGCTTGTTGCCAAGAGTGAAACATGGCGGGGGTTCGGTGATGGTTTGGGCAGCCATATCGTGGTTCTCTTCTGGCCCCATGATAACTCTGTAAGGGCGTATTACTGCTCAGACTTATGTGACCATTTTGGCCGATCAAGTCCATCCAATGGTACAAGCTTTGTTCCCCAATGATGATGGTATCTTCCAAGACAACAACGTCCACGTTTACACAGCGCACATTGTCCAGGACTGGTTTTCTGAGCACGAGGATGAATTTTCGCATCTCCCTAGGTCACCAAAGTCATCACACTAGAATATTATCGAACCTTTGTGGTCTACATTGGAGCGGAAAGTGCGTTCTCGCTCTCCACCGCCAACATCGTTATCTGAACTTGCCACCGTTTTGCAGGAATAATGGTACAATATTCCCTTGGCAAACATACAGAAACTGTATTTATCCATTCCGAGAATACTGAAAGCTGTTTTGAATAACAACGGGTACCGTACACAATACTAGGCAAGGAAACGTGTTTTTTTAAGGTGTTTTCATATTTTTGTCCAACCCCAGTATATCCAAAAAGTCGGTATACCACAAGGTGGTTGTACAGCTAGTATATTATCAGACTTATATCATTATGAACGTAAATATTTTAATAATAAAATACATTTATATCGATATATTGATGATATAATTTTAATTGATACTGATAATACCAGTATATCTCAATTCCCAGTAGATCATCCAGCTAATTTAGAAATTGCAAAAAACCTGCTTTCTAATAATACCATTAACTTTTTAGATCTTAAAATTATTTTAAAAGAAAACAAATTAATAACTGATATGTATGACAAACGGAATTAATTTAATTTTAAAGTTAATACATTTACTAATTTTAAATCACGCCTTCATAATTCTGTGCATAGTAATATAATCCTTAACCATTTATATAGAATGAAATGTTTATGTTCTTCTCATCTAATTAATGCAAATATTGAAAAGCTAATTTATGATGCACTAAATAATGGTTTTCCTAAAAAATTCGTATATTCTTTAATATACAACTAGTCAATACATGATATTAAAAATAATTAACATATTGCGTAAAAAAGTAAAAAAAAAAAAAAAAAAACCTATTAAAAGATAAAAAATAATAACAAATTAAAAATGTAAAAAATATATAAAAAATGTATATAATAGGATGGCTGGGTGGGTAGATGTTAGAGTATGGAGGAGAGCGGTGTTGTCTGGATAATACGCAATGGTTAATTAATAATTATAAAACTAGTCGTTGGGGGCCACCGTAATACTTACCCATCATGGATATGTATATGAAAATAAAACATGTGAAACTATTTATACAATGCATTGCAATTCATAAACAAAATTTAAATATTGTTAATATACATAGTAATGCTATATAAAAGAACTGCTGATGTACCAATTTCGACAAATTATATAAAACGCCAAACTACTCAAGTAGTACCGAAATGCGTAAAAGAAACATCCTTATAACTCCAAAAATAATAATTCTATTAACTAACACCCAGCTAAAAAAAGTTTACACTTTGTTTGCAAAAAAGTTTAGATTGTACACAATTTGTGCACGAAAAGTGAATATTTTTGAATACTCCGAAAAGTATATACTTTTTGTGAAAAATATTTTCATGTTTTATGCATACAAAAAAGTGAACATTATAAGTTATCAAAACCAGTGCACATTTTTTGCATAAAATAAATAAATATTCCCTGTGTGCAAAAATTGTGCATTTTTTTTTTTTTTTTTTTGAAAAAAAAAAATTAAAGATTCCAATTTTGCAAATATTATATACTATTTTTTTATGGATGTGAAAATTAGATTTTTTCATTACAGGGATTATTATTTCCATGCCTGGTGCCTTTTCTAAATTTGTGAAAATTTTCAAAAGTAAACTAATGTTGTATTTAACTTGCATTCAATCGGAAGGAATAAACTGGATTATGTCTTAATAAGCCAAAATAAAATGATTTAATTAAATTTCAAAATCGTGAGGTTGTGGGCCCTTTCTCAATAAAAGAAAATTCTCAGTTCGATTTTAATTTTAAGGTAAACAAATTAAATACATTTTAGTATGCTTATAAAATTTGAAGAAAAACAAATTTAATTATTTAAATTTCAAAATCCAAAAATATGGGTAATGAACCTCCCCCTCCCCCCTCGCTTCATTACCGGAAACTTCCTTGAGATTATCTTATATTTTAAGTTGCTTAAAAATAATAAATTCTACTATCTTTTAACACATTCGCTGCCGCTTACTTGAAGATGTGATGATAGTTAATGCCGCACTGTAGGAGTGGGTTTTCCCAGAAGCCGATTTATTTTTTATAACAAATAATCAGTGAAAGATTTTCCCGTACCAGCGCGTGACTGGCTATTTGACGTCACCTCACATCACGCGCTGGCGCGTGATTGGTCCCTTAACGTTTGCGCCATATCACGCGCTGGCGTGTGATCGGCAGCGAATGTGCTAAAAATAAGAAAAATAGAAATTTTGACTAATTATAAATTTTTAAATTTAGGGGAGGGGTAATGTTTTTAGTAAAACCTTCTAACTTTACGGAAATATTTAATTTCTCTTTCATTTTAAATTTCTCGAAAAGACATAATTTTACTATGTTTTTCAAAATCTTTCAAAAATAAAATTCAATTTCATTTTAGACTAAATAATATTTAAATCAAACTTAAGGAGGGGCAATGATTCTCATATGACATCTTCCCCATAAAAATAATTTAATTTTAAATTACTTGAAATAAACATATTTTATTGGGCATTTCAAAAAAAAAAAAAAGTTAATTAAATTTCAAAATCCTGTTAAGGGCAAAATCTGCCTACCCCTAGAAAGAATAAATTTTGCTGTGTTTTTCAAAATCGTAGAAAAACAAAACTTAAAGTTAAATTTCAAAATCGAGAGAGGGGCAAAAGCCATTCTATGCCCCCTTCCCCCATTGCAAAATTTTTAATTTTTTTTTTAAGTTACTCGAAAATAATAAATTTGACTACGAATTTCAAAATAAGAGAAAAATAAATTTTAATTAATCAAATTTTAAAAAGAAGGGGGGGGGGCAATTGCTCTCACATGCTTTCATCCCCCTATCAGAAAATGTCTTACTTCCTTTTTTATTTTAAATTTCTCAAAAAGAATAAATTTTATGAAGTTTTTCAAAATTAAAAAAAAAATTAAATATTTAAGTTTCAAAATCGAGGAAAGTGAAGTGGACCCCCCCCCCCCCTTCTCACACACACACCCATGCTCACAACACGCGCGCAAACACTCCGCTTTTTCAACAAGCTTACAATTTGTCCTTTTCCCTTATCAGGTATAGCTTACAATTATTATGAAAATTACTTGCGCTTTCAAAAATCAGACGAATATTTTTAATAAATATTTATTTATTTATTATTTTTGCATGTACCGCTATAGCGATCTTTCCAACTCTAGGAACCAGAAGCATTAATACTTCTCAACACAGAGACTTGGAGCTGGTGTGTTTACATGTGACGTCACTCGACCGCGAAGCGAGAGAAACGAACGAATACAACCGCGTGTTCCGCCGGTTTTTATTTTTATTATTTCTAATTTAAATTATAGCGTTTATACCAAAGTTAATTTTTCACAAGTATCTCTGTGAAACTTCAGATGACTCAGTCATTTGTAAGCACAGGCAAACCCTGTGGAATCGATCTTGATCGAAAAAAAATTTCGCCTTTTGCTCCAAGGATTAATTTGCAGGGACTTGAAAATCTTTTCGAATTAGATAGCTCTACAAATATAACGTTATAGTTTTATGGGAGGTGAGGGAGCTCTGACGAATGATATCGTAAGGTATCACTAGAGGGAGGAAGTGGTTTGGCTTTTGGAATTAATATCATTTTTTATTCTGAAATTTGATAACAGTCGTAAACAAAATATAAAATATAGAATCTTGCTTTGATTAAAAAATTGAAAATAGTTGGGGGTGAAATGAAAATTTTACTTTACTCATTAATGCATGGTTATTGTTTGTAATAACAACCACACATTATTAATTTAATTGTTGATGTTAATTTATTCATTGATATTGATTTAATCACTGATATTAATTTAATTTGCTGATTATTTGACATTTACTACATGCTTAGATTGTTTTTCAAAACAAATGGAAATTCTTATGAAAAGTAAAAATTAATTCCCCCTTAAATTATAAATGTTTTGTGAGGAAAAAAGATACATGAGATGGGCATCACAGATTTTATTTTCTTTTTTGCAGATTCTTTTTCATTAAACCTTTATTTTGCTTCATGTCATATTTAGTTTTTATTACTTACTATTTGAAAAAATTAGGTTGTTAATAAACATTTTAAAAAAAAGAGTTACACCACAGATAAGTGACTGTTTGATTAATTAATGCTTCAATTGTAAAAATTTTTTACCTGCAGATTATTTTTTGGCCCTGAAGTATTTGCTGCAGATACTTGGAGAATTTTCTGCTGCTGGGTCGGACAGTAATTTTTTAAAGAGGTTACATTGTTCTCAAAATGGCCACTTTTTATGAATTTTGCAAATGAAAAACAGTTGCTGAGAAATAGTAGCTGTGATTTTTACAAAGACAGTTGCCAAAATTCACAATTTTTTCTGCGTCTGATCAATAAAATTTCTGATTTTTATGAAACCGATTGACGAAAATCGTGATTTTTTCAAAGCAATCGACAGAATTCGTGATTTTTACAGAGCCAATCAACGGAATTTGCAATTGTTTTCACATGATCGGTAAAATTCGCAATTTTTCTACAGCTGATCAACAAAATTATCGATTTTTTCTTGTTTGACAACAAAAATAAGATTTTTACAAAATGAATCGACAAAATGTGAGATTTTTATGAAGCTGATCGATGGAATTTACGATTTTTTGAGTCTGGTCAACAAAATTATTGATTTTTACATGACCGATCGAGAAAATTCACAATTTTTCTATGCCTGATCAAAAAAATTTGATTTTTTTCGAAACCGATCTACGAAAATTAAAATTTTTAAAAGCAATTGACAAAATTCATGACTTTTACAAAGCCAATCAATGAAATTTACAATCTTTCTTCACATGATCGGTAAAATACACAATTTTTCCACAACTGATTGATGAAGTGAACAAAAATTATGATTTTTAAGAAATGGGTTGACAAAATATGCGATTTTTATGAAGCCGATCAATGTAGTTTACGATTTTTCGAGTCTAGTCGACGAAATTGTCAGTTTTTATGTAAACGATTGAGAAAATTCACAATTTTTCTTCATTTGATCAATAAAATTTGATTTTTACGAAACTGATTGATGAAAATCGCAATTGTTTTTCACATGATCGGTAAAATTCGCAATTTTTCCCAGCTGATCAACAAAAGTATCAATTTTTTCTTGTTTGGCAACAAAAATAAGATTTTTACTGAGTGAATCAACAAAATGTGCGATTTTTATGAAGCTGATCGATGGAATTTACCATTTTTTGAGTCTGGTCAAAAAAATTATTGATTTTTACAAAGACGATTAAGAAAATTCGTAATTTTTCTGCATCAATCAACAAAATTCATGATTTTTACAAAGACAGTTGTCAAAATTCAAAATTTTTTCTGCGTCTGATCAATAAAATTTCTGATTTTTATGAAACTGATTGACGAAAATTGCCATTTTTACAAAGCAAATGACAGAATTCGTGATTTTTACAGAGCCAATCAGCAGAATTTGCAGTTGTTTTTCACATGATCGGTAAAATTCACAATTTTTCTACAGCTGATCAACAAAATTATAGATTTTTTCTTGTTTGACAACAAAAATAAGATTTTTACAAAATGAATCGACAAAATGTGCGATTTTTATGAAGCTGATCGATGAAATTTACGATTTTTTGAGTCTGGTCAACAAAATTATCTACTTTTACAGCGCCTATTAAGAAAATTTGCAATTTTTCTGCACCAACAGAGTTTCCCCCAGAGGGTTTCAGGGGGGGCACTCCGCCCCTCCTGCCCTTTAGTTTAAAAACTAGTGCGCTTCTTGCCCCACATTTGAAAAAACGCACCCCGCTAACAACGATCCGAATGCGCTGTAGCGTGTGCAAAAAATCGGCGACAGAACGCAAAAAATAGCCTCATTAGCGTCCCATGGGACGGGTAATTTCATCAAAAAATAGCTAAAAAAGGGGCAAGTTTTGTTAAAAATCTCTATACAACGACTAATTTCCGGCAAGATTCGCAAAGAAATGGCTAATTTCATCACAAAAGGCAGATTTCCTCAAAAGATCGTAGAAAAACAAAAAATTTCTTCCAAAAATCGCGATAAAACAGAAAATTTTGGCAAATAAGTCTCAAAAAACGGCAACTTTCGTCAAAAAAAAAAAAAAAAAAAACGATAAAACGGCAGATTTTGTCAAGATTTATGAAAAAGACTGGCAAATTTCGTCCAAAAATCGCAATAAAATGGAAAATTCTGTGAAAAGTTACATTTTTTCACAAGATTTGTCGTTTTTTGCACAATTTTTTAGTAAAATATTCCGTTTTTTGCAATCTTTTAATAAAATCTACCTTTTTTCGTGATTTTTTTCACGAAATTTGTCGTTTTTTTTTTCTCAATTTTTTTAAGCAAAATATGCCGTTATTTGCGATCTTTTAACAAAATCTGCTGTTTTTTGCGATCTTTTAACATAATTGGCCGTTTTTTCGTGATCTTTTAACAATATTTAACAAAATTTACTTTTCTTTCAATTTTTTGATGAAATTTAATTTTTTTCACGACTTTTTGAACCGCTAGATTCTAGATTCAACTCTTAAGTGCCCTGAAAAATGTAAAAAGTGCCCCTTTCAGAACGGTAGCGCCCTGCCCTTTTTTAAACCTGGGGGAAATTCTGACCAATCAACAAAATTCGTGATTTTTACAAAGACAGTTGCCACAATTCGCAATTTTTCTGCATCTGATCAATAAAATTTCATATTTCTATGAAACTGATTGACGAAAATCGGGATTTTTACAAAGCAATCTACAAAATTCGTGACTTTTAATCGACGAAATTTGCATTTTTTTTTCACATGATCAGTAAAATTCGCAATTTTTCCACAGCTGATCCACAAAATCATCGATTTTTTCTTGTTTGACAACAAAAATAAGATTTTTACAAAGTAGATCGACAAAATGTGTGATTTTTCGAGTTTGGTCGACAAAACGGTTTCGAACAAAAATATCTATTTTTATAAAGCTATCAACATAATTCGTGACTTTTACAAAGCCAATTGATGAAATTTGCAATTTTTTTTTTCACATGATAGGTAAAATTCTCAACTTTTCCACAGCCAATCAACAAAATTATCGATTTTTTTTCTTGTTTGACAACAAAAATAAGATTTTTACGAATTGGATCGACAAAAAGCATGATTGTTACAAAGCCGATTGATGAAATTTATGATTTTTTGAGTCTGGTCGACAAAATTATCGATTTTTACAAAGCCGATTGAGAAAATTTGCAATTTTTTTGCACCTATCAAAAAAATTCGTGATTTTTAAACAGACAATTGCCAAAATTCACAATTTTTCCTCATCTAATCAATAAAATTTATGATTTTTATGAAACCGATTGACGAAAATCTCAAGTTTTACAAAGCTATCAACATAATTCGTGACTTTTACAAAGCCAGTTCATGAAATTTGCAATTTTTTTTCCACACGATAGGTAAAATTCCCAACTTTTCCACAGCCGATCAACAAAATTATTGATTTTTTTCTTGTTTGACAAAAAAATAAGATTTTTACGAATTGGATCGATAAAATTTGTTATTTTTACGAAGCCAATCGATGAAATTTATGATTTTTCGAGTCTGGTCGACAAAATTATCGATTTTTACAAAGGCAATCAAGAAAATTTGCAATTTTTGAAAAGGCAATCAAGAAAATTCTCAAATATTTTATACCTATAAACCAATGCAACCGTGCAAAAAAACTATAAATTTGTCAAACAATCCTGGAAAAAAACTATTTTCTTCAAAAAAATGCGGGAGGTAACTCTTTCCATCTTAGGATTTCGGAAAAAGCACGACTTCGGTCAAAGGGTTATGGAAAAAGTCGTGGCTTTTGTTAAAGGATTACGAAAATACTCTAATTTTCCAAGATAATCGTGAAAAATACTCTGTTTTGTCGAAGATCGTGGTAAATACTCTACTTTTTGTGGAAAGATCGTGGAAAATACTCTAATTTTCTCGAAAGATTGAAGAAGTGATCTAATTTTGTCAAAAAATTTAGGAAAATATGTAGAGTTTCTCGAAAAATCAGGAGAAATATGCGAATTTTGCCGAAAGATTGCAGAAAATGTGAATTTTTCCAAAAGATCGCAGAAAATATCCAAACTTTTCCTCAAGATCACGAAAAATACCCGAATTTTTCCGAAAGATCGGAAAAAATATGTAAATTTTGCCGAAAAATATGAGAAATTTGTTGTAAGATTGAGGTAAATAGAAGTATTTTGTAGAAAGGTAGCAGAAAATCGCTAATTTTGACGAAAGATCGGAGGAAAATCGCGAATTTTATTGAAAAATCAAAGAAAAATCGCAATTTTGTCGAAAGATCACAGAAAATGAGAGGATTTTCTAGAAGGATCGTAGAAAAAAACGAGAGTTTTTTCAAAAGATCACATAAAAAAGTGTATTTTAACAAAAGGTAGCAGAAAATAAGAAAATTTTCACGAAAGATCATGGAAAATACACGAATTTTGACGAAAGATCGCAGTAAATATGCAAATTTTCTCAAAAGATCGTGGAAAATATCTGAATTTTGTAAAAAAAACTGAGAAAAACTATGAATATTTCTAAAGGATCATGGATAAATGCAAATGCCATTGAAAAAACAGTGGAAAAAAGTGCGATTTTTGTAAGAAGTTCACAAAAAACGCTAATTTTGTTAAAAAATTACAGAAAAGTTCTAATTTTGTCAAATGTCCTTGAAAGTTCAGCTTTTTTTTTTTCTGAGGCTGTACAAAGTCTGATTTTTGGCAAAAGATCGGGGCGGGGGGTGGGATTTCATCATAGGGTCGTGGGTAAAAATGCAAGCTACGTGTGTGTGTAGATGTTCACTCAGACCCAATTAGCAGGGGGGGGGAATTCAAAATATTTTCAGTCTTATCAAAATTTCAAACTTGCACCCATGGTTCTTTATCTTAAAAGTATGGGACCAAAGCATTTTCAATTAACCGGGGTTCCATAGGTTGTTTTGGATAACCGGCGTTCCATAGGATTTTTTTAATAACTGAGAAGCTTATGGTGAAAAGCTTGATAGTACAGTGCTGTAATAAAAATGCTGTAACGTATTACAGATTATGTGGTAGATGTGGAACAGGATTACACACAGGGAAGCTACTGAGATCAAAAATGTGTCACTTTGAGATATTGAAGTACGAGAAGATGCAACAACAAATGTGTTGTTATTTAAAAGATTGTGTGATAAATCAGCATTGATACCATGCAAAGTTGAAAATCAAAAGAAAATCACAACATATTATGTAAAATAATGAAGTATTTTACATATATATTTAATAAAAAGCTCAATATTATGCAATGGATCAAATAAGTAAGTTAACTCTGTTTATTTAATTAAAAAACATGTTTTTTTAACACTATTTCTACTAGTGTCCAAAAGCACCTTTCAAAGTTCTGATTTTTGCTTCTAATTTTTAAAGCTAATTAAAACCAATTTCAATGTATTAAAAATGATTCGGAATTGTTTTGGTGTAAAACTTACAAATAAAACAGTAATCATAAATCAAAATATGTTGAAAGGTGTCAATTGACATCGGTAAAAATAGTGTTGACAGTAAAATTTTTTACATTTAAAAAGGACTTGGAATTTTAAGATCTTTTGGTTAAGTCAATTTTCAGCTAACCGGAGTGCTACTGTAAATATATGCATATGGGTCATTCTTAAAAAAGGTCCCTTTTGGGATTTTTTTTTTCATTAAAAGCAAAGTAAAAAAATAATATTTGTGAGGATTGTATGCATCTCCAAGAACAAAAATTGAATATCAGCAACATGCATTAAAAATAATATTTATTACACTTCATTGCTGTAATCATTATATACCGTTGTTTTTCATTTTTATACAGGGTTTTCATTCCTTTAACAGTATAAGCAAAATTCAGAAATAGGAGTACTAAAAAATAAGCACTTTTATGCACCCTGTGTATGAACTAGCTCAAGTTCTCACTAAGTCACTGAATGTAGATTAAATATTTTGATGAATATACATGTAATAGGTAAAATAAATGAAATAATTGCATGTTTACATTCAACGGTTTTTATTATGGCCTATGAGCAAGTATGATATTACTATCTGGTAGCAATAATGAATTTTAAAAAATTTCCAGTGAGTACTTGTTATGAAAGTGTTATACTAAGTGTTAAACACACAGTTTAACACTAAGATTTTTAAATATTTTTTTACCACAAAAGAGGTGTATGTGTGGTAGGGGGGGGGGGCTTATATGTGAGTGTGGAAAATAAAAATTGCTTGAAAGCAGTGTTCTCGCTGGCATTTGACCAACATTAGTAATTTAGCGAATTAAAAATAAAGTACATTCGCCAAATGAAAAAAATATTTGCAAAATAGATTTGCCGTGTAGCTCAAATTGTGACAGCGATTGTTATTAATCTAATTTCAACTATGTGCTACAAATATGAA